>OLMO02000297.1:634515-649004 GCA_900291935.2 Cassiopea xamachana
TTATTAATATTGTATACTTGAATTTGAATTCCATCCTTAACATTTTGAAAGCAAAAATGACGAAATATCGATTTTTGGCCGATACAGACACTTAATTTTGGAAATTGAGCCTCGTGATTTTCTTAAGATTTTCTTAAGATTTTGACGATTTGAGCCTCATTTTCTTATAAACTTTTTTCTTATAAAAAAACGCGTATATAGGTAGCATAAATATACTAACCAAATAATTCTTGCCAACTTCTTGCAGACCATCATTCGATGACATGAATTGGCGTTTCAAGGCTTCACTGTCTTGATTAAACTTTTGATTAACTTGATCAATTTTCAATTGTATCTGTTTTCAAATATGGAAAATGTTAATTTAATCATTTGCAAAACATAACAACACAGAAATGTTGCTTCAAAGTGAGAAGTATTAATTAATCTATAAACAAGGAATTCCATGTTTGTGTCAAAAACATTTTAATAAAATATTAACAAAAAGAGCTTGAGTCACTGCATAAAATCCATCATAAACAAGGAAATAAACACATAAAGTGTTTTGCGTCGTTGCTTTCACCTTTTGAAGATTTTCAGCTGACAAGTCGCCAGTTAATCGTAATCTTCTAGCAAAAGTATTGACAGCTTGTAGGAGACTGTCGATGAAATAACAGATACTGTTGTCATGTCCCTTAACCAGCAATTCGACCAAATTTCTACAAAATTAGGAGAGCAACATATTAATGAAGGTCTGATTAAAGCAGACGTTTTGGCAAGCAGAATTTTGCATATGTACATGACACAAACCTCATTTGCAATAACATTACTCTTTCTTACTATGAGCCTATCGGTGGCAACATGAGATAAATTGAATCAAAATCAAACCTTGAACAGCTTTTTTCCACAGAGGTCCTGTCATACTTTGAAGCAATCATCAAGGCCCAACTACGCACTTTCAATTTCTGCATCTCAGCTCTGCAATAGAAAAATGCGATAAAATGTACTGTACGAGCAATGAACCAAGTATGTTCTTCATACTGCCTATGAGGGGGGAATCACAAGCAACAATATTACCAAGTATCTATTATTGAAGAAACCAGAAATTAGCGCAACTACAAATATGCTTTTAGTAATTTCAATTAAGTAATTTCTCATTTAAATTACGTTTTTTACAAGAAAAAATTTTATAAGAAAATGAGGCTCAAATGGTAAAAATCTTAAGAAAATCTTAAGAAAATCACGATGCTTAATTTCCAAAATTACGTGTATTTATTGGCCAGAAATCAATATTTCAGCATTATTGCATTCAGAATGTTAAACATGGAATTCACATTCAAGTATACAATATTAATAACGAAAGTGTAAACCATTTTAGCCAGTTAATTTTAATAAATGTTAAGAAAAAGTTAAGGAAATCTCATGTTCAATTTCGGGAAAAGTTAAGAAAATTGAGGCTCAGGGAAAATGACTGTTTCGTATTAACAAAATGTGTATTTAATTACTAATTAATTTTTCATTTAAATAACAGTCTATTGTGACAAAAACATGATATCAATGAAGAAAATGTTTGAGTAATCAAAACAATGCCTTACCTTTGATCTGCCTTTAGTTGGTTTCCACCTAACGATTTCTTTACAACATTTAATGGAATAAATTTATTATGATCGCCATTTGCACTTATATCTTCTGCTCCTTCGCGTTCATCTTCTTCTTTTGTGTCTGTCAATACATACTGTAAAAAAACACACAGGATGAAAGTAGTTACATTATGAGAATTGAAGAATGTTTATATTGTTTTTTGGCAAATATTTTAACCAAAATGTTTAAGTTGATTGATCCAATAATCCCATCCTCTGATAATGAATCTTTTGCCATAAATAGTGCTTTCTCGTATGGACTGAGGTCTATGACCATAAATGTTAGAAATTCAATTACTATAATCAATACCTTTTTTGCGATTTTAAACTTTCGGAGACAAAAAATAACCAACAAGCCAAACAAAACTCCAAATAGAATTCCAGCAACGATTCCAAGGAGAACCATGGTATAACTTTTTTTGTACTGTCGATAAAAGAATTCAAACTTCACTTGTATTTCGGTATTTTCATACCTTAATAAATTTTATTAAAACCATAATTTTTAATACACATAAACACTTAAAATTTTAGCCTTAAAATTTTTGTTGCCCTTCGGCAACCTCCTCAATGAGAATTGTTCGATTTCCTCGCTCTTCTGATACTTTCTTCAGATAAGTTCGGCAAATCATCACGTCAAATGCGATCTTTTTCACATAAAGCATTCTTGAATTTTGCGTTTCGTAACAAATACCAAAATCCTGGTGTCTACTCACTGAGAACTATGCTTCTTTATTTATCTTACAGTGTCATTTCATACAAAAATGTGCAAACAAAACAATAGATTTAAGATCGTAAATCTCATACTAACTAATGGATATAAAACTGACAGGTATTAGAGCTAATAGAGCTAAACTAATAGATATTGATACCATAATCTAGAATCTAGATCCTGCAATAATTTACAAAATGTTAAAGCAATTATTTTACAATAGGAAAACTTGCAAAGCATAAAAACCTCTGGTAAACTAAGACCGTTTGAGTAGTGTTTTAGATAAAGAAAGGCCTAGAAATACATGAAATTTTCCTAATTGGCCACTTCTCAATAATGCAAGTTTTGATATATGCTACTTAAAGAAAAGCAAGAACAGCATCAGAGAATTTGAATAAATGTGTGTTCCAATCTAAATATAAAACGCTGTTGAAAACCGCAGCTAAAGTGCACATGTAGGTCTAACTATAGGTGCAAATGGTAAAGCTAATGCCACGACAAAAAAAGAGTCACGATTTTCCATTACTCTCACTTTAAACTTTTACATGACTTATGATTTTGCCATTATTGTTGAGCTTTTCCATTGATTGTGATGCATCAAACGAGCATTCTGACCAGTGGCGGACATTTTCCCATTTGAGGGGGGGGGTGGCGAAAATCTCGTGAAAGCTAAGGCGCATGTTGGAGACAAAGTAGTTGGAAGGCTATAGCTAATAAAACATGTATAAGGAGTGAGAGGGAACTAAGGGTCTGGAGGCTTACCCCCAGGAAACATTTTTGATGCTACACCCTCTAAAACGTCAGAAAACACCCTTCTGCAAAGTAGGATATAAATTGTCTTTCTCCCTTATCTCTATGCTGAGAAAGGAAAGCTGATCCCCTAACCTGCTTTCATTGAGTTTTGATAACTATAAACAACATAGGAAAAAGCTACACCAAAGTTATGCCATCACGTCACTAAAATAATGGCCCTGCCTATATGATGTTCAAATCCTGTACATCAAAGTTTAAAAAGTAATCTCACGCCAGTAAGATCACTTGTACGCTTTTCCTTACTACTCCCTTTGAGCTACAACTTTTGAATCGTGCATCACATTCGGCAAGTCTGAAATTATTGGGGGGCGACCGCCCCTCCTCGCCCCCCAGGATATCCGCCACTGATTCTGACTAAATCTCAGTACAAATGTAATGTAAATACCTCTACAATGCTTCTTTTAGTTGCACTTAAGCAGACTTCTTGGCTGTGTTTCACAAGTACTTTGGCGTTATTGGCCTAAGCAAAGACAACCAAGCTCATAACGGTGGCAAAACAGCGTCATCAATATTGCTATTGCAATAATTAATATTCGGGGGGTTTACTAAGCCTAATTTTGGACGGGGACGTGCCATTTTGGTTCAAATTTATGACCCATAATTCCGCACATATCTGAAAAATGCAGCCCATAATTCCGCGAGAGAGATGGAAACTATACCCAAATTTCAACAATGTAAAGAAATTTCTTCAAAACGCAACAAAATCATCAAGCAACCTTTGCTATCCTTTGCTCTTATTGGCAATTTTTGCCACACCTATCCAAAAAGTTCCCATGATTCTATACGTTTCTTCAATTATTACCCATAATTCCGCACATATTCGAAAAACTGATACTGGTAATTCTGCCCTGTTTAAGGTAAAGGTACCCCTAAATATTGGCGTACCCCCGTATCTCCACACCTACTACGGTACCCCCACGAGAGTTAACGTTGAAACTGTCAACATTGCACATTTCTGTGTTGGAGAGAAACTTTCGGAAATGAAAGAGAATACCTGAATGCTTTGCCATGAAACAGTTGCTCTTCTTCGATAGCTAGAACTCTGCAAAAAAAACCTTAAATTTTTATTAGTTTTCGTTTTCCAAGTTTTCTTGTGTAAATATTAACTATCACGCTACCATTATTAAAATCCCTGGAAAGAGGCACCTACGCTTCTTAAAATCTGCATGGCTAATATTGAGCATTCGCATAAAATTCTCGTATCAGAAAAACTGCCATCCTGAATAACCCCTTCTATAAATTTAATGAATCATTTTGAAGACTTATTTTGGTTCAAGTTCAAAGAAAGTAATTCTTAAAAATTTTAATTATTAATTTCTAACAAGAACCAACTGCAAGTATTGCTTGATCAAATGACGCACCTTATAACTTGAAGTGAAAGATCCAGTGTAAGAAATTGTTGCATTTTCTGAAACTGTTAAAAGTGAAGAAATCTAAAAATATCAATACTTAGACCAAAAGTCAGGAGGGACATCAGGCACGCACTTCCCCAAAAAGGAGAGTTTTTGGGTTTTGCGCCCAAAAGAATTACTAACTGGGNGAGTTCTACATAGGAAAATAAAGCTTTTGCTCCTCCACAGTGCTTGCACCGGCTGGTTTTGCCCCCTCAGGCACATCATCCAGTTACGTGCTTGAGTGACATCAGAACCACAGGGTACTAATGGCTTTCTATTTGATACCAAACATTTATTTTACCACCAAATTCATATAAATATTATTCATAAATAACAGAAAAATTACTTTAGTGATGAAAAACTACTAAGAGAAAATCAAACAGGTGTAATAGCCAAAATGTTCATACTTATTGACCACTCCATGACTTACCTCGTAGCCGATCAATTACCCCATTTATCATCAAAATATACAAAGAGCTTAGTTTAAGCTCAAGTTTTCCAAATGGTGCAATGGCCTGACCATGTATTTCCATGTTTTCAGTGGAGTCCACAACTCTGACATTCACAGCATCTGCCTTTGAGGCATTGGAGTGCTTTACCACAATTGTAAATGATANATCAATGGAGAATTTCTGTTGGCATCCAAAATCTGAGGTGGGTGGGGAATGATAAGTGATATCAATCAGTCAGTCAAATAATTAATAAATCCATAAATCAATACATTGATCAGTCAATCAATCAGTCAATCCATCAATCAGTCAATCCATGTTTTATTGTTTCTTTTATCTTTTATTCAAATTTATTGGACACAAGTTTACAACAGCTTCAAATAGCCGAAGTGTTCATCCAATTTAAATATTTGTGTATAATTACCATTGAGCATAAGACTCCAAAATAACTATCATCTGATAATTACTCTACTTCCTATCTATATTAAAATCAAATTTACAAATCTCTCTCTGGGAGCCCTTGGCACTATTAGATCTTTGACTGAAGCTTTTATTACTCTTCTTACATCTCTCAGTTTCAGTGATAAATTGCATAAACACATTTTATCTAACCTCGTCAATATAACTATTAGAAGTACCTACTACATTTTCTGTTGTCAAAATAAACTATGGACAAGCCTTGACTTATTAAGTTTATGAGAAGTATTCTATTTGTTACATTTTATTTCACTGTATTTCACTGCTAATTTTTCTTTCTATGTTATGTAGTTTTCCTGACAGCCAGTTGTAAATTGCCTAGTTTTAGCAAGACATATGACTGTATTTTAGTGGACATGAAAATGATATTGATGTTTGAAAAAAATCAATTAATCAATCAATCAATTTCAATCCAATGCTTCACATATATTGATGACAACTTTACATTATATCACAAAAAGTAAAATTAATGTAGTGAATTGATGACAAATCATTTCATGTGATTTATAGTAGGGTGGCACCAAGGGAGGGCAAGGGGGCTATAGCTTCCCCCCATTGGAACACACTAGTCCCCCATCAGAAGGTTAAAAACTATTTTTTTGGAGATTTTTGGCATTCATTTTACCTTGAAAAAGACACATTAGCCCCCTCATCAAAAGAGCCAGCCCCCCATCTGGGAATTCCTGGTGCCACCCCTGGTTTATAGTATTGACCATTAATCATGATGTAGATGAGTCTTTTGCAATTTGAAAACAACCTCTAATTCAAATTGTGAAAACTAATATTGTTTACCTTAGCACTCTTCTCAACTAAAAGTGCTGGATACAAAACAGGTCCAGTGATTGACAATGGAATCTGCAATACTGAATTTCCAACAATCACTGATAAGTGGGTTTGTATTCCAAATACATCCAATGGATTATTTTTAACTTGAAAACTTAACAGCATTCTAATGGATGCAGCTTCCATACTAGCCATGATCGAACCATTGCTTTTGATGAGTCCAAAGTTAACATTCAACACAGATGCACTAACCATCCTTATCAGAGGAACACTCTTGTTTGTTATCCCACTACCAAAACTGTATGAGATACCTTTTCCAGAGGATGAAATCACAGAAGATGGTTCACTTATGTTGCTACAAAACAAGGTTAAATGGTTATTGCTGCAAAGTTCTGCTGTGATGTGCATGGAAGAAGTTTAGTTTTGTAAAGATAGTAAATGATAAACATGAAAGTCAAGTACATAGAAGCTCATTACTAGATATATTATTAGTTATAATTCTGAAATTAAATCCATAGGACTACAAAGCAAATGTATTGGAGTCACAGAAGAAATCCTTTGCAACATATTGCTTTATGATATTCTCTCTTGGGTTATATTCTTCTGGCCTTACAATTCTATTATGTAAGTAGTTTTTGACTTCTCATACTCAACTGAAATGTTTCAGTTTTTCTTACTATAAATCTAAGTGAATTAGATCATTTTGCTAATTAATAGAAAACATAAGGATTACCTGCTACTCATTCTATATGTTGGCAGCTTGATTGTCACATCTACAATTGATGTGCTTCTTGGAATAAGAAAAATGAGAGACACTTGGAAAACTTCCCCAGCTTGCAAACTGCTTAGGTTTGATGATGCATTTGCCATTATTCCAATTGGTGATATGTTTACATACCGAGTCACAGTATTGTTAATTGGATACAGGTTTTTGTGTGGCTCTTTGTGGTAATATGACAAAATAAAAGTAAACTTCAACTGTCCACCAAGTTCAATGTTGCTTCCAACTGTCACCTGTATACTGCAAGAGATATTCTGTAGCCTTGTGAAGTTTCCAAACAAAATTGATATTGTGTCATTTTTCATGCTACCAAAAGTAGAATTCATTGGTGAGCAGCTAGCTTTAGAAGCAAAAGTATTGGCTATCTTGACCTGCAACGCAACATTGTATGCACCAGTTGCTACATTATTGCTTGTGATTGCAAGGCTAATATTTAAAAGATCTTCTGCCGCAACAACTCTTGGTTCAATTGTTATTGATTGTTGAAGATATGGGGATAATGATCTAGTGGTCAAGGCCTACAGAGAAAAGAGAAAATCAGTCATCAATCAGTAATTAGTAACCATCAATCACAAGTCAGCAATCAATTATTAACAGTTATTCTATCACTAAGTAAATAGCCAACTACACTCATTAGTCTGTGCACATTAGATTAATAAGAAAATAAAATTAATCAGTTGAATGATGAAAATTGATCAAATAACAACTTTCAAATAAATAAATAAACAATTATTTCATCATAAGCAAATATATATATATATATAATCACTTCCTGAACATCAATAATCATAAGGAGAAGATATAACATACCTTTGAAAAGGAAAATGTATATGTTGCATTAGCAAGATATTGAATCTTGTACTTGATCATGAGTATTGCTTGACTTTCTAATGACTTTGATGCTTCAACAACAAGTGAAACCTTTGCTTTTTGCATCAGTGATGCATAAGTGACATTAAGGTGTGATGTTGTCTTGTTCAGATGGAGACTGAAAGACCATAATATATTAAAAATACTTTTATCAGATGCTGATTGTGACAAATCACATAAGACAAAAACTGAACCATTTATTTTAGAGGTTTTTCTGCCATCTGTTTGGTAAAGCTCTTGCAATTCTGTCAAAACTGTATACTTGATAATTGAAGTGGAAATGTATACCTATTTTTGATATAATATGCTGTGAAATGGTGGAGAAGTCAACTTAATATTTCAAGGTGCAGCTTGAAATTGCAGTATCTCACAAATGCCCACATGATAAATGAAAGAATAAAATTGAATACTAATGAAGTCATAAAACTGACACCAATTTTTTGTTTGTAGATATAAAGAAATTATCATCAAACTGATTGTCTCTGGAAATCAAACATTGGCAAGAAGTAGTATGATCATTGAGCCTGTAGCTGATGCAAATTGATCACTGATCCTGATGCTGACTGATCGCTAATGGTGAGGAAAATAAATACGTTACACATACCTTTCACTGTTATTTCTGTATTGACTAGTAGCTGAAATTACTGTCAATGCAGGATAAGGAACCTCTATTACAAGCAGGAAATTTTGCAATTTTAAGCTTTCAGGGGATGTCGTCAGCTCAAAATCAAGTTGAATATTTTCAGATGGCTGTAGCTCCTTTGACTTATTTGAAAAAAGTATCACTCGTAAACCAGGCATGATGTTCTAGAAAAGCAATTTGCTGCTAGAGAAAACGTAGGATATAAAAGACCATCTCAAAAGTTTAACGTACTACTGAAACGAGTGATGTGTTCAACACAACAACTTGTATCGGTTGAACTTAGGAAGAAAAAAGTTCCTCTCTATAAACATAAGGTTTGCTCACGATAACAAAGTGTACAGCTGTAAAGGTGAAATCCACACTTACTTCATTTGCATTTGCAGCTAATACTAACGCAATCGTCATGAAAGTAAAGATTGCAATGGAACGCTTTGCCATAAGTAAGGCAGCCATTTTTGTATTGCGTAGTGTTATTGAATTGAATTGTTTCTATTGACCTCACTCAGTAGTTGCCATGACAGGAATCTCCGCAAGGCTGTTCTAAATTCAGCCCTGCTACCACCCAAAAGAGTGACTATAGACTATTATTTTGTCTCATTTAGAAACGTCAACCAATCAGGACTTTCTATTATGACAGGGATTGCCAGAGTTCAATATGTAGAGTCTTCAATGGAAATGTCTGCTACATAATGAATGGACAAATGGAATAATGAATAAATGTTTAATATATGGGCATTGAAGGACTTGATAGGTAAAAATGAATGGAATAAGGGCTCCTCTCAATAGTTCAAAAGCAGGAAGTTCAAAAAATACACAATTATGTGTTGTCTCTTAAACACAAACTACAAAAGTTAACCAAATATACAAAGAAAAGTTCTTTAAAACAAACAGTTTCCTCATTTTAAGACTAGATTTAGATTTCATCTCTGCATATGAGTATGCTTGAGCAATTCTGACCATTATTTTAAATATCCAACAGTGTGTAGATACATGTCTTTGTTCCATTGAAATATAGTCCATTTCAAAGAAATGTCAGCCAGTCTGTGAACTGAAATCATGACCAATTTAAACTCTGTCCATTGCCTCCATCAAAACAACACTGTTTCCTCTTACCACCTTGGAGAAAGAATGTATTTAAACTGATGAAAGCAGAATCACACAAGTACAAACATACCTGAGCAAAACATTTTTAAGATTTAACATAAAGAAACATGCAATGACAACCAAACTAGTAAAGGAGAAAACAGAAATAACTTTTTGAATTTTAATGATGATATGTAAAAGTTTAACTCATCCATTTAAGAATCAGGTTCTAATCTTGATTAACAGCATGCTAAACTTGATACGTTTATAAAGAATTAGATTGTAAAAGCTAACTAAAATTTCAAGTAGCCTGGCTAAATTGAAGTCTAAAAACATAATGAGCAACTCCAAAACATGATAGATGACATCAAAATCAATGAAGTTTATAGAGACAATTATCAATAATAAATGTGAAGTACATACCACCANNNATTCCAATGTTATGATGTTCACCAGTAGAAGCCAATTCCATTGCTTCATCAAGCACTAAATTCATGAAGGGATCAAAACCACGAAGAATTCCTTGCACTTGTCTGTGTCCATTAAGCTTCACTAGATATTACAAATATTTAATTATATGCATCCAAACATTCATAATTTTAATAACATGTCTTTGTAACAGATTGTCAAGCAAGATCAAGAAATTCCCTATGTTGTTTTCATAACTGAATCAAAAAATAACTGAAAAATAGAGTGTGCTAAAAGCAATATGAAAACATATAATTGTCTGCATATTGACNCATTTATTCTGAAGCTGCATTTTCCTTTGTCAATAATATAATTTTGGAGAACTAACAACAGTAGTGTAAAACTAGGTATTTTATGATTAGCATATATCAAATTAAAAATTATAAGGTATGCACCATTGGCTCTGTTGAGATTAGATACATAACACAACATATTAATATCAAAGCACACACTACACAGAGTTAAGGAAGGAAAGCTTTATGTAAACTATTTTACACAAATATCACAAAAAGCTGTAATTTCTTCACACAGCAATACTTACATGTAAGCCTCTTGTCCATATACCTAAAACGATGGTGTCTTACAGTAAATATCAACAACTGGGCATAGAAATTAAAGGATTAATTTTGCAGTCTCAATCATGCTTCGGTGAATAACATGAAATATTATCAATATGCACTAACTACAAGTATACTCAGAGTACAAAAGTAAGGAAACAACTGGCCTAAAAATTTGCTTTCAAAAATGGTGTATAAAACTGTTTGATAAGTTTGCAATTGTTTCTCCATGGAAGTGATAGCTGGTGTGACAAAAAACGAATTCAGATGTAAATAAATGCTTCTACTTTCAAAATATACTAGGCCAAAACTTTGTCAACTACTCTTTTGTAATTTAAAGATAATAAGGAAACATGAGCACAATTAAAGGTTGAGAATTATCAGACTGCCAGAGAATAGCAACGAGACATTTGTGCTTGAAAAGGCTTTCCTATCTTGAAAATGGAGAGTAAATGAAGCAAAATGTTTGCAATATTTTTATGATTTTCAAAATACTTTGAGCTACTACGTTCAGTGGAGGAATATGGAGAATGTGACAGTCTAAAAAATTCATTGAATAGAGGAGAGGGAATTGCTAACAAATTTTATAGGTAAATGAGAGCAAATATCAATAGGGCTTGTGAAAAGAACTCTGCACAAGCATGTCATCAAAACTGCAAAAGCAAGGCTAAGCTGTTTGTGACCACATTTTAATAGTGCTGATGGCCATCGTTTCCATACTTTTGTACCATGAGTGTATATCTTCGTGGAGCATTTGTCTCTGAAGCACAAAAGTTTGAACAAGCAATCAAAATACGATACAGCTCGAAATAAAAACCTAAATAATAAAAAAAAATAAGAGTCAAAGGGCTGGTAGGTAGCCTACCGTTTTAGCTCAGGTGGATGTGCTTTACTCATTGTGGATTCACTGGATACTGCGAGCAACCAGTAGCAATTTTTCACAGCGTTTCACGACGATTTAGGCCTACTTGCTGGCCTCATGACTGTGCTTCGCTTCCATTGTACTGCATCAATTCGAGGCTACGGAAAATTTGCACGAGAAAGCAAAGCTCAAATGGCCAAAATCTAGAGATGCTTCAGCTGAAGCTCAAGCACAATTTGAACCAATGCAAGGCTCAATTTCCTTGTGTCTAAGTGCCAGTTTTACTAAAAGTGTCCAGGATCATACTAAGCTATGAAATCCATTGGCCATTCCTTACACGAGTTTTTTTGTTGATCACCATCTTTGATCCTCTAAAGATGTGTATGTCCTCCCATTGTTTGATGTGAATTGTGCAAATATTTTCATCTGATATCTCGAGATGATTCTATGACCTATTACACACTATTTTTGCAAGAATAAAATCTTTAAAAGCATCAAGGCTCAAAATCGCTGAAGCTAAAAAACATTTAGAAAATAACGCAAGGCTTAATTTTACGAAATTTCATAATATTGATTTTTCCTTATGTTTGTACCGGTTTTATGGCACAATGTGTGCATGGAAAATAAAGGAACTATTATGCAACATTTAGTATTAGAATTTGATGGCAAGAAGTCTGAAAATAAGGAACTTTAGAACTTGGTCTTGAGCTAGGTTCCTTATAAAATAAAAAGCGTGTAATCTTAATTTTAAAATGTTTAGGCTCATTGTAATATTTGCAAGCTCGAAGTGAGAGACGCGTGTTTTGCAGTAAGCAAATCAATCCCAACTAAAATTCGTGCAAATCATCACCCGTACACTCACCAGGACGTCTCTTAGAATATAGTTTGTAGTTCTGCAGCCTTCGAGAATTTTGTGTAAAGCTCACAAAGTAAAAATTGCAGCTGACGAAAATAGATCAAAGCTGCATTGATAACCTGGTATAAATCTTTTTGAGGTAATTTCTACATCAGTACCAATATATGTCGTAATTTCCTTCTTTTTGATTACATTTTCGTTTTCAGAATGATAGCTAACAGCATCAAGCAGGATAATAGAACATTCAGAGTTTGGACTTTACTGTAAGTTGACCACATTTCTAAATCTAGAACTTCAGCATCAAAAAGTGAGATAGAGACTAAACTAAAAACATAGAGATTGCATCATAGGCACAAAAATGCAGTTTTATAAATCAAATTTTGGAGGGAATGTGGAGTCTACTTGCGAATTGCGGAATAATTAGTTTTAGCAAAATATCCTTTATTCTAAAGCTATTCATTACTGGACAGCCCAGCGCCCCATATTTTATAGGGACCCACTGTTTATTGAACTCTTAAAAGTATGCGTCAGAGCAATGTCGGTTGTCAAGAAAAATCAGAGGGGTAGCGGTGCAGGATTTGCCGAGTATTTCGAGATAGCCGAGCATTTTCCCGGTAGACATTGCCTTTATAAGAAAAAATGATAAAAACTGAGGAAAAACTGTGTTTCATTGTAAAAATAAACGTGTATTTCGCTTTTTGCAAGCACGTTTTGCCAAGAAATTGCCAACTTCAGAACAACTGGGAGCACAATTCCCCATTGTCCCAGAATATCCGCTACTGCATCAGAGAGAGAGCCGACCAGACAATTTTACGATAGCCTCTTCTCCATGGCCACTCTATCTATCTCTCTGTTTGTCTACTATCTATCTATCTATCTATCTATCTATCTATCTATCTATCTATCTATCTATCTATCTATCTATCTATCTATCTATCTATCTATCTATCTATCTATCTATCTATCTACCTATCTATCTATCTCCTCTCTCTCTCTCTCTTCTTCATTTGTAACCAAAATTTAATAAGCCCTACGTGAACCTAGTAAATCTATAAAACATCATCGTGATGATGCTTTTCCACACGTGACAAGCGGCACAGATGTAAACCAGATTGTTTGCTAAACAAAGTAAAACGTATATCCTAGCATCTTCCTGAAGCCATAATCAAAATCGACAAACAAACATTTTTTTTTTTGTAAGGCAAGTGGTACTATGCTATGCATCAAGGATCTTCAATATAAACCACTGATTGTTATTTTGCCTTTAACAGCTTCATGAAATACCCGTTTGGGCACCTGGTTGTAAAAAGCACAACGCGTAATGTTCCTTACAACCTGTTGCTAATATTGTTTCAAAACACATTCTCACACCTTACAAATTCATCCAAATTTTTGAAAATTTATGACAAATATTCTTTAGAATTCTGTTCAGGACAGGTAGGGCAAAGCAGGTTAGCTGATAAACTTTGCAGAAAAACATGGTCACACATCCTATCATCTCGACCCCTATTTATGGTTTGGTAATGATCATCTCACTTCATTGTGGGATTGCAGATGGCACTAAAGATTCCACAGTTTCAATGATTTTTACTGGAGACATTTCATTTGATGGTCCAGTGAAGTATTTTGCTGAAATTGAGAAAACTTGCAATTACAGATCTCCTTTCGACAAGGTGAAACCATATCTAGATGACGCAGATCTACGAATTGGGAACTTGGAATGTACTCTGATGAATCATGCTTATGGTATAAAGCCAAGTATCGCAGGTAAAATCATATATCACTATGGTTCATTGAATGCTGTTAATGGACTGAAGTATGCTGGATTTGATGTGATACAGTTGGCAAACAACCATCTTAGTGATTTTGGAACGAAAGGAGTTGAGAGCACTGTGAAGGCACTAAGTGATGCAGGAATAGATTACGCTGGTGTTCGAAATGATGAGAACAAGAAACGTTCTCAGAGACCAGTGATTAAAACTGTAAATGGAATAAGAATAGGGTTTTTAGCTTACTGCCAAAACAAAGAAGGATGTGACCTGTATCAGTGTAACGAACATGAATGTGGAAATTCATCGAATGTTTTTAGAAGTGGACCAGCAGTTTTAGATAAAAGAAAAGCGCAGTA
>OLMO02000297.1:695291-710806 GCA_900291935.2 Cassiopea xamachana
CGCCAACAAGGGCGAGTTTTTCCGAGCTTCAACATTTCTAAAATGTGTCTGGTTTTCAGCCTGATACTCGATTTTACCTCCGTTCCCCTCAATTTCTTGGGGCTTGGAGGGTGCCTCTGAGAGGACTTTAGTTCTGGCCCGAGAATTTAGGACCGGATGCCCTTCTTGATGTCACCAATGGCCTGAGATGGGCTTTGAACCCAGGGTCACGTTGGTCTGAGTCGAGTGCATTACCGCTAGGCCACAGCTGCTTGTTTTGAGCCTAATATTATTCTTACATATTCTAAAGTGTCAAATATGTAACTTGGTCTGGAAATGAAAGAAATACATTCAAACTTTGTTGATGTCATAATTGATCATAATTAAAAGAGTACCAGGAATAACAAATATTGTATTAATTTGCCAAGCATTAATATGAAACTTGAGCCTTGCAATATTCTCAAATTATTCTTAAATTTCAGCGATTCTGACACTCAATATTCTTATAAACTCTATTCTTATAAAACTTATTGTCTTTGCCCTAAAGTTGCCAAACTATTCCAAAAAGTGGATTCCTGTGGTTAGCGATCTCATTGTGGTCAACACGCCTTAAAATAGGAGGTACAAGGAACCCCCAAAACATTTCTGTTTTGAATATGTTGTCACTGCAAACAATCCACAGTAAGGAAGGTACAAAGACATTGGATGCAACATCTTTCTTACTTTCTCTGTGTCTTTACTTCGAAGTTTATGACAAAATTTATAGTCAAGTTATAGAATCAATGTTATTTCTACTTCTGTACTACTTCCAAGTGGTGGCATATAGCCAAACAAGTTGCACTCTGGAAAACTGGAAATGTGCCAACTACACTCTTTTCTATATAAGAAACAGTAAACTTGAAGTTCANAGACTGGTTGCTCTTAATCTCTCCCAAATTTTTGAGGCTGAATGGTTCATAACTTGTTATTAAATTAGTAGTGTTTAGGCCATTTAGAAATACATAGAAAAGACAAAATACAAGACAATATTGGATGTTTTGATTGAGCAGGATGGTCTCTCTTGCATATTAATGTTTTTATTGAAAAAAGCTTATAAACAATTATGAATAGACAATGTCAGTACAGTATCTAGTTTCGCTTGGAGCAACTAATTTGCGAAAATCAAAATCGTTTTCCAAAAATACATTGTGTTTCTTATAAAATTGCTCTTACAAAAAGAATGTATTGTCTTTTCAGTTGTTGTTGCTGTTGCTCTGCTTTCGAAGCAGGAATTTTCGAGATTTTCGACCTTTCCACGAAAGTTTTTGCCTTTGACAATTCAAAATTCAACATTCCCATACGGTTTTGTCGCAAAATTACAGAATATTTTCCACTGGCGAGTCTTTTCCTTAAGATTATTCAAGGATCATCTTCAAATGAGCGAATATACAGTCTTCCAGGAGGCAACTATGGCCTAATCTCTACCAGAAAAGTTCTATTGCCAGCAACGATTTAATCGAATTGGATATTGTTTACACATTACTGTAGTTTCATCCTGACAGTACTGAAAATGCGTAATAATTTTTGTCTTTCCCACACTTTTCCTCAGTCGCGACAATTTTTCATGCAAAGAACGAACTTTTTATTGGTCGTGAAAGGTCTTACCGCGAAATTTGCAAAATAAAATCGGAGCTAGCGAAAGTTTATTCTTAAAGTTTGTGAATTTTTCTCNCCTCGCAAAACTATCTGCACGCAAAAGTCCTATCAACATGAGACGAGAAATGCAGTACGTATTACTTATAATAAATCAAAAAAAAATTTGACTCAAAAAACATATGGCGTTATGAGGCCCCACCTTGATGCTCTGGAGGTAATTTGATTCCCTACCCCCTCTCGGCAGTCCCGCAAATAACTAAGGAATCATGCTTCCCAGAGTCGCCCAGCTCCACACCAATGCTTTCTGAGCAGTAAAAATGCGCAGTTAAAATCAAGAAGCTATTAAGATAATGCAAGGAGCGGCTTAGAAGGAGACTTTGAACCCAGTTAAAGATATGTGCACTTTTCAAATAAAAATTGCCTTGAAAATTAATTAAATGGTAATGAGAATGATCTTTAGTATCATAAGAATTACACGTTTTTTATAACATTTTTCACATGAAAGTCGTTTATAAGAAAGCAGTACCTTTTCTATAAAAAGTGATTTAAAAGGAAGTAATGCTCAACTGCTCAAAAAGTAAAGAAAGTTCAGTACTGGATTCTTCAGACTTAAGAAAGTCTTCTAGCACTTATACATTTAAAATTCGATTTATCTGTGTGCAAAATGTCATGCATGTTATGTTGGCTACCCTCTAACAGTTAAACTTCTGTTATTTACTAAGATTTACCATCATTTGATATGTATATGACGCTTTTTCACTTTCCATTAATGTACATGCCCAAAACATTGGAACTAAAATTTTTTTCTAAGAAAATTTTAAGAAAGTTTTGATACTGGAATCGTGAAAAATTTAAGAAAGTTTCAGAACTAGGCCAAAAACAACTTTCTTATAAACAAAGCGTGTATCGTTCAAAATATTTTCTGCTCTTATTCTAGCGTAATATTTTGACAACAGTGACTGATTTGGTTCACTGAGCACTTATTACACAAATATTTAAGAATTTAATATATCTGCCTTTTGCGTGAAATGGGCGTCGCCACGAAAACCTATCGTGACGCCGTCATTTCATTATGGCTTCCCTCTCTTCTCTGGTTAATAGTGGTTCTGTGTCTCATTCCAGGTCCTGGCTAGGTTCATTGTCAAAAGTGCATGGTCATTTTGTGTGGACCTTTTAGGACGCCCATAAGCACATTTGCAGAAACTTAAGGGTATCGCCATGCATAATGGCATTTTTAAAGGAATTTTACAGCTACCACTGAGCTGCTTCCTTACCATCTTTGAATCGAGCTCCAGTGTCAATCCTAATCAACTAGAGTCTTTTCCTTTCATCCTTTGCTGATGAAACTACACCCTTTTTATAAGGAAGCTAGCTCAAGGCCTAGTTCTAAAAGTTCCTTCTCTTTGGACCTCTTTTTATTGAGTTTTAGTTCTAAAGTTCCTTAACAGTTCCTTAATCTTCATTGCACTTCTAGCGCCATAAAAGTGGTACAAACACAAGGAAACATCGAAATTCTGAATATACACGTTCCTTCTATAAGAAAAGAGTTTATAAGAAATGAGGCTCAAATGGTCAAAATCTTAAGAAAATTTTAAGAAAATCAGGAGGCTCAATTTCCACAAATTAGTGTTTTTAATAGCTAAAAGTCGATATTTCGTCGCTATTGCATTCAAAATGTTAAAGACGGTATTCAAAGTCAAGTATAAAATATTAATAACAAAACTGTAAATCGTTTTAGCCAGTTTATTTCAGTAGAAGTTGAGAAAAATTTAAGAAAATCTCAGGTTCAATTTCTGGAAAAGCTGAGGAAATTGAGGCTCAGGCATAATTATGGCTTTCTTATAAAAAAACGAGTATCTAATCGTGGGTGGAATAGAATCAAATTGGTTTGATTTAATTCAAAATGTCTAGCGCTACTTGAAAGGGTGCCGACGAAGGCTTTACACAAAGTAGCATGGCTTGATCACATTCATGCATATTTAGCTATAAGCTTGCAAGCAAGTGCAGTACATCAGTCAGGGGCATCGACCTCCCCCCCCCCATTGCTTTCATAAATTAGCATGTTTCACTATTATTACCTGAGCTTATCGCTGACCTTAGCGACCACGCCCATTCACATTGAAATCCGGGAGCGATGCCCCTGCACATATTTGTGTTGGAATAGTTTTACTGTAGGAAACGCATTCCACATGCATAATGATCGAACATTTAAGCAGCTCCATTCTTCATCCATACAACACTTCGACATCTTGCAGATCAAAGGCACAAGAGGGTATTTCAACTATGGGGTATTTCTGTCTCACTACGGGGCAAGAGACAGGCCTCTGGGAGAAAATTCCCCCGTAGTCACAATGTCCCCTGGGCCAGGGGGTACTGCCTCCCACTTTTTTCATAAAATAGCATGTTTCATTATTTTTACCTGAGCTTACATCCAGGCTTCTCCCCACATTGAAAATCGTTCCACACCCACCCCAGCGACTGAATGCCTTCCTTCGTGGAAGTGGATTGTTTTCAGCTGTGATTGACGAAGTTATGTTTTGTTTGGACAGAAGTTCAGCTTGGTGTTATGAACACACACCATAAAACAGACAAAAATGAAAACAAACCAACTGTCTGCGCAAACAAAACCACGTGGATCAAACATGGGCAGGCCATGGGAAACACGGAGAAAACTATGCTTAAAAGCCAAATGAACAGTGAGGCCTTCGAGTTTTCCTCTTTACGTGACGACTTGTAAAAGTCAAATTTGTGGAAACTACACACAGTTTTTATAAAATAAAGTTAATAAGAATATTCTGTCTCAATATCGCTGAAATTTAAGAATAATTTAAGAAAAATGCAAGGCTCAAGTTTCATCAAGACTTTGAATTTACATAAGTATTTGTAGATGAACTTTTTCGCTATCAATACAACATTTGTTATTCTGCTCCACTTTTACTTTGCTTTATGATGAAGTAAGACATCAATGACATTGAAACTTAACTCTTTGAATTTCAGACGTAGTTACACCTTCGATATTCGGCTTCAAACCGAAAAAATTTAAGACTATTGAGGCCCAGCAAGAAATTTAATATTATTATAACGAAATTGTCTATTCTTATAAAAGATTGTGTACTCTATCTTCTGGGCGAAATGAGGTATATTGTAGCGTGTGAAGAGATCAGACACCATCTGGCATTATACAATAAACTTATGTACAGTTAACCACAAAATTTAGTGCAACTGTATGAATCGTGTGGGCAAGATGACTTCAGATATGTGAAATATGCAATGCCCTTCATATTTGACCTTCACAAAGGAAGGCCATGTTTCTGCCTTACCACAATAATGACACCGATAACAGAACGAGTTTACGAGGCATTTGAAATATTCTCCATGTACCCATATGATAACCTTTGGTAAATGATATCTTTCTTTAGCTTCATTAGATGTGGTTACATTTTCAGGTGGGATAGCTGCTATTTCCGTTGACCAACACAATACTCATATTCACGAGGTGATGCACGTATCACTAAGTAGGACAATAACCGAAAACCACAAACAATCTCCAAAAAGGCTCTAGGAAAGTTACTAGAATCACGCTAGTTTTTATACGTAACATCAAATTGGAGAATCAAACCTCTTCGAAATAAAGACACTTATTACCATTCAAAATTTCTTCGTTTTCCCTGCGAAAAAGTTAGTGCTTTTTACAGCCAAGTGACTTTATCATATCAGCGCGTTATGTCACAGATATATTTCGTACTATTACAGTAAATCCTAAATATCAATTTTATATACCACAGAAATGTATTTTCACTGCATAAAGTAACTGCTTGCTACTCCTCTTATCGCTGCTATGTTATCATACTTTTAGCAAAACATTACATCCTATTACTGAATACATAAGTAAAAATATAAATATATATATATATATATGTATATAAAAATTAGATATAAATATGTAAACACAGATAAACATGTATATATGTGTGTTGCATATACATGTATATACATATATATATAGATATATATATATATATATACATATATATATATATATATATATATATATATATATATATATATATATATATATATATATATATATATATATATATATATATATATATATATATATATATATATATATATATATATATATATACATATATATATATATATATGTAAGTATGTATATATAAAATACATACATCTATATGCTCGTATGAACAAGATATATACATCTATATATTTGTATATATTTATAGACATAGTCATAAAATAAATTTTCATTTTAGTAGCCTGATGAGTGGAAACATGAAACTTTAAGTAGCTATACTGTGCTTTTGATTTTGTTAACTCTATCACATCGCTCTACGCAAGTATTAAGCACTCTATACGAACCTTGGATCGTGGTTATACACACATTTATTTATTTACTTATATATATATATACATATATATATATATATATATATATATATATATATATATATATATATATATATATATATATATATATATATATATATATATATATATATATATATATATATATATATATATATATATATACGTTACACACACACACATACACTCATAGGTACAGACAACACACGCTCACACAGACACACACAACTCTACGAAGAAATTAGAGAGTAGGCATAAACTTCTTCTTAAATCTCTTGAAATACAGTATGACATCAACAATACTATGCTAATGCAATAGACAACGGTTCGTTTTAAGATACTATCATAGGGACGTCACGATAAAAGCTATTTGCATATATAAACAAATATCCCATTACGCTAAGGTGGCGTTAAATGGAAAAATTTAATCGTTCTATATAGAGGCTGTGCATTCAATCTAAAATAACGACAAAAAAACGAGAACAGACAACAATAAAAGTTAAAAAGGAGCAAGAGTGGAGAAGCACAATCACAATGAAATGAAAAATGTTTGAGAGCGTAAACTTGGCCAGGTTGTTGGAGTGGTGGGTTGTTAATCAAAAGAGGAATGTATTCATTGTACTTTTATGGATCAATGAAACTTGGATATACAAAGCAC
The DNA here is from genome assembly GCA_900291935.2 of Cassiopea xamachana. NCBI lineage: Eukaryota > Metazoa > Cnidaria > Scyphozoa > Rhizostomeae > Cassiopeidae > Cassiopea > Cassiopea xamachana. The sequence continues at coordinate 701,956 of OLMO02000297.1, forward strand.
TCAAACAACAATCAATGTGAATGGTTTTGGGTAAATAATTATTCTTAAGGTCATCATGACCTGCCCAAGAGCGAAGTTTATTTGAGACGAATTTAAAGCTCCTTCCTACCTGCAGGGGCCCAGGAGAAGGACTAAGGGGGTTATAGCTTTCTACCTCACTACCCCACCCGTTAACTAGAGATCAATGTGCATGTGAAGAAGAACTGAAATTATCAACTCAGATACAGACGGAGCTCTTCAAAGCAGTGAATGGTGAGAAAATTGGTAACAGTGCATAGGTAGAGTTGTAACGTGAAGTTGAAGACTGAGTTTTGATACTGGAATAGAGTTCATTAGTGTGACGTCACGAAAATTATATTTTTAGAAGATTTTAATTTTAGCTTAAAATTCTGAAAATGCACTTAGACATAGTTATTATCGACAAATTTCAGATCGATCTGAAAAATAATTACTGAGATATAGGTAATTGAATGCTACTGTAGACCATACAATTTTATTAAGCAAATTGCAAAAGTATGGTATCAAAGAGCTTGAACATGATTGGTTCAAATCTTACCTAGCCAATAGAAGGCAGCTCTGTAGAGTTAATAGTGTATCATCTAAAGTGGAAGAAATTACCTGTGGTGTTCCGCAAGACTCCTGTTTTGATTTGCTTTTGTTCCTAACCTTTTTACCGTGGTCCCCATTTGTGGAATGGTTTGAAACCTACATGTAAGAACGCGCCTTCTCTCTTTGCTTTCAAAAGAGCCATGAAGCAATAAAAACTATAAAAATGATCTTTTTTTTATCTTTAATTGATATTTCTTTTTTCTTTCTTATATCAATGACTGTAACTTTGTATCTAGGTTCAATAATTGTAATTGTTTAAATAATTGTAATTGTTACTATTACATTTTAGATTGAGAGACCTTTGAAACCAGCACCTTGGCAAAAAGGCCCCCCTCTGTAAAGAATTTTAAAATGAAATGAAATATGGCTCCTATCAAATCACTGTATTTTGAATCTGGTTCTAAACGTTTAAAACCAGGAGGAAAAAACAGTCGCTTTTATGGTAAGTTCTCTGCCTTCAATTGGTCGTATTTCAGCCTACTTTGACAACATTTGGTTAAAACTTTATTAACACATGTTCATTTTATGATTCTCTTTCACTCCATGTGGTCAACATATATAAATTCAAAAATAAATACTCACACGATTCACTTCAACAATACCTTACTTCCTTCACTAAATGTTTTTTGCATAAGAAACAAACTTCCTGGCTTCAGCCTGAATGTTTCCAAACAGTTCGTCAAATCCAGCCTTAAATGTTTCTTGAATGTTTTTTAAATTATTAAAACTTCCAATAATAATAACAACCCAGATTAGGCAACTGTGATACAAGAAAAATGATGTTCTCAGGTTTTGAGGTATGTGACGAATGTTGTTTCTTTTCTTTCTATCTTACTTAAAATTTCCTTCTAATAACAGTTCTTTCAAGTTATTACTTGAAGCTCAGTCTGCCTATGTTTCTTAGCTGATTCTTAATTTTTGCCAAATTTCAGCCTCATGTTTCTAATAAACAAGTTTCTTATAAATGTCAATAGATTCCGTCGTCATCAGCCTTCGTTTTAGCTCCTGCATCAAAGAACATCCTCCGCCCATTCTAGGCCTTATCATAGCCCGTTGTACAAAGTAGCACTTGTAGTGCACTTTAATTAAACAATCTGGGTGTGGTAATTACATATATAAAACATTCCCCAAATTATGTTTTGAGGAGCGCTCACACTTACAAAATTTAATCCAAAGTGATTGTTTTTTTTTAAATATAATTAATGCTGCAAATATTGCTACGTTAAAGTAAAACCCGTTTTTAAAAAACATGGATAATATTAATTCTGAATAATTGAATGCCAAATTGAAGGAAATGAAGGAAAAGGAAAGCAAATTAAAGGAAACTAAAGGAAAAGGTGGAATAAAAGCAATTTGATTGCAAATCATATTCATAAACGTTAACATAACTCACTTCTAGCACACATGCAGTGAATCCCTATTAAATTCGATAGAGCCAACATTGCTTTCTAATAAATGACTACCCTTGATGTTGTTATTAGAAAAGTGGGTGAATTTCGACAAGTTGCAATCTGTCTTGTGTGAGAGCGCTTAGATTTGCGACAAAACAGAACATTGTGGGAACTTTCTGCTGTGCATTGTGGGAACTTTCTCCTGTTCACATCCTAATTGGAATCGGGGATTTTCACCTTAACTTTAAGACACTCAACATCTTTTACAGGTCTTACAAACTTTGCTACGACTTAGATTTGATATACTTGTATGGTGCATGAACTTAGACTATAAATTATTATCCCCATCACAATCAAACTGGCAAACTTCCTTTCATTTGCTTATAATTTCTAAACATTAAATAACCAATCTTTCCAGGTTGGTTATTTCATGGCTAATTGTCTTGAAACAGCTTTCAAAAACTGCCTACCAGACGGTGAAAAAGGCATTGTGTCGTTCTACTTCCTTTTCCTTTACAACAGCTTGACTTGCCTGAGGAAATTCTCTAGATGAAAGATCTCTGTACGGACCACATTACAGGGGATGGACATTCTCTGCTTGATGGGGGTGTGAAGGTAAGAATCTACTGGCAAACAACAGATTAAAAATATTGATCCAAGATCTATCGACAGGTTCAATATTCTATTATTGCTCTTAGAAAACTGGTCACATTAAAACAATAGCCAACGAATAAGCCAATAGGTCACACCCAACGAACACCCCACAAGAGGCAACTGAGCATGTAAAGATAGATCTGAGACTAAAGTCGAGCGAAATAGACATTGGACAGAATCAAAATCTAACGCACGTCTAATTTTCATTAGAACGTGGTTAATACGAAAGCGAAAATTGTGCTTGACTGTTCAGAAAATTAAAAACGTAAGAGCCTCGATAGGTTTATATCCTTTTAATATCCCAATCATTTGTTAATAAATTAATATTTAATTTATGTTCTTTTTTCAAAGATATTTTTCTTCTGCTTTTGATTAAACGTTATCATTATTTTAAGCGCACAAGGAGGTCCTCACACTGGGCTTCAATGATTTAATATGCATAACAAATATCGGAACTCAAAAACTTGTGCCAAGGTTTTAAAACGTTGAGATACTAGTACTGAGCCAAAAATAACTTTATGAAAACATGTATATCAAGAAAGTACGGAAAAATTTTACACTATCAGCTCAAAGTATCAACCTTTATTGAATTTGGCAAGCAGAATTGTGGCCTAAAACTCTGAACCCACGAAAGAGTAAATTCGAAACTACAGCTGTTTTCATTCAGCGTCATTGACTATTATCACCACGACTTACAATACTGCACGCTGCATAGTTCAAAAAGATAACGATAGGTTTCCAAACATGGTCGCAATTATCCTAACTTGTTTATCGTAGTCTGAAAGACAAAAAAGACTGGAAATCCTCAATCATTTATAAATTCTGTCTTTGATTTCAGCATTGAAAAGCTCGTTTTGGATTGCGATAGAGACAGTTCTTTTATAAACATGGCGAATATCATGACTCAGTTTTCCCGTCGGCTGCGATAAAGCGTAATCTTCTCAAGTCAATAATGGTAGTAAAGAATATGATTCAAAATTAGGGACTGCCCATTCATCCTCTACGTCTTCTTGTGAATTAGTAGAAATTATCCCCACACATGTGAGTATTAACTTCAAAATACGTAAAAATTGTCATTTGAGTAAGGGCTAGGATATCTGCCTTCAGTAAGGGACAATCGTCTATTCACTAAGGAAGAAACACGTTTTTCGTTCAGATGGAGCAGGGGACTCCAAGAAACAATGAAGTTAGATCTGACTTTGGTAATTGCCTTTATGCAGGGTTTTAAATGAGACGCGCGCGATCGCTCGCGAGCGCGCTGGCACGCGCTCACTTTGCCAGGTACGCAAGCCTACCTATTTCATTGTCAACGAGCTATGACATTGATGGACTATACCTTCAAGTATTAGATTATAATTGATAACTTATAAGTCCATCAATGGCCTTGGTCCAAATTACCTTAGACAACTTCTACTTCGAAATTCTCAACAATCTTGTCGAGCCCTAAGAAACACTAATAAGAGATTTTAAGTTGCCACTGAAAAAACCCAATATTGGGCAAAAAGGATATTCTTTCAGCGGAGCCAAGTCGTGGAATAGTCTCTCAGCTGGTGCTAAACGCGCACTACCTCCGGCATCCTTAAAGTCGTATTTGTAAATAGTTGTTTTATATATCTAGTTTTATACACTTTTTAATGTAGACTTTTTAAAATATGTACTTTTCTTGAAAAATTTTAGCTTTTATTTTGCAAATAGACGGCCCCTTGCAAACCAGCTTAGCTGAATGGGCCACCGTCTGTGAAAAATTGAGATGATGATGATGATGATGATGATGATGATGATGATGATGATGATGATGATGATGATGATGATGATGATGATGATGATGATGATGATGATGATGATGATGATGATGATGATGATGATGGTGATGATGATAATGATGATGATGATGATGATGATGGTGATGATGATGAAGTATAATGGAAGACTTATGGGCAATGATGTAGAAGGCGCGGAAAGCGAGGATGATAAGGAACTTGATGCACTTCCTGAGGAGTAACAAGTACTAAGTACGACATAAATGCCTATAGATTCACCTTCCTTTACACATTTTACAGCTTTTAGCAACATCTTCAGCCAACTGACAAAATTCGCATTCTAAAAACAGCGCGCAAGCGAGCCTACGCGCGGTATCAGCGGCGCGCGTCTGGTTTTCTCATTGAAATGTCTGTTTATGGTCACTTGAAATGAAAATTATCAATGGATCGCTAAGCATTAAATTCCAAATTTTCCAATCTAATCTTTCACCTGATTTCATCCACGTAGTTAAACAATGAATCTTAAGGAATCCAAGAATCATAGACTAAATCTGCAAAAATCCAAGCATCCATCTTTGGAGCACCTTTTCAAGCGAGTTTCGCAGATGTACATTCAATAAAATGAAGACATTTTGTGTACCAAAAACGTTTGAAGATTCCAAGAAGACGTGAAAGCGCCACACTAGCATTCCATTGCACCAAAATGGCACATCCACTTTTCTGTAACATTTAATTTCATTGAACTACTCGATGACGTTTAGAAAACAGTTGCGATCAGGGTTTTTTGCACGCGTTTTGGGAAACATAAACTTCATATTACAGAAGTATATCTGACTTCCAAGCACTTTGATTTGTACAAAACTCAACGAAGGTCGTGTTGCGGTTCAAGCATCTGAAATATTGAGAATTGTCAAGACAGTAAGTAAGAAACAGAAAACTAACCTTTTTTCTATAGTTCTTTATATTTCATACCAATTTAACTTTAATATAATACTTGCACCTTACTTCTTGCACTTTACTTCGCTATCGTTTTATCGTTTTCTTGTACTTTACTTCTTGACACTCAACACCATCCATTTATTGCAAGCCTTGCCATCAAAAACCAGCTTTGGCGAACTTGTTCACGTCTCATCAGCTGCATAGTTGCTACAAAACTCTACTTCGCCGTTCTTCCAAATTGCTTTTGCAACGTTAAGGAGTTTCTCTGACCTATGGCCATTTTAGAGATTGTGATGCGTAATTTTCGATATAGCAAAAGATCTATTAAATATGGCAGCAAGACAAGTTCATAATTATCAATTTATGCGTATATTTTCACAAAAACCACATGAAAAGATACGATAAGCAGAGGTTTCTCGTGGAGCACATATCCATGTAGTGACTTAAGGGCTTTGAAAGCCACGTCACTAGAAGGGAATGTTACAAAAGCTTGACCTTTCATCCGTCCCTCCTTCATTAAACGAATTTCAAATCTAAAAATGAGAAGAAAATGAGTAGGATTTAAATGATCGATGACCTCATATTTACAATGATAGAGAAAACAATGGTATGGATTCTTTTGTAAGTCTCAGTGTTGCTGTACGAGATTCAATTATCGCATTGAGCCGAAATACGTTGAGAATGACTGCCTGAAAATAAGGTCCCTTAAAAGGGGACAAGGAATTAACTGCGAAGAAAGAGAGAGAGAGGTGGGGTGGGGGGTGGGTGGGTGAGAGAAAAGGAGAAACAAAGGACGGTCAATCACTCATATTTCAAAATATTAACTGATGAGGACATAAGACGAAAAAGACGCAGAGATTAAAGATAGAGATATAAAACAAGATTTAAAACGACTTTCGCCATCTCGTCCAACATGGCGTAGGCCAAAGCAAGGCTAATTTGATTGAATAGCAAAATTATGCAGAAATAATAAAGGGGGCTGGGTCAGATTCACAAAATTGCCTCAAAAATATTCTTAAAAGGAAAAAAAAGAATGAATGAAAGAATGAAAGAATGAAAGAATGAAAGAAAGAAAGAAAGAAAGAAAGAAAGAAAGGCATAGCCAAAAGAAAAGTTGAAAGGAATAATTTCAAAGCTGAAATCGTTGACTGAAGTTGTACTGCTTTATAAACACTCTACTTAAAGTTTTATAGCTCAAGCTTTCTAAAGAAACAATGGAAAGATGGTTATGGCTGACGCACTAAAAATTCTCAGAAACAAGATTTACAAAGCGTTTTGGACATCAAATAATAACAAACAGCCGCAAATCTAATAAAATATGATTAGAAACAAAGGTTTAACAACGTAATCTTAAAATATTATTTCATTCGTATTATGTCTTCATCACAATTTCCACTTAGCAAAATAGCATTGGTTTACATGGATCTGTACAAAGTTCAAACCTCTTCATTTCAAGATTAGGTTGACTCAATTTCTCTAAAGGAGGTAGAGGAGTAAGGTACCACGTGATTGCATTGTGTGTCTGCTAACAGAGTTAACCTGAAGCACGTGATATATCATAAAGTTTTAAATCGAGGATAAAAGCAGGGCCGTCTAGACGTTGCCGTCTGCGAGCGAAACAAGTAGAAAAGGGCCTGGGAACAAACTGTGAAAAATTACTAATGGTAGTACTTTATGAGATCCCTAGGCCTTGAAGTATTTTGAGTTACGGGGCTTCTTGACGTTGAGGATCTAAACGAGGCTTATATCATATACGAGGCTGAGATCATTTGTGAGGCTGAGGTTATACACGAGGCTTGGTATAGGGCTTGTTTCCTTGACATTTCTGTGGTGGCTGCCTAGCCTGAAGAAGCTAAAAATTGCTTTGCGCTGAAACCAATTGTCCTCTCTACAAAATGGAATTCTTACTGGAATAGCCAGAAATAACAATGAATTCTGCTTGTGGTCTAATAGAATTAATTAACCAGCAAAATCTTCAAAAAGAACGGTGTGATTAAACTCACGCTTCTTTCTCCTTTTCGCTGCAATTATGAATGAATCTCCTGAATAAGTATTCTAAATCCTTGAAAAGATACAAGACACAAATTACAACATATCTACAAAAGAGACTGCCCATATTTTGCCTAAAAATAACATCAATTTTTTACATCCAAATCAATGTTAATCCTCTAGTCCTCATTCCCTTCCAATACATTCTATTTCATTTCATTCAATTTCTAGAATCTGATGATGAAGAGAATCCGTCTAAATATCACACACACCCCAAAACGCCAAATACTTAGCCCATTCAGATCGTTACACTAAAATCTGCATTGCTCCATAGCTCTAGTGAAAACAAATACCTTTGGCATCTAATAGTAGGGGGCCCCGATTACAGACTTTTGAATATTTCACCACCCATTTCCATTTACTAAACACTCCCCAACTAAACAATTTTGAAAAAATCCAGCCCCTCTCTATTTTACTAACCTATAGGTTTCAAAGTTTTAGAAAGGACGCGTATGTAAAACACGGAGCCGGAGTGATGGCCCAGTGGTAGAGCGTCTGCCTCACAACCGGCAGGTCGTGGGTTAGAGCCCCGGCCGAGTCATACCAAAGACGTTAAAAATGGTACTTACTGCCTTCTCGTCTGGCGCTCGACATATGAGAATGGAGTGGGAAAGTTCAACTCGCGGAGCTACCAGTGGACCAGCCCCCCGCTGTAGCTTTTACCGCATTCGCAGACGCGTGGCCTAGGGCTATAGAAACGGAGAAAGGCGCCGCCCTATGCGCCATTGGACGCGGGAAAGGACTTTGACTTTTGACTTGATAGGTTTCAAAGTTTTAGAATGGATAAGTATATAAAATACATTGACTTTATGAACGCAAATCAATAACAATAACTAAGGGAATCAAAACAAACTTTTCCTTATACTAACACAGTATTAGCAACTAATTGCAATAATTTTGACATGTTTGGGTTCCCATACTGTCTATTGGACATTGACCCCACATATTATGAACAACCCCCAAATTCATGCATTTTTAACCCCCCTTATTAAACCTTCTTCTATTTGGTGCTAACAAGTAGCTCTAGTAGGAAAAAGGTTCGCTTCATTCTATCTAGAATAGCAATCCAAATTTTTCTCGATTTGGCTGAAGCTTTTATGTATTTACAACAAAGTGTTTATTCAGGGAATCATTTGCAAAACCATAAGAATCATTTTAAAATCATAGGACATAAATACTGAAAGTTGAAATTTGAATTTGTCTTTCTCTTCCTAACAATTAATAAAAGTATATGCACTGAAGAATAAACAAGCATTTGTCATATATAAATATGGATAAGTGAAAGAATGTGATTGGCGGACCAAACAGGAATAGTATAAGAAAAGTGAAACTAGAAAGTTTCAAAATTGCGTTGTTTGTCGTACCTCCTTCTCTGCATGTTTCGCTAAATTCTTTATATATAGTCGATTTGACTGTTGACCTGGATCATAATTCTTCATTTGCGGCAGA
>OLMO02000297.1:710906-741795 GCA_900291935.2 Cassiopea xamachana
TATATATATATATATATATATATATATATATATATATATATATATATATATATATATATATATATATATATATATATATATTTACACCGAAGTATTTATTCAGGGAATCATTTGCAAAATTATTAATCACAGGACAAAAATACTGACAGTTGAAGGCTTTGCTACAATCATTATAGGTACCGCTTGTTGCAAGCAATAATTGCAGAGGTAATGAATGAGGTAAGCAACGACGTTTTGTGTCACAAACGAGAATGAATTAGTTAGAGGAGGGGTCACCAACTCTATGCCCGCGGGCACTCGGTCGTCCATGAGCTTCATTTCAGCCGCCCACAGAGGATGCAATAGATCTTGTGCTTGTGCAAAATATATTTTTTGGAAAAAGCTACATTTTAACGGTATTTGTGCTCATTCACAAATAACGAATGCATGTATACATACATTGCGATCAAATATATTTCAATGCCATGTTAAAGCGTATCACTTAGCCTTTTCAATTATCTAAATTGAGCTGGTAGCCCCATTGCATCCTTCTACATCGTCCCTCTGGGCCATTGACCCAGTGGGCACTCTTCCTGGCCCAGCAGTGAAGCAAGATCTAAGGTTCTTGGCCCATTAGTTTGCGCCCTGTTCTTAAAAATCATATTTCTCTTCAAAATCCAGATGGCCATACGTCTATCTGTCGGTTGATGCATCCATTCATGCTAATGTATGCAACAGCAGCATGGAAAAGGCGACGTAGCATTTCCTTTCTTCGTCTAAATCTTCAAAATTAGATGAAACCAGGTTGATGGATCAGTTTCTCCTTCTCAGCGTGAAGATCAATAAAGGACATGCACTATATTCTGCAGAAGGGCGTTTTCCACATTTTTGAAGGGCGTTGCCCCAACAGGATTTTTCTTGAGGCAAGCCTCCAGACCCCCATTTTCTAAGCACTTACTTATGGAAAGACTACGTCGGCAAATATGCCAGTACTTAGTGCATCAAGAGGCATATAAATCAATCCTGACTGTGAATGAAGTGTGAGCCTAACATGCCCTTGGGCTCAACTTAGAAAAAGTTTCTTAAGAGATGCCCTGGATAGCCCAAGCGCTATTTGGTGACCCTGAGGTAGCCCTTGGCATATAAAAGGCTGGTGACCTCTGAGTTAGAGATTTCGACAGAAAGGTCCATAGTGCATTCTGTGTTATCCTATGGTGAAACAAAATTAATCCAAAAAATCCTATTTCTGACTCATGCATTTGTATGCAAATGAGAATGATCAAGGTTCATAGATCAACAATAAAATTAAAAGGATTAAATAGAACTACATGACAGTATTACGTCACAAAAAGAGGGTATTTTTGTCCTATGCAAACAGAAAGAAACATTAAAATGTCATCAGCTGAGAGCCAACAAATCTTTTATTAACCTTTCAACTTAGTTTCAAATACTAATAGTAATAATAATTTTCATCTAATTTATTTAGTGTTAATACGAATACTTGTAACTTTGTATTTAACGGTAATACGGATATCTGTAGCTTTGTAGAAGCCTATCCAATTTACTGTAAATAGAACATATTAAAAAAAATTCAACTTGCACTTCAAGGTAGAAACACTACAACAACCAATGACAAGCAACCATTGAGCAATTGTTTCATAAAATATCTTCACGACATAAAAGGGGACCATCCATAGGAAATATAACCATCGTGTGCTAGGGACTTCAGCCTGGGGGGGCAATTAATGGAAGAATTTAAATGCCTCAAACATGAATTGGGTACTATAAGCTTTTGGTGCTCTTACAGGACCAAGAAAAAAACCCAAAGATTCATCTACAACATATAATGTATTGTTAGGTTAGAAAGTAATCGAATAAAAACGATAATGCTTTTAATTTTAATTTTAGAAAAATTAAAAGCAGTCCATGGCCGGAAGAAATTGGTGCACGAGCGTCAATTCCCACGTGCACCCTCGTTTGCACGAGTGATTGCTCTTACTTATTTGGATTTGCAAGTGCGATCCAAGATTTGTGTATCCGCAAGAGTTTCTTGTTGCTGAAGCATGTCAAATATTTCATTTAGGATAAAAACAGGATAGAACAGAGTTATGAAAGCAAGAAGTGACAGTCACTAGTGTTGCAGTTGCGACAACATAGCTCGTATTTGGCATGTGCAATTGCACGGTTAATAATGATGTTGGCACGGGCGATTTTTCGCTCGTGCGGGGGATTTTGTACGTGTGTGGACAAGCACACATGCGATCGCATGTGTCTCAGGGCATGGACTGTAAAAGCATTGTCGTTTTTATTTGATTGCTTTCTAACCTAATTATATTGGGGAACTTTGGAAGAATAATGTATTGTATATGCAGGTATATAATCCAGGAGGGGTCAGGGGCGCGCAGCCCCCATTTTTAAATCTGTCGAAGGCTTTGGGGGGCCTAGCTCCTATTAGAATGCTGAGTTATTGAACATTTTTCTTAAATTTTTCTACTTTGTGCAAGATTTACAAATTTATTTCAGTATTTGTTAACAATAAAATGTAATGTTACAGCCTGACACAAATTTAGTGTCCAGTAGAATATCGAGGTATTTCTGTGAAAATCTAAAAGGGCGTGGTCTCCAAAAATTTTTTTCAGTCCCGCTTGCTAAAACTTCATATAGAACACAGAGCTTGTAATATATTGAAAAATAAAACAAAGATCAGATAATACATAGTTGATTAAATTCGAGTAAAAGAAGACTATCTTTTAGCTTCTTTAATGCTCAAGAAATTTTTCATCTCGAAGTGTGTAATTATGACTTACTATATCAACACATTTATCCCAGATAATCTCTGGAATGATCTCCAACAACGATTCCAATACTTCAATTAAAAGATACGACGGAGCAAGAATATTCAGATTCAAATATATAATCTGAAGTAAGAAGGGAGATTGTCCTATTTAACCTCTTAGCTGCAAAAACATAATCCTGATGAGTAACTCCTGAGATTTGCAATATTGTTAATGGAATGAGATGCAAAGGAATCAAATCATGAAGCGACTGGTTTGAGCATAGAAAGACCGAGGTTGTCTCAAAACAATTCGTATGGAAAAACAAGGGAACGGACAAGAGCGTTAAGTTGCTAAGTATAGAATAAAACTAAAATCAAATCACAAAACTTATTTAAAGTTGGTTACATATATAGCTTATAGCTAATTAATACCAACTATATAATTACAGAAACAAAACTAAGTTAATTACAAATAAAACATTTATAGTTGATGCCATCCCAGTTACGTATTTCCTTAAGTATCACAAGAGACGGTGAAAATTTTATTTCATCATCAATAGAATCCGATAACAGACGCCCTCTAAAGGATAGGGAGTTCAATCCATAGTGTTGGGAACTTACTGAAGGGAGTTTGCAAAATTCCATTGTGCGTAGATATATTAAACATCCTCTTTTGTGAAAAAGACCCTTGAAAATGAGACGCCGTAAAATGAATACTAATGAAAAAAGACAAAAACTACTGTCACAAGAGGAAAATGTGAGTGCTGCAAGACCGATAGTGCAGTGAGAGAAACAGGAGATTCCGCGAAAAGTGCAGAATGTGATAGAAATGGGAATCCATCACTTGAGAGGGACATGACTTTCCTGCTAACGACGTTCAGAGGTATCAGTTCTAACATTACATATTGACCACTGTTCCCTTCGTGAGGCATCAGGGACAAAATTTGACCTTTCATCCTCATTTACACCCATAGAAATAATTGCATTTCAAGAGTATCAATTTCCATGTCAAATAGCAATTCTCAATCTGACACAGGCTTTTCAACAGTACTTTTGAAACTTGAAAGCAATATATCAGCCACAATTAACAATAGTTATAGAGTGAATCATTCTCTAAAAAACTTGAAGAATTCAATGAGTTTACAACAAATAATCAATCGCTTAGGTGGTATCGTGGAAAAAGCTATAATAAGGTGAACATGGCTTTCAAAATTCAATTCTAAGGTGTGTGATGACACAAATGATTAGCATAATCCAACTCAGTTCTGGCGTCTAAAGCAAATGCTGATTTCAAGAAAGCAAGGCTCTCCGCCAAAAATATTTCTCATACTGAAATCTCTTAATATCTTAAAATCAGTATAACGCAAAAACTAAAAAGTGTAATTTTACAGCGTTGCCAAAAACTAAATCATCTCTCCATGCGCACTTAAACAATAAATTTATTAAACTTTAGATGAAATAGAGCGTTTGAAGTTAAATGAAGATAGAAGTGAGTGTAGGTCGTTCTGGGAGTCATCCAGCTGACAGATTTCTATCTAGGAGGACTGATAAAAATAAAGAAAAAGTCAGTTTTCGCAGAACCTGCATGACCAGGGGAGGCAAGAGGGCGGGAAGGGGATTGGGTATAACTCATCAAAGTGAAAAACACCGAGTTGGTTCAAGTTAAATAGCTGTACATAAATGAAGAAACGAGGTTACCACTGAAATTCCCACAAGAACAAAGAGAAATTGTTGAGAAAAATAAATATTTGAAAAGGATCAACGCTGCTTTTCAAACATTTATTCAACTCTGCTTTTCAAACATTTATTCAGCTCTGCTTTTCAAATTTCAACGCTGCTAGTGATTTCAAAACTCTGTACTAAAGCCTCGACTTCAACTAAGAGTAGGAATCGTCAAAAAGAGACTTGCAAACTTGGATTCTTACAGTTCTATTATCATTTCCTACTATTGAGTACTTCACGGGGACATTTTGGAGCCAAGCTCATTCTACCAAAGCGATCCACCTATCCAGAGTAAATTAAAGATAAGCTTGAACAGGGACGCCGAAAAGGGGGCAGAGGGGAGCAAGCGCACTTCCTGCCTTTCATGTGGCGGAGCAGGGGGAGCAAAAGTGTCTATTTTGAATTGCAACAAGGGTCCTTTTCAAATATTGATATGATACAACAGAGGTCAAAAACACTATATAAATAAACAAAATATGATTGGAAGAGAGAGAGAGAGAGAGAGAGAGAGAGAGAGAGAGAGAGAGAGAGAGAGAGAGAGAGCTATCTCCATGATAGTGGGAAATGTAGCCCGTGCAAAAAGGATGAAACGAAGATGTCCCAAAGAGGTACCTTGGGTCCCCAAAGAGCCCTATATGCTAGACGGTGTCTCAAAGAGGAGCCTACGTAAGCAAGTGCCCTTTTGTTCCTGTTGGTGCCCTAAGCCCTCATATCGTTCCGACGTCCCTGAGCATGAATTTAGAAAACATAAAAGTAACTACCAGGGGGATGGAGGTGCTATCACCTGGAGAGAAATTCGTTGGTTCAATTCAAATGTCAGGTTGTGTCAGAATATGAGCTTAAGGCCCACCATACAGTAAATAATAAACAAGGATTGATAGTCAAACAAGAATTGTCTGATATATCCTTAGGTCAGGCAACAGATTTTAGTCGAGGGTGTGGCTGTTGAAATAATTTATGACGAACGAATAGAGCAATTAAAAGGAGGAGTGAGTTTAAAAGGCTTCTTCTTGAAGAAATTGGGACGAAATTAGAAGATCAGCCACGTTAAGGAGTTAAAGGAGTATCTTTCATTAAAAAGAAACAGAGCAGGATCAGAGAAGCTTTCTGCAATCAACAGCCAAGTAAATAGTTTATAAAATAAATGATGGAAAGTTTGACTTCGCAGAAGCTTCAGTTTTGAAAATAATTACCACGTCAAATTTAACCACGAAAGTCATGAACTGCTTGCACTTCAATTAAAAAATCAAGCAAAAACAGATGCTAAAAATGCAGTTCGTCATATCATATTATGCTCAATCCAAAAATTTCTTGCTTGTGAACAAGCATTCAGAATAACTCTTTGTGAGGCGCTAATTGATAAACTAGACAAAATCAACAGTTTTTTCAAACGAAGGGAAATTGCAATCCTAGTCTCTACTAGTCTAATAAGTTCTGTAACATAAAAGATTGCATGCTATGCAAAGAAAAAAGTAAAAAGATATGACTTTTGTTTTTAGAATCATAAATATACAAACAAAATCCAGTAATAAATAATTTCTATCTTGCATAATCACAATATTTCTCATAAAAGCTTTATGAAATGGTTCTCAATTGACACTCTAAAACTAGAAACCACGCTAAGGAGAAGAAGGTAACAATTTTCCTTCTAAATCCGAAGAAAATTGTCATAGACAACAATCTCAACTCCCCAGAGCCCAATAACTGAACGTGAATCTAATTATGATGGTGCGTATTCACTTTATCATGAATGTGTGACAATAGCTTACTTTCCTATTGACCTTAAGCATGCTACTAAAATCAGTTTCAAAAGATAAGAAAAAGTTCTCAGATTATTGCTAGAGTATCAATATATAATTCATTAATATAAATATATATATATATATATATATATATATATATATATATATATATATATATATATATATATATATATATATATATATATATATATATATATATATATATATATATATATATATATATATATATATATATATATATATATATATATATATATATATATTCGTGCAGGATTTTGATATACAAATCCGAGGAGTTTTCAAGGACTTTCCAAGGAGGAAAATAGTCTGTTGGTACTACAGAGCTTTACTACAGCACGAAAAAGCGACATTCTTTTGACACACTGAAAGCCTTTTTTAACCCGTCCAACACTCGTCAGAGTATGAAACGTCGGTCGGGAAAAACCTTTTGGTCGCTATCCGACGTTTCATACTCTGACCAGTGTCGGACGAAAAAAGCTTTCAGTATGTCAAAAGAATGTTGCCGCTTTTTCGTGCTGTAGTACTTTTCAAGGACGAAAATAAAAATTTTGAAGGAGCTCTAAACTGACATTCACAGCGCATGTGTGAATAACAGGAAGCCCGAAATACCGAAAATGAGACATTTCTTGGCATATCACGAGCTTTCTTGTACGATTTTGCTTAAACTTTCTTTCGGATGTTTCTTTAAACTATTTTTTTGTGTTGTTTATTACAGTGAACGAAATAAACAGTAAACACTCACAAATTTCAAAGAGTTTGATCAATTTTCAAGGAAAAATTCTCATTCTCAAGGAGTTTCAAGTGCCCTTGAAAAGACATTTCAAATTCCAATACTTTTCAAGGACCTGCACGAGCCCTGATATACTGATATACTGATATACTGATATATATATATATATATATTATATATATATATATATATATATATATATATATATATAATATATATATATATATATATATATATCAGTATATCGGTATATATATATATTTATATATATATATAACTTGAATTCCTTGTATCTTCTATAACTAAGAGTGCTCAATACATTTCGTAGAGCGTAATATAGGTAGATTGACACAGAAAATAAAACTGCGGAATTGCGACTATTAGTTTCACGATTTCTCGATCAGCATAATTGCCTGATGATCGAGAAATCGTGAAACTAATAGTCGCAATTCCGCAGTTTTATTTTCTGTGTCAATCTACCTATATATATATATATATATATATATATATATATATATATATATATATATATATATATATATATATATATATATATATATATATATATATATATATATATATATATATATATATATATATATATATATATATATATTATATATATATATATATATATTATATATATATATTTATATTTATATATATATATATTTATATTTAAAATAATATCTTCGCAGCAGTATAGTATGAACAGTGAAAGGAATTAATATTAGCAATATCAGACCAGGGAAAGTTAGTAATTTTGATGTTGTTGTTTTGTGGTGCAATTTTAAATACAAGTGCAACTTACCAGCTTCCTCTAGTTTGTTCTTCTTGATTTCCTCGAGAGATACAAACTCCTCCCCAGCAGCTGGAAAGTCTTCATCAGCAGCTTGGCCAAGCTCATCTTTTGCAGGCTCGAAAACACCAAACCCTGACGCGCCTGGTACTGCTCCATTAACCCCATTATCTTCTGCTGGAATTTTATCTTCATAGATTTGAGCTGCTCTATGCGCCACCGTAGCAGCAATATTTGCAGCTAATTTAAATTCAATTCGCTTCAGTTTCACTTGCTGAGCTTGTTCAAATGCATCCTCAATATCATGTTGTTGTTGTTGCTGTTCTTTCGCAGCCTTCCTTGGCTTTTCAACTGAAATATTCGCAGGCCTAAGGCGTCGTTTCTTCCTTGGTGGTTCAACTTTGCTTCTTGCTGCTTCTCCAAATAGGTTCCCAGCAAGCCTGCCGATTACAAAATGCTTGAAACTATTGACGCAATATTTCACATTTGAATTGGATTGATGAAAATGTGGAAAATTACTAATGATTTGATGACGATGATGATGATGATGATGATTGACTATGATGATGATGATGATCAGTGGAGTCACGTAAACTCTTTTTCCTGGAAGGGTGTAGGGCAACAATGTACCGACAGAAACTGAAAAAACTGTGAATTTACCGATAGATGTGTTTCTTAGCAACACTCTTTTGACTATGTCATGCAGTCATTTACCGACGAACGTCATTGAACCTAATACACCGACGAAATCAACGAATGCACCGACGAAATTACCGAATACACCGACGAAATCAACGAAAGCACCGATGAAATCACCGAATGCACCGACGAAATCACAGTATTTCACCCCACACCCCCGCTAGCTACGCCCCTGATGATGATTATTATTATGATGGTGATGATGATGATGATGATGATGGTGATGATGAGGATGATGTTGATGGTGATGATGAGGATGATTATGTTGATGGTGATGATAATGATGTTGATGATGCTGATGGTGGTGATGATGATGGTTCTCATGACGATGGTGATGTTAATGATGATGATGGTGATCATGATGATAATAAAGGTATAACCACAAGCGATTTTGTCCTGATGCTTCTTCTAAGGCTAGCAATGAGCTTCCGGACATAGTTTTATCATCTGTTCGATCTCTAAATTCCCGACTTCCACAACGTAATTCGTTATGTGCAAACCCTTATTACAAACAACCATGCAGTTAATACCATGACATACTGTTGACCAACTGGCCTTACTCAAAGGACAAAAACAAAACAAAAGAATTGAATTCTAACTAACTCATTTTCTGCTTCACTTTCAAGTTCTGATTCTTCACTTGATGCATACAAATGTAGATCACTTGTGTCAACAGACGAGTCGATAAGTGTGATGGTGTCATCCGGCTGCAAAGTAGGTTAATGTTAAAAAATGGAAATCGGCTACGTCACAAAGTATATAGAAACTGATAGCAACGAGGTAATACACAAGAAAATAACTATAAAAAAGTAAAAATTACTGTCAACAGCGCAGTTCATAATCTACTCAGTCCTCGTTCTATTTTTTTGGAAATGTGAAATAGCAAGGGTAAGGTCATTTGAAGGTCCTGAAATGCAATTTATGAGCCTACCTTTCTACTTCTATTTCAATGTGATTGGGTCTAAGCATATTAAGGACCCGATTACGAAACAGAATCAGGATCTCTGTTCGCCAAATATCTGTGACCTGATGCCCCTAGATTCTATGTCGAGTAAAAGTAATTTGGAAATAATTAAAAAGTTTCAGTTTAGAGCACTTTATATACTCTCAGCTTCTGCTTTCTAGACTGATAAATGAGGAAGTTACAAAAATAAGGACTAAATCAGAATTAATATGAATTTATTCAAAATGATTACAATACTTACAAGAGGAGGTGTGAGAGTAGGCCCACTAAATGGGGGTGGAAGATTCATTTTGTTCATAAGGTGTAGAACCTAGGGTAAAACTTAACAATATTATGGGGTATTTGAATATCCTTGTGAATACAAAACTAAAGTGCTTACTGGAAAAAGGCATTAGGAAGAAAAATTTCTTAGCAATTCAATTCAATTGAAATTCAATTCAATGGCAGTTTGCGAAGATAGTAGAAGCAAATAAAGCTTTCATTTTTTATTAATATTTCAAAAGCTCCTTAAAACAGAAATAGATGCGCAATACATGATATAATATTAGTGCAAAAACTCAATCATTTTTAGATACGCGATACAGGGTTCATGAAGGATTTTGATACGCAAATTCAAGGACTTCTGAACAGGACTCGTGTTGTGATGAAATTTTAGGACTTATTAAAGAATTTTTAAGGAGATTTTTAAGGAGTATTTTTTTAGCATTTCCACGACAAAAATCATACCATTTCTTAAATAAATCTACCATTGAAAATCCTCTCCCCCAAGAATTGAGTAGGAATAGGGAGTTTTCACGGAATTCTCGCAAAATGAACGAATATAAGGAGTTTTTAAGCGCCCTTAAAAATGCAGATCAAATAAGGAGTTTTTGAGGAGTTTAAGAAGTAGGATGAACCCTGTTTTAAGGATTATTCAAGGACTAAATAAAAATTTTCAAGGAGCTTTAAATTAATAGACCTTTGCGGGAATTTCAATTCTTTTGAAAAAATCAAATAAATACCACGAATTGACACACAAACCTATGGTAAGTGCAAGAGTCAAAAGGAAATAATTCATTGGTTGTATTGAAACTGCACTCTGATATAATAACTGAAAACGCGAGAATGATTTCAAAGAAGAAAACAAGACATTTCTTGGCATATCACGAGTTTACTTGTACGAACTTCTATAAACATCTCTTGGATATTTCTACCAATCACTTTTTGCATTGTTTATTGTTGTGAACGAAGTAAACAGTAAACATATAAAAATGTCAAGGAATGTGATCAACTTTCATGGAAAAATTATCATTTTCAAGGAGTTTCAAGTGCCCTTGAAAAGGCATTTCAAATTCTAGTACTTTTCAAGTAGTTCAAGGGCCTGTATGAGCCCTGATAATAAATGCAATCTCTCTACCACTAGCTTAGTAATTGGATATATGTGGTTCTAGCCGCTCAGATCTCACACTAAGACACATTTTTGCATTCTTTGACGTTAACTAGCACATCACGTAGGAAATGCCTGAAAATCCTTTTTAATTTACTCCCAAAAGATTATGAAGACATCATGACGATACCAAAATATTTTTGCAAGTTGCAGAAGAGAGCCTAATAATGTCAACAACCTTTATGTAATCTATGGATACTAAAAAACCATAAATTGTGAGCATTATTTACTTAAAATACAAGAAAAATTATGAAGTCTTTAGTTCGTAATAGCAGTTGTTTGTACCTGGGTATAGAATCTTGGAACTGATGCCAAAGCATTTGCAATGTTTGTCAAAGTAGTCACAGTTGGTGTGGGGTAAAGATATGTTAGATGGTTTGGAAATTTGTGATGTACACTGAAAAAAATAATAATTTTGTGATTCAAAGCCAATCATGAAGCCAGCTTTCACAGGACGGGGGGGCCACCAGGCCAGAAGGGGGTGGCACCACAGCTAAATCTAAAGAGGGTGCTTATTGAACGCACAGGGAAGGGAGGGAGTTTGGGGGCTCAGATCAGAAATGTGTTAGATCATCATGCCTTCTACGTTGGCTATGTGACCAATAAATGTTCTTTCATAGCTTCATAAAAGTAGTAAAGGAGGTCTGGGGGCTTGCCCCTAGAAAAAAGTTTTACAATAGTATTCGCTACAACGCCGGAGAATAGCCCATTGCAAACATCATTTAATTAGCATTGAAAGCTTCAATTCATGTTCTTTGACGTAGAGAGTACATTAACAAGATAAATGATCAAGATTCAAGGTTATGGGGGGGCAAGGGCGGGAAAAATCGTCGAGCTGGGGGCGATGCCCCCTATGCCACCCCCTGGCTTCGTGGCTGTTTACAGCATGGCAAAGTTATAACATAAACAACAACAGACGCATATTGGGTTAAGTTAATAAGCAACGGGGGGGGAGGAAATTTCTCCTGAAATTAATAAACGGGGGGCCCGTCTATTATAGACACCATAGTAACAGCTTTAGTAACAAAAACAAGATTCTTTTACTTCCGTTGTTAAATAGCTCCAATATCAACAAAGCTATATATAGCTTTAATGAATTTGAAACTAACTTATTGCATTAAATATATTAGTACTCGATTTTACCTCCGTTTCCCCCAATTCCTTGGAGCTTGGAGGGTACCTCTAAGAGGACTTTAGTTCTGGCACGAGCATTTAGGACCGGATGCCCTTCCTGACGTCACCAATGGCTTGCGTGGGCCTCGAACCCAGGACCACGTAGGTCTGAGTCGAAAGTATTACCGCTAGGCCACGGCTGCTCTCATTGCATATGCATACTCTCTTATTTCATTAAATGTATGGTACATAGTAGTTAATGTCATTTTGGGTTTGATTACTTTAATGATCCATTAATTTAAGCAGTGTTAATTTTTGTGACGTTAATTTGTACACACTTTGAAAAATATCTATGACCTTCATAAACAGAACCATACATCTCTTTTTTACCTAAATGCTCTCTCTCACAATAAACCTTACAATTGCTGAGATAAATGCTTTCTGATCCCACTAGCCATATTTACCTCAGATTTTCCTATCAATCATCTTTACCTAAAATGTTTCGACAAATTGGCTTATATAATAGGCTAAATGAAATGAAATGAAATGAAAAATCGTTTCTAGAGTATTTTCCTGGCCAAAATGAGAAAGAAAAAATGACATTGATTAACATCATACAGACCATGTGACGTTAATTAAAGTCAATTAAAATACATTTTGACGTTGGCTTACACTGAGTAATATCAACAAATATGAAAATTTTAAAACAAATTGTGTTTCAGCCACAATAATTAATTCATACCATAAAATTAATGAAATGAGGTATTTACTATAAGAAGTAAGAATCTTGTGCAAATTTGTAATTAGGAATAGTCTCAACAATTACAAATTTGGATAAATCATACACTTTCCATGATCATGTGCAATTTCAAAATTTTTCCTTAATAGTATTTATCACCTCCAAGCTTCTTGAAATGGCATAACAATGTAATGATGATGACACATATGAGAAAGCAATTTGTAAGATATGAAATTATGACAGAAATTTTCTCTGCAAAACAAGAAATGATACTGCAGATTAAAAGATTATTAACCTACCCAAGTTTTGGTGCTATACCAGAGGAAAGCTCATCTTTTTCCTCTTCCCTTGATTCATTTTCATCATTTTTGACACGTTTTGATGATCCTAAATTGGAAGGTCTCTCCAAGACTTTTCTAAAAGAAAAGTATGTAGAATGAGGAAAGAAATTTGGAATAATTTTTTGAATCTGTAGTCTAATAAAACATCTGAAGAGAAGAGAAAAAATAGAGGAAATGTGATTTAAAAACTTGAAAAATTATGCAAAATGTACTATGAAAATAAAACGCACAACATTATTCAACATACTTTTGAGTTCAAATCACAGTATAAAAAATAACAATCTCAAAACTCTATGAAATTTTGAATTTAAGACAATTTTGCTTTGTTGTCAATTAAAAATGGCAATGAAAAACTAAGGAAACAGAAGACTTGCATCATCAAAAAGCCCAAGAGAAACAAGGAAACAAATGAACCTGCTCTCAAGTGAATTTGCCAGTCTCTCACAGGGTTCATTGGCATATTCAGCTTTAAGGATGCATCCAAGAACCTCTAGTTGGTGAAGCCTCTTCAAAGCCTTCAAATAACAGAAATTAAAGCCAAATAAAACAGAAAAATCATATGCATAAAAAAATACTGAAAATTCATAAAATCAAGGGATGTAAAATATGTACAAAAGAGGGCATGACAAACAATAATTTACTTTATAATTATCATTTGTCATTATATATCATTATTTTATAATTACCCAATTATAAGATAATAATATATAATGACAAACCAATATAATTTTAATTGTTTGTCATTATTACAACCAATAATAATTATTAGAACCAATTATTAGAACCAATTATAATTATCATATCATAATTTATCATAATAATATGTGGAAACATAATTTAATATTCAAATTCACTAAATGCAATCATAAAACTTGCTATGTCTAGGTAGTTTACACTTGGTTAATACAGGGTTCATGCTAAATAAATTAGCCACTGAAAATTCTCTCCCCCAAGAATTGATTAGCAATAACGAATTTTTAAGGAATTTTTGCTGAAATGCATGATTATAAGGAGTTTTTTGGTGCCCTTAAAAAGGTAAGATAAATTGAAGGACTTTAAGGAGTAGCACAAACCCTGTACTACTACTGATTATATATGAAAATGTAAATGCTAATGGGCAAATGTAAAAAATATTATAACTATTAATGATAATTATCATTTGCTATTTTATGCTTCATGGGTAATGCAGTTGCAATTGACTAAATCTCACCTTGCTTGCTAAGTCATGAGTTTTGAATGATACAAATACTGAATTCCTCTGAGAAAAGATACAAACAAGAAAAGCATCAGAAGCAGCATTGAAAGGCTATCACACTCATAGTAAGGAGGTGAACAATGGCACATTAAATGTATACAAATGATGAGAAATCATTGCATCTAAACGAAGTATGAAATTGTCTCAAAGAAATTATCTCTAAAACATAGGTTCTAGAAACACAAAAGGGTGGTTGTGTTGACTTTCTAGATATTACAGGGGTCGCGGCGCGAGGATTTGAGTGGGGGGGGCCAGAAATTTGATAAAATTTGAAATCTGCCCCACTATGCTTGGATGACAGATAAAATTGTGCGTCCCAAAGAGCTTTTGATACCCCCAAAAGCAGCCCTTTATACCTCAAATTATGAACAAAAATTTATAAATACATACTAACGAAGAACAGTAAAATACACATGCGCAAATTTCATCTTAGCAAAAAGTGGGGGGGGCCAAGGCCCCCCGGCCCCCCCGTCGCCGTGACCGCTGTATTATTGCTAGTCAATAAATGAAGGGGTTTATGCAACAATGACTATACAGAAAATTAGAGTTTAGCATTAACTTTTACCAATTTGAACATATTCTAATGTCCACTGAAATTCTCCTAACAAATCCTTACACAAGAAAACTTCTATAATCCAAACATCTAGAAATGAAAACTTTTGCAATTTGGCCAATTTTGTCTGTACCCTGAGCAAAACAACCTTTCTAATTAGACCTTTCTGCAAATAAGATGGTAAAATTAGTACTTCTATTTATCAGATTCTTGCAATAATTTGTGTCATCCAAATTTTTTACTGTTAATTGCTTGAGAGATAGAATTGAGAATACTATTTTTAATGCACAGAAAGAATTAGCAAGCCAAAATATGCAAGGCAGTAAGATCAGCTCCTTCAAAAAATACTGAGAGACTAACAGCAATGCTTATTGCTGAGTTGTGTTTTTATTTTGAGACTAAATTAAATGAAGAAAATTGTTTTTCATTATATAAAACCATTACATATCTTGTGAATTTTTAGGTAATGACTATAAAATAAAGGTCTATGGATAGCTGATACAAAATGTTGAGATTTCTGGAAAACTTGCATAATTCAAACTTTCTGTACTTCAAACATTTTCACAAACTCCATAGAGTTTAAATTACAAAGATTTCACTATATTTCTTTTTTAGCATTCAACAAGATCAATTCTGAAATCTGTTGAGTTTGCAAGAAAATTATAATGTAATAGATGATCTATGTGTAAAAACACTTTTGCAAAGAACAGCATAAGCATATCTGTCAGAAAAAGTAAAATTACATGCGCAATTTCCAAAATAATGGATGTTCATAAAGAGTAAATTTACACTTTCATTCTCAACTCTAGATTACAAATTCTAGAACAGATTTAGTAGCAACTTTAACAATCAATAGGAGCTTCACCCTTATTTCCACTAAAACCTGTGTATGAAAGCTGGCTGTCCTACATTGTTCAGGAGCATCATGGACACTTTGCAAAAGGTGAAGACCCAGACTACAAAGTATGGCATCTGCACAACCAAGATATTTTTTGTAAAAATTACATGCACAACTTCAAAATAGACATGGATGAGCAAGTGATATGGGAAGAAGGATGCAAATTTTGGAAGTGGTTTGCTTAGAATTCATATTTTTTTCTCACTGGCACATGAAATTGCAACTTGCAATGTTGAGTTTAAATTTTTTGTTTATATTTAAGCATCTTTGGCTCAATACTGAGATTATAAATTTAAAAAACTTAGAATTCTGTTGCTTCTCAATTTGCACACTCAAAGTCCTGAATTTTCAAGTGCACATGTACACAAACACACACCATATACTTTCACTGTGCACACCTGAGATCCTGCCAGTTATAAAAATCATAGTTTTGTTATTTGCAGGTGTGCACATAGCAATTGTTGGGGGCAGGGGGTTTAATACATTAAAAAGGGCACACCAAAATCTTTTAAAAGAAGATACAGCCTGTGAATATTGTTTTTCATATTCACAAGTAGAGAAAATACTGTGGGAAGTTTACTGAAATTGTTGGTTTGAAGACCAATGACTCTTTTTGCTATTTCCATCTTAGGGAAACACCCTTTTTGATAAAGAGAAGGCATTACAAAAAGGGCAATTTTGTTCATTTACTGAAAAGGGCAGGCGTTTAGACCCCTAGGCCCCCTAGTTGCATGCCTCTATATGCCTGCATACTTAAGTCTCCAGATCCCCCATTTTTAACACACTTCAATTATCAAAAGAATATATTGGTGTAAAATTTGAAACACATTGCAACAGATAAAAGTTTCCAATTTGACGCTGGTGCAATCTAGTTGGATTGTAGAGTATGGCATTTTTTGACGAGAGCTGGAGTGTCTATGAAAAAAACTTCAGACGTACAAGTGTGGACTTTGCATTGAGTGTGCAATTGAGGTATGTGCTTGACATCTTAGCATACACAGAGTAACGCCAGTTTAGATGTGCTCTGTTATGTGCCAAAGTCAACCTTTGAGCAATTTGTTTGCGCGTACTATCCAATATACTACACCACATCACGCGTATTTCCAGGTGTGCAGTATAACTTAAGAGAAAATTTCCGAGTCTGCAATTGCCAAAATCTTGCAGAGTCTTGTCTCTATGAGGGGCATTTCTCTTGATAAATCAAATATCTACGTACCATTCTACCTTTCTTTCCAAAGCAAACAACATCTATTGCTCCAAAACTTTTCATCAAATCTTTCTTGTCTTCATCGCCTAGCTCTGGAGGTAGGTTTTTAACTAAAAGTTTTAGTTTGTGATCAGCCGCCATCTTCCTGTCGTGCAAAGATCTGTAACTCATTACGAGGCTGCACGTAACGAGGCCGACTTCATACCGTAGACTCTCGATATTGCGAGCCCCCGATACAGCGAACATCTCGATTTTGCGAATCGAAACCTCTTTCGTTTGTTTAACGTCAACAAAAACCTTGTACATCTCTTCTATAAAGCGAACCTTCGGTATAGTGAGCTCTCGATTTTAGAAACTCAAAGAACTAAACACTACGCAAAGACTCAAGAGAAAGCAAATGTCTAATTTCACATCAAAGTTCAAAATTTTTGCAAAACAATTTTGGAGCACAGTGAACTTGAACTTAAAGAAACGTAGGCAAAAGCCACAGTATGTAAGATGTAATTTGCTTTCAGTCGTTACGGAATTACTTACGAAATTTCTTTTTGCTGTCTTTAACTACTCAAAAAGACAATTAACCACACCAAACCCTAAGAGAGCATTACAAACTTAAAAACCTTCCTTCCTTAGTTTCCAGAAACGTTATAAGTCTTAATAAGCTTTTTGATAATAATTTGAAAGATTCTACTTTAGCTTGAAAATAAAAAGAGCATCTTGCTAAAGCTAGTAGTCAAGTAAATATGACAGAAGGACAGTATGATATGCACAGGGAGCAGTGCTTCTACTTCTAAGGAAGTTTCCTTATCGTAAGGAGATTTTGGCCATTTGGAAAGAAAGGAGAAGGAAATGAAAATTATAAGGAAATGAGGAGGAGGAAATTTACAAGGAATTCAAGAATATGTTTAAAATTTCACGTTCTAATTGAATTCCGTGCTTTATATTTATGCCTGTAGCAACACCAGAAATTTTCTGATGGGGACTGACTATTTCAACGAAGGAGCTATGTTATGCTTAACAGGATGCTAGGGCTACCATTTCAACTCTGAAAATAGTTCAGAGTCTTCTGACAGGGGGATAACATGATTTGTTGGAAGCTATAGCTCATCTAGTACCGGAGTGATGGCCCAGTGGTAGAGCGTCTGCCTCACAACCGTTAGGTCGTGGGTTAGAGCCCCGGCCGAGTCATACCAAAGACTTTTAAAGTGGTACTCACTGCCTTCTCGTCTAGTGCTTGACATTTGAGAATGGAGTGGGAAAGTTAAACTCGCGGAGCTACCAGTGGACCAGCCCCCCGCTGTAGCTTTCACTGCATTTGAAGACGCGTGGCCTAGGGCTATAGAAACGGAGAAAGGCGCCGCCCTATGCGCCATTGTGCGCGGGAAAGGATTTTGACTTTTTTTGATAGCTCATCTAGCCATCTGCTGTTGCCTCCTCTGGGATAAGTGGAATCAATCAATAAAATTATCCGTGTAGGAAGCTTCTATGTACACTCTTTTTTTTATAAGAATAACTAATTTTTTTCTGAGCCTCAATATTCTTAAAAATTTTCGGTTTTGAGCCTCAGATTATTCTTAAATTATTCTTAAATTTTTCTTGCTCAACACAAGATGTAAATTCGCCTTAAGATCAAAGAAACATATTAAATCATTTTTGATGTGTTGATTCATCATAAATTTCAACGAGAACAAACAGAACAAGTCAAAATACGGTTTTAGTCCAAAAGCATTATTTCAACTCCATCAACATCATCAATGCCAATGTAGTCCTCGCTATCATCTGAAGACGTAACTCTATATTTGGCAAGAGTTTTATTGAAGTGCTCCATTTGTCCCATGAACCATCCATTCTCGTATAAAGCTTTGATTCGATCAAGTTTTAGTGTTGATGAAGGTTGAGCCTGGGAATATTCTTAAATTATTCTTAAATTTTAGCAATTTTGAGCCTCAATATTCTTACAGACTTTATTCTTATAAAAAAAAGAGTGTACAATATCAGTGAATATTGGGGGCAATACCCACTGCACAGTCGCAAATGGACTTCAGAGTAAGATTGTGATAATGGCTAAGGATTAGGCTATTTGTTGCATCCCTGTAAGTACGCATGTGTGTCTTTTTTACTTGCAAAAAGGAAACCTAAACAGGTGGGTCCAGTTCCATTCAATGGTACATGAAATATGAAAGCATTTTGCAATGAATAATATATCTGTTTGAATGCTTTTATTGCAAATATATGTAGAAGGAAATCGTAAGGAAGCTTTCAAAATATGGTAAGGAATTTCTACCCAAAGAAGAAAAAAGAAGGAAATTGGGACTTTCAAAAGTGGAAGCACTGACAGGGACATGAGAAGCATTATAAAACTGGGGGGACACATAAATTTAGGGGCACCTTGGCAGGGTTTCTGGAAGTGAGGTGGAGCAGTTGTTCTCACGGGTAAAGCACTTAATCAAACGGCGAAACATTTTGCATGATGAAAAAGGTTTAATATTTTGCAAGTCCCTGAATGCAAATTAGCTAGGGAGGTCCTGGGGTATGCTTCCCCGGAAAATTTTGAAACTGAGATCTTGTGAAATTTCCACAAACATGTATTTTATGTGTATTTTTGCATCTTCATCGCAGAATTACCATTCAATGTCTAATCAGAGAGACTATTAACAACATTCATTACTTAGAACTTCAGAAAAGGACACAAATAAATACGGTTGCTCTATATGTGCTTTCTCTATGGTCTTAATTCGGCTTGTATTCGGGGGAGTTATTTTTAGAAAGACGACTGTCTTAGCTTTCAAGGAGGCTTATATTTGGGGGCTTATATTCTGGAGGGCTTATATTCGGATTTTACGGCATTTCTATGGGTTGTTACTTTTTCGAAAACAAAACAAGGAATTGAATTGAATCAAATAATGACGTCACTCCAGAGAGCTTCTCATCACTTCAGACGGGAGGGGAAATAAATGACAACAGAAATGGAGTGAAAGGCAAAGCTGTCACAAAATCTATTGAAGATGCAGAGCGTATCCTCTTGGTCTACTATATCCAGCATGAGAGAGGTATCATTTTCTTTACGTACTTAACTTTTGCAGATTCATTTTAGCGCCACCTAATTAGGCCAGTATTTTCGTATTTCTTTTGCTTTTGAAAAATGAAGCCTCCGATGTTATTGATGCACATTTTACTGGAAATAGTAATGTTTTTCTGCGGCTCTTTAGCATACTCTTGCGGAAAATTGCACTTTGCCATGGACCTTTCCATAATAACTTATCGCGGTACTTTCGGACCCCTGAAACCTTTTGCCAATCATGTGATATTAGAAATGGTTTGCGATCCGGAATTGCATCAGACGATGGCAACACACGGATTTAACACGGTTTATTGGATGCCAACTTGTATCAAAATCCTGCATTTAATTTATAAAGTAGCAAGATGTTCCCACAGTTGATTCTGCGTTCTGTTTCTGATGTTAATGCACAGTCGTTCTGTTGTCCCATATTAGGAAGTGTTTACAAATCAGGCCACAAATTCACATTCTTGACAAAGTTTGCAAGGCTCCTCATCTTACAGTATTTTCACACAGTCAGGAGCAAACGTTATCTTCTACGGCAGGAGACCTTGAAAAGCATTACTAAAACGCATTTTATATCATTTGCCTAGGTTAAGTTACTGAAGCTCCCTCTCAGTGAGTTACATCCTTTAGAACGTGGTGGCACGCAAGGTTTAGCGTATTGCCCTGACAGATAGCCAAATTTTTTCTCTGAATAATGAAGACAATTTTAAATGCATAGTTATTGCAATTTATCTTTGATATCTTCTTCTATAGCATTTTTTAATTTTAGCCTTTATTTTCTAGGTGACTATAGTTGAAATTAAGAATCCAATAACTCATTATAAAAGATCACGAAGAAAGTACACAGATTTCGAAATAACTTTGAAGGTATGACTGCAGATTTTTTTTTGATAATAATAGTAAAGATAGATAGTCTAGAGATAAGCCAGTATTCTGTAACACATCTAAACACCAGACTGGTAACTTAGGCATACACTATGGAGAAAACTTTGGTGTTTTATCAAAATAAAACAATTCCAATCAAGAGGAAAAATGAAAAAAATAAGATAAAAAATAGTCTGAAAAACTTTATATTTACTTAACATTGTCTTGATACTGTTGGTGTTTGATGAAAACTTCATGTTTACTGTTTTGCACATTCCATTGGGTATTGAGGATAGTGATTCATGATCATGATCTTTCAGACAAATAGCAAAGCCTTCACATTGCATAAATCATCTGTTAGAAGGCGTTACTCAGATTTTGTTTGGCTGAGAAACTGGCTGAGTGAAAACAATGAAGGATTTTCAAGTATAAGGTATACATTATGGCTTGTATAATTACTTTGTTTGTTTATCCTCCCCCTCATTATTATATGCATTCAGTTCAACTTTTCTAATACCAGTACAACTTAGGTCCAGCATATTGATCAACTCTCAATATAATTTTACAAAAATTTTAGCAGTAACACATACACACAAAATTTGAAGTAAGTTATAAATGGTCAAGATAGAGTGTGAGGTGAGGAGACTATTCAAGGAAGGATTCCCTTTTGTTAACCAACAATCATAAGTCACGAGAAAACTTAGTTATTGAGAATTGGTGAGTCTGGACAGGATTTAAGATCAAAAACAGTTAGAGGACAACCAATTGAGGATATAAACAGTTTTGTATACCTGGGAAGAGTTATTGCAAAGGATGGTGGAACAGAAGACAATGTTGAAGTGAGGATAGGCAAAGCAGCAGCAGTCTTTTGTAAAGTGGAGAAGATTTTGACAAGTACCAAGATAGATATGAAAATCAAACTTAAACATGGAAACATAAAGTGACAATAGCCAGAGAATTAAACACTTTCTAACAAAGATGCCTGAAGAAAATCCTAGAAATATGATACCTCAACTGCATTGCAAATTGAGAAGTACTACAAAGTGCAAGAACACAAAAATTAGACGATACTGTAACCGAAAGAAGGTTAAGAATGGCTGGTCACATTCTTTGTCTACTAAACCAACGTCCTGCAAAAATGACATTAAAATGGCAACCAAGGGGTGGAAAAGGAAAAGTGGAAGATTGAAAACAACATGGCAAAGAACCTTTCAAGAAGGTCTGAAAGCACTGAATAAAGCTATGACGCCATCAAAAACAACACCACGCACAGAAACCAATGGCAACTATTGTCTGCCCAATGTGCAAAATGTTTGGGAAGGGCTAAGTGCTAAGTAAGTAAGTAAGCTATAGGAAGCTGCATTTTGGTGGCTGGAAAGCTAATTTTAGCTCCAAGGCCCTTGCGTAGACACCCCCTGGTTTGTATTTGAGTTCCCAGTAATTGAATGTAGACAGGTATTGAGCTAGGTTAGTGGAAGGCTTTGAAAAATTTAGGGTTGCTTCAAGCATAGCTTTTGCTTGGTCTTTACTCTGTTTCTTGTGAATTCTTATAGTTGGATCTCAAAGTAGATAAACTCAAATCTTTAATGGAGTTGAGGAATCAGGAATATATTTATATAATTTACTTTCCTAACATTTAGGAAAGCAGCCAGAACAATGAGCATTGATGAAGGTTGTATTTTTCAGGAAAACCCCATCTCTTCCACCAAAAAAACTAATTGGCCGCTTTGAAAAGGATTTCATTGAGACAAGGATGCGAGGATTACAAAGGTTTTTAAGAAAGTAAGTGTCAGTGTTCTCAACAGTTTTTGGGGTAGGAATCATGTTTATTCGAGTATGAGTTGCAAGGTCCTAACACCAATAAAGGTTAATTTAACATATAATTTACCTAAGGGAAAGTAGGCATTGCAAACTGAAAAGCTGTTGGATGTGACATTTGACAGCTCATTTTGAAAACACTGGTGGCATGATTAGTTATTGACCAATCTCATCACCATCATGATTGTTCAGTTCCTCTATAGGTATGCTGACTGCTTTAGCTTAAGGCAAGCCATATTGTGGTAATATCATTCTGTATGGATTCACAAATGTAAGTTTCACTGTTGAAGATTTTACCATTTTTTATAGGGTTCTGGAACACAATGTCTTCTTATCAGACAAAGCACTCCACCTTTTTCTTCAAAGCAATCTATCTGTAGAACAGATGGAAAATTATTTGACTGGAAAACCTGTTGATTGTGATGACTGCATTGACAATAGAAAGATAATGAACTGTGAAGACAGTCCAAACATAGGAAAAGACCAGCGGAGCCTTATTTGCAGACTATCATGGAAATCATCCTTGGACAACACACCCAAGCTGCAAGAAATATCAGAAGACACTGAAAACTCAGCTGGCTCTGAGGCATCAAGAAGGGTCACTGCTGATGAAGAACAAGCTGCAGCTCCTTATATGGCATTCAAAAGAATGACCACTAATGATGATGGAGGTAGTGATGGTGAGAAAAGTGAGGACATTGTCTCAAGAGAGTATGAGATCTGTTCATATGAAGGCTCCACAGACCAAGATGAATTGTGCACCAATAGTGAGGAAGGCTGTTCCCAGGAGAAATCTTTTTCTGATAGTTTGCCAGAAGATCAGCAAGATTCTCAACTCACTAGTAGCTGCAATGATATGGAACCATCAGAACTTTCATGCAGCCCTATGCCTATAGTCTCAGCTCTTACACCTAACTCTGATTCAGACTACTCAACATTAAACATTGGGGATACAAGTTCTTGTACTGGTGTAATTGGAAACACTCCTCCAGAAAGACCAACTGTCTCAGATTCAACTATATTCTCAGTTAGATCACTACCAGACACATCCACATATGGGTTCATAGCTGCAGTTCCGATTGTTCGCAGCCCTAGTCTTTGATTTCATTGGAGGTACAAAGGTAGAGGTTGTGGTTGTTGTGCTTAAGTATTCGCAAGGTCTTTCTCTAAAGCATTTTTAATGGCATGGGTAAAATTCTGGAATGATTTGGGTTAAATTCTTTGGATGTTTGTTTCTTATTTTTCTTAGCTTATAGTGAGATACATTTCTTATTAATCAAAGTATAGCATGCAATTTGATGTGAGGATTGAACGAAAACATTAATAGTAGATCCCTTTTTTCTTCTGCCTGACTTAACTATTTTCATTTGAGCAACTGTCACAATTAGCTGGAAGTAATTTTATATCCAATCCCCCAAAGAAAAATAAAATGATAAAGAAAATTGTAATTACACAAAAAGGCTCCTGAAGACTTATTTGCAAAAATGAATTTTTGGGTGGCTGCTTATTTGAAGAGGGGGCCTGTTTCAAAGTTTACCATTTTCCTCAAAAGTTGACAGAAAAAATGACAGAATTTTCTCCCTCAACAAAAATACACAAGCACAAAAAGACTATCTCACAAACAAAATATAATAGTCAGTGATAATCTTTTTCATTATCATCACAAAAGTCACATTTCCTTCTGATTTTTGTCTCCAGTGAAAGGAAGTAATACTGTATAGCTATTATTCTGCAATTATGCTTCCCTCAACTAAGGCCCCCTGGGGACTTATTTGAGGGGGGCTTATTTGGAGATGGGAGTTTATTCAAGGATTTATGGTATGCTTTTTCTGCAACCATTTGTATTATAGCAAGAACTCTTTATATCAAGCTGTTTTCAAACCAGCTTATGACAAAATCAAATTCTTTTTAATCTTATCTAATAAAGCATAGATGACTCAAATTTGTAAATTCCATTGCTCTGAAAGTGAGCAAGCATTATTGTTTTTCAAAAAAAGCCGAAATATATTAGTTGAATATAAGAGGTGATACTCATAGTAAGAGTTGTAGTTGCCTTGTGATTTGATTTCCCTCAGCTCAGTTTAGAAGTATTTTTAATTTCATCTGATTTTGGATAAACTTCAGGCTCAATGCTTGTGTTTTGCTAGTTTAATATCACTTTTTGTGATTTGGAAAGTTTTACACAAAGTTTGGAATATCTCAATCTTTTGAAGCATGCAGGATTGCTTGATAAGATGCTAAATGTTATATCAGAAAAAAGTACATTATATATTAGTGTTTAGTTGCAAGTATTATTGGCTATGCAACCTATTTTTATTGCCATGCCAATATTTTATTTTTATGTAAAGTTATTCCTTATCAAAACTATGATAATTAATCATAATTTATTATTGATGCTATAATCATTGGAGTTAATGATCTGATCAAACTGGGCTTTTATCTGTGAAAAATTTTACAAAACTAAACACTTTATATCAATAATCACATTTCTAGCTAGTGTTTGAAATCATGTGATGAATTATATCAATTCTGTCTCTATCACTTTGCATACTCTTCTACAATGACATCTACGTAAGCAAGGAGAAACATCTCTCAAATCAGCTACCATGAGTTAATGCATATATGAATATATATATATATATATATATATATATATATATATTATATATATATATATATATATATATATATATATATATATATATATATATATATATATATATATATATATATATATATATATATATATATATATATATATATATATATATATATATATATATATATATATTATATATATATATATATATATATATATATATATATATATATATATATGTATATAAATATATATATATATGTATATAAATATATATATATATATTTATATAAATATATATATATATATATATATATATTTATATCAAAAAGTGAAAGTTCCTTCCACACCAATGGCGCATAGGGTGGTAGGGTGATGACTATCTCTGTTTCCAGTAGCCCTAGGCCACACATCTGTGAATGCAGAGAAAGCTACAGCGGGGGCTAGTCCACTGGCAGCTCTGTGTGTCTAACTTCCCCACTCCATGCTCATACATTTATTGCCACATGAGAATGCTGTGAGTACCATTTTTAAAGTCTTTGGTATGACTTGGTTGGGGCTTGAACCCACAACCTTCTGGTTGTGAGGCAGATGCTCTAAACACTGGACCGTTACTCTGGTGCATATATATATATATAAGACAATTCCATGTGTAACTGATGTAACAATTAGGTGTGCTATGTTCATTTTGCAAGAAAGTTATTTGTGGAAAAACTCAATACTTTTGGTGATTAAAAAGGGTGCTTATAGCCTTGAACAAATACCTTTGTTTTCTGTCTAAGGTAAATACTGTGTTGTTGATTGCAGGTTTGAGGTGGTAACTGATGCAACTCAGAAAACTAAAAAATATCTGCATCGACCAAAAGAAATGGAAAATTTTCTGAACATATTTGGAGCTTTTATTTAAACTCACTGTCATGCTTTTACAGATATCTAAGAAAAGAAAAAACAATATTGTAAAGCTAAGATGACACATAATAGGCTAGAGAGGTTTATATTCCTTGGTAACTGACGCAGCATAACTGAGTAACTGACATAACACCCTCTGAAGGTAGTAGCAAAGCATGGGAATCTTAGGCAGAATAGCTGGCAGCTTCCCCATGTTTGAGGCATGATAAATATGTTGAAGGTATGAAGCACCCATGTGTGTGGAGAAAAGCAATTTTTCTGTTCAATATTTTGGTCAAAGACTAACCAAAATCTTTCAACTAGATATAGAAAGAATTGCACTATTCACAGAAAAAAAACTACAAAATATAGTCTATTTTAGGAGATCATAAGTTTTTCTGCTTTCAATAAGTTCTGAGTATGACGGAAGTGCTGCATTAGCTAGCCTAATTATCTAGATAACCAAAAATATATGTATAATCTATATACTCTCAAGTGCCAAATAAACGTGGGTCCTAATAAACAGGGGGGCTGGAAAAAATTCTGAACTTTAATAAACAGGGGGTCAGAATTTGAGAAAAGGCTTTAAATGATTATACAAGGATGAAAAGAACAAAGACTGGTTGTTATAAAGCATAAAACTAAAATATGTACAGTAGTACACTATTTTGCCATGAAAATTGGGTGTAAATAGTACTAACAATGAAAGGAAATGAAATGAGGAGCTTGTAAAAAGTCAATTTCCTTAAAATTAATAAATGGGGGATCCTAATATGGTTTTGGGGGTTGGAAAAAATTGAAAACTTACTACACGAGGGGGGCATTTATTTGGCACCTAAGAGTAGGGTGAAAAAGCATTTTCACCCTAGGTTGACATTTCTGTGGAATTACTCTTTAAATTAATTAATTAAATTAGTCTTTTGCTCTGTATTTACTTTTATGTGATCATGATACACATTTTGGGAATAGCGGGCTTCAATAGAGGATGTGATTTCCTTGAATTCTTGTTTCTGTGTTAGCTTAATAGTTTCCCTCAAGTTCTTCATTTCTTTTTCAGTATCTGAAATTGTTTCCATGCAAAATCATACAGTGTCTTTCATTAGTTCTATTGACAAGTTTGCTATTTTTCATACCATTTATAAAATCTGGGTTATTATAAATATCAATTTTGTCTTTTATATGTGTATATCAATGCATCATGCAACAAAGATAGAACTGCTGTGACTCTACCACCAAGCATACAAAGACACATATTTATTACAATATGATGCAACTCTTGAGATTAATCAGTTCTAGTCATAAAAATTCAATAAAAAGTAGCAGAAAGGATGTATCTTTATCCATCCTCTTCATCTCAATTTATTAATCAGATATCATAGGTCTTCTGTAACCCCCCTTTCTCCTTTTTCCAGATATCTTTCAATTTAGTTTTAACATCATCTGAGTCAAATATGTAATTTATTGCTTCAGCAGACAAATCCCATAGAGATGTATAATCTAGTTGGAATGTCTTAGCAGCTAGGTGGTACTCCTTTGCAAGGGTTGTTGAAAAAATACCTTTATCATCAGTACAGATAATACAGGGATGGCCCATATCGTACCATTTTCTAAAGTGATGTACATCATAACCTTGTACAGTTTGTCCCTTGACATTTGATGTCAAACATAACTCAAGTGGAATTTTGTGCTGTGTCACTAAGTCAACAAGCTCCTGGTATCCCCCATCCTCTACTAAGAGACAAGTTCCATGCCCAATTCTATCAGGCCTAGAATCAAGAATTTCCCTAGTTTCAGATTTTCTTTCTTTAGTTTCTGCCAAGTGTACAGCAGTTTTGAGACCAAGTGATTTGGCTCTTATTAAGGCAGGAGTGAAGTCTGATGAATTCCCAGCCATTGGATCCCCAGAAAGGTCAACACCAACAACAACATCAGTCACACTTTGGTACTTATGTGCCAGATCAATTGTCTCTTCAGCCACAGCTGGGCCATTCCGCCTATCAATTGACACAAGGAACTTAGTTACAATATCACATGTATCATCCCAGTTACATTCTCTAATAGCAGTAAGAACAGAATCCATATAAACATCCTTTGTCATTGTGCCAATACTTTTTGGCGTGCTTCTCAATTCCAAATACTTAACACCATCATAAGCAAATTCCTTTATTACATCTTTTGTTGCTAAGTAAATAGCTTCAGCTGAATCGACTATCTGATGTACAACTTTAAACATATCAAAACACTCTTTTAGTGTCTTTTGGGTACCATCAACAATCGATATCATTTGCTCTGTTATCTCTTCTTTCATCTTTCCATTTTTGGCCTTCATTTGAATAAGTCTCCTCATTGTGGCCTTGCTAAGTGATCCATTAATATGGGCGTGCAGTTCGACTTTTGGTATCAGTTTGCAAAACAATTCAGATGCACCACCGTTCTCACTACATTCCATACTTATTTATACTCATCCACAGTGGCAATAGACTTTAATGCCTCTGAAAAAACAAGCGCGGCAAAATCTCCTTCGTCTGCAGCACAACACTGCAAATGGTACGAAACCTCGTTTAGCAGTAACCTCGTATTCGTGAGATTCGATAAAAAGCGAAACTTTGTTTACAGCCGAAAGTGATTAGAAAATTTTATAGTGCACTTGTTTTGAATTTTAATTGCTTTGTGGCAATATTTTGAAACCAGAAGACGCAGTATGCTCAAGTGTGAAAATGAGAGTGATGGTTCCAGTGAATCAATGAATGGTAAGAATTTGAAGAAACAAAATTCAACGCCCTTTGTTCTCAGCTAGCCTTGTTGCGTTTAATCCATTTTTCCTGTTTCATACGGTTCATTTTCAAGCCAGATAAATCTCTTCGTCTTGAACTAACCGTAACCCATGAATGATGCATGGAAAATCATTTGGCTTTATGAAATTATGAAGCTCGTGGCAAGCTTCCTGAATTTGTTGCTGGGTGTGAAATCATCAATGAAAGTCCACCAATTCCAAGTTCTTTGTTCCGGAATGCCGGGCGGTCCTAACATTAGTGCAGTGTAGTGACAGTTTTGAGGGGAAGCCAGGGAACCATGGTCCCTTGCTTTTGGTAACCCAAAAAGGCCCCGCATGTAGGGAAAATATAAAGAATGACAGGAAGACATTTGAATACACCCTGTGCCATTTATTTATGCATGGTAGTAACAGGAAAATGCTAGGCACAACCTTGAGGCATTTTAGTGAAAAAGAACTTGAAGAATAACAGAGGGCAGCAGTTTTTTGAAAAAATATGAAAACAAGAGCCCCACAGATGATTTTGACCTCAGATCCCATAGTCTGTAAAACTGCTATTGCATTAGTGGTACAGACAGTGGAGCAGGGGACACCTCATTGGTGAAAATGTTAGTACACAATAAACACTCAAATTTGCAGCAAAATCGGTGCCGTAAAGGGTAATAATGAAGTATCAAGTACAAAAAAGATCTATGGACTGTTCTCACATGCATACCAATGACCTCAACTGTTACTTTCTATCTAGAAAGATCATATAAATTTATTCAAAAAAGGGCATTCCACAATAATTACTAGGTGTTACCCAAAAAATTTCCAGACTCCGCAGCCTTCTGAGTCTATCATTTTTTCCTTCTACTTCATAGTAGCTGGTACTAAAAACTAGCTATGAGGGACCCCTTTCTGTATTATTTGGCTCTACAATTCTCAGGCTAACTCTGTCTCTGACAAGGAACTATGCCCCTACTCTACACTCTGTTTTGCCCCACCCATAGACTATGGTTCCACCCTGTATTGCTTCCCCAAAGATGCAACCCTGGGTACACCACTGCCTGGCATCTAGAGTTAAAATGTAGAGTTCTCATCCCTGTTATTGCTGCTATGCAATTTTGGAATCTATAATCTACATTATTTCTAGGATCATGGGTCAAGTTGGAGCCTACTCAAAACTCTCACAGCTTAAACCATTCTCCAAGACTATCAGATGGTGAAGAAATGGAGACACTCTTGGCTGATGCTGTGGATGAACAAATGAAATTTTTGAGGTACTTGAGAAATTACTTGTATGCAGTGGAACACTATCTATAAGATATTAGTTATTTTATGTTTATAACAAATTTCTAATATTTTACTTATAAGTTTTATGTATTTCCATGTTGAAGCAATACACTGAAAAATAGCTTGGATCTTTAGAGTGAATTCTTTTCCCAAATTAATTGATTCTTTATGCTTTTGCTATCATGTTGACAAGCTCGTATTCACATAGTGGAGCTTTGGGTTTGAGAAATTAATGCATTACACCCAAAGACAATTTGTTATAAATTAACTAATTAATGTTTAAAGTTGGTGTCTATTTTGCCAAATATTTTAAGCAAGAACACATTGATCTTTGTTAAGGCCTCAAGTTGACCAAGAGAATTCAAAGGAGCTAATTGCTGCAGTATGTAGTTTATAATATTTTATATATATTGCATATTGTATATCATCAGGTTTACACAATAGTAGCAACTGTTTCTTAAATTTAATATGTGCTTATTTTTGAACTAAATATGAAATGGCTCTTTTACATCCACAAGATGTTTGCATAGCTCACATTTCAGTTCATTGCTTCATTGGTTTTAATTATCAACATCATTACATGCCTGGAGACATGTGCAATTGCTTGTGTGTGTGTGTGTGTGTGT
>OLMO02000297.1:747655-781496 GCA_900291935.2 Cassiopea xamachana
TTGGGGGGGGGGGTGTGCTTATTAAATGGAAATGGGTGTTGAAAGTTTCAAAAGTTTTCGATCGAAGGCTCCCTACTATCTGATGCCAAAGAGTATATTTGCATAAGTATTTAGAAATTTTCTAGTAGTTTTAAAACGCTTCTACTTTGCTTACAGACAGTACTGCAGCTACTCCTCATTTCTAAAACTTGTGAGAAATTCAAAATGAGCTTTTCCTTTTTGCAGGATCTACATTGGAAGAAAGTTAAATGTATCACTTGCAAGCAAGTAATTTTTATATGACTTGATGATCATCGGACCTGACGTGAGACCTAGCGCATATAAAAATGTTACTTGTGTAATTTGCGGCGGGTGGTAGCACAAAGCTTCTTTCGGAGGTCGTATCTCTTAGTAATACACTAGGATAAACGTTTAATGTTGTTCCTTATAATTATTGGCATATTTGCTCTATGATAGTCTCCATTCCCTGTTTTCAGTATTCAGCGGATCTTTAGTAGCCCCTATTAAGTGGAAGTGATTCTAGTAGAGGAATCATTTCATCCCCTCCCCGTTTAACTTCCAGCTTTTGAGTTCTTCGGAATTGTTAGTTGGTTCGATTCTTTAGTGGAAGTAGTTCATTAATCATTAAATTGTCTGTAGTTCCTTACCAGCATTTCTTTCTACATAGGACATCACACATTCTCAAAATTTGTTTATCTAACCCACCATAGATATCCTACAGGCGCATGCCTTCTGTACTCTTGTTGTCTGGCCTACCAAAAGCACCCACTGCAACTCTTCTCCACGCCTGTGGGGAGTGTACACCATTTACTTAACATTTTGTGCACAAGAAGCAGTTTAATTTTGATTATGTGTTTTGAGCTACATTTTCGATTCCTGTTATCATATTTGTTTAGAATCAGTTGGGTGAGCTTGTTTCACCGTAGTCAAATACACTACTTTTCTGTGAATTCAATTCATTATTGTTAAATAATGCATTTCCGTGTATTCTTATTGAAGTTGTAACACACAAGGCCTGGCCAAGTTTAAAAATGGCTGTAGATTGTTGTATCTACTTGCCCTTGAGGAATCCAAGATTGCTTTTATAAATTTTGCTTTTTATGATAGCTCATTACCCAGCATGCAATTGATTCTCCTTACTTTTCAATCTCCAAATATATGACCTTGCCAATAGATTCATGATGGCGAGGTTATGTCATGATCTTACTGTGTCCCCTAAATATTTTACAGATGAGTGCTGATGATCAAATTATGAAAGCAATAGTTAGTAGTTATTTTGTCGGATACCATTTCATTTCATGGGTATTGTAAATTGAAATATATTAAAAATATAATCGTTTGCTGTAGTTTTAAAAACAGTAGTTTGAGTATTTGTTTATTTAATATACGGTTGCGTGAAAAAGTTTTCTCACAATTAAATTATTATCAAATAATTTCTTGTAGCGTTAGATTTCATTTGTTTTTAAGCGAATCTATCATGGCTCTCCTTGATGTTAAACTCTACTATGATGAGGCGCCCCTGTGGAGTCTGTGCTCCCATGTTCCCTAAAAAAATTTCCAAAATCTCCCTTATTCTTAGATCTATTTCCCTTAAAAAATTTGCAATGTTCCCATTAATAAAAACGGCAAGTTTCTTGTTCGCTATAGCCCCTGCGAGGCCCTATATGGTATCAAAAAGACCTCTCCCCTCCTCTTACCTTAAACCAATAAACATGTCATGAGGAGTTCCTTATTTTGCACATAAATATTGGTTTATTTTGCAATACAATGGCCTAATTTTGAAAGTACCTGAAACCATGGATAATGGTTGAAGCCGGGATAATGAGTGATGCTTCTTGAACCGCTTAGCACTCTTATCTGCCTCCTCTTATGGCGTGTTTGTACGGTCTAAACTCTGGATTAAGGTGGATTTACTAGACTTTTCTGGACAACTTTAGTGACTTTTGTCGTGGAATTATTGAAAAGCTTGAGAGAAGATGGAAATATATCCTGCTTTCATTGCGAGAGCTTCACTTTGTCTCGTCACTCTATTATTCTCTGAGCTGTACTAATATAGATTAATTCAAGAAGGGTTGGAAAGCTATTATTGTAGTACTACAAACCATGCATGTTTTGACGTCAATGTTCTAAGTTTAAAGGTTGTTTTTGACTACTTTTGGCTGTGCATACCTGTTCCTTTTGTCTCTGCATTCCAAAGATTTCTTGAAGGCATTTAGGAGAGATACAGCATCCTTGTTTGAAATGGTCACCTGCAATACTGGGACAACGGGGGTGATCACTCTTGCCACCCGCTAAAAGGGGCATGGGGGGCGAGATGTACCCTTTTGAGTGAAGTAGCTCATTATCATCACAAGAAAATCATAACTTTGGTGCCCTGTGGGGTAATTTTGCCCCTTGCTCTTTTCTTGTGCAGGTGTTCCTGGCTTGAATTACACGTTGTTTTATAAGAAACTCTCTGGCTTCAGCTTCGATATTTCTTGATATTTCGTCAAATCCAGCTTCAATTTTAAAGACATCTAATTACATTAACAACAGAGTAGGCAATTGTGATGCAAGAAAAAGGATGCTCAGGCTTTGTGAGGCATGTAATGGATGTTCATTCAATTTTCTTGCTAGTTTGGTTAAAAATGTACCAGTAAAAACAGTTTTTGCAAGCTATTATTGGAAACTCAGCCTGCTTATGTTTCTTAAATGTTTCTTAATTTTTGCTTATTTTCAGCTTCATGTTTCTTATAGATGCATTTCTTACAAAAAAACACATGACTGCAATAGGAAGGCAAAGTTGGTTATATTTTATTGAACCCAACAATCTTAATATTAAAACGAAGAAAAGTTAATTTTGAGCATGCATGCCAACTTGAATCACTTGTGCAACTTCTTGTCATAAACGCTTTTTATTATTTTATAAGGAACCACTTTGTAAGGAACATAAATGTAGACGACCAAAATATTTAAAGGACTAAGACTACTTCTGAAAAAACACCTGAGGAACTTTTCAATTTGAAAACTTTGTATAACTGCAAATAATCAAGAATTAGGGTGCCAGTTCCATTCATTTACAACCAAAACTTACATAGATTCATTTTTCAAGCTTCTTTCCTACCTTATTTGTGCTTTTATTCTTGAGCTCTAGCAAACATTGAAAGTAGATTTCAGATTTTTGATGTTTCCTTGCGTCTGTACCACTTTTATGGGACTAGATGTACAGCAAAAATAAAGGAACTATTAAGAAACTTTTAGCACTAGAATTTGATAAAATGAGGTCTAAAAATAAGGAACTTTTAGAGCTAGACCTAGAGCTATGTTTCCTATATAAAAAGCGTGTGTCAGGGCAATTAGCAAAATTTCCTCAGATGTTGATCAGTTGATGGTTAGTTTTTGATCTGATCTTTGCAATATACGTGACCACCTACCAATATAAAAGATCTGTTCAAAAGTTCATTTCATGCAATGTCTTGGCTTTATTATTTTAACTGATTTACCTTTATACAAAATCGCAAAACATATTTTGGTATAATTATGTGATTCGTCTTCCTTTCATTGCGATATTGGTCCGCTCAATATTCATGTCTAGAGATCACTCTAAAAGCGTATATCATTTCTATCGTTTCTTGTTTGCAATGGCTCCATACTATATATCAAAAATATGGAACCACAGACTTCAAACACTTAGCACATCTCGTCGTCAATGAAATGCACGTTTTTAAGAAGGCCTGCAAGAAAGTACTTTGAGACTTGAGAAAGTTTTTTAGTGTTTAAGTATTTAAAATTCGATTTATCTGTCTGCAAAATGTCATTTACGTGATGTTGGCTACTCTCTAACAGTTTAACTTCTGTTATTTACTAAGATTTATCATCATTTCAAGTGTGCACAGAACTTTTTCACTTTCCATTTTATGTGCATCGGCAAAACATTGGAACTCAAATATTTTTGCTAAGAAAGAAAGTCTTAATAAAGTGTTGATGCTGGAATGGTCCAAAAGTTAGAAAAGTTTCAGCACTGGATCAAAAATGCTTTCTTATATACCCCCAGCCCCCTTCTTGAAATTATGAGAACTTTTAGAGGACTCAGCACCCCAGTATCGAAAATATGTTAGGCTGGATAAGATCTGTTAACAATGCATTTTCTGAGGGAGAAAAGGAGACAAATCCACTCTTACCAATAGAGGAAAAATGCTAAAATCGCATGTTGGCTTTCTCCTCTTTTAATATTTTCACATGCACAGCAGCAACATTGTCATACATTCAAAAATTTGGCGAGGTCATGGGTGTGGTCCATGTATTTTCTACATCACAGCCACCCTTGCTACAATTTTAGAGCGGCACCACTGGCCACAGGGATACATGGGGGACAATTGCCCCCAAACGCTTCTACCAATATTTTCAACTCAGGGTGAAGACTTCCTAACTCAAGCTCAATTTTAGTAAAATTCGTTTTTAGACAATTTGAAGGGGGAAAATCTATTGCTTCATAGAAAATGTTCCATGTTTGTTTACCATGCAATTCATCTATTAAATCAATAAGGTTTTCATAGTACCTATGACGTTGGCAGATGCATTCTAATGGAAAGTAGAGGACGTAGCAAAAAAGTTGTCATTTATTCCCCCCACTCTTATGGCCCTGGCCACGCCCCAGTACCTAACATTCCTTTCCGTCAATGAAGAGAGTTTGCTTGGCCTTAGAGTGGCAGTAGATTAACTAGGAAGGGCACTCTATTCATTCATACTTAGTTGCCTAATGTGTAGGAAAAAATGGAATTTTGGGCACTTGCAATTCGATTGCTAGCAGGTATGTTTGCATGGTTGTACCTCCTCCCACGGGAATCATTAAATACAGGCAGTTTATGCTCCTCCCCCAGGGAGTGTCTTCAACTTACGTGCATACAAAGTTCCCCAAGTGGAGAAATCAGAATTGTATCTTACAGTTTTCAGAACAGACAGCGTTTTTGCGTTCAGCTGAAAACATTTTCTCATATCCTGCCAATCTCAGCAATTCTTGTCCCGAATTGCTTAATAATATATGATGCCCTTAA
Organism: Cassiopea xamachana; assembly: GCA_900291935.2. Taxonomy (NCBI): domain Eukaryota; kingdom Metazoa; phylum Cnidaria; class Scyphozoa; order Rhizostomeae; family Cassiopeidae; genus Cassiopea; species Cassiopea xamachana. The sequence continues at coordinate 752,689 of OLMO02000297.1, forward strand.
TGTGCAAAAAGACATAAAAAATTTATGACTTTTTTCGTAGAATGATACAATCCATCACAACAATTAGCAGTCTTGTTTTGTAGTTCTGCTGTTTTTTTAAGTGAAGAGTGCAATTATAGCTGTTTCAACTGTTTCCCACCTTGTTCATCGTGCAATTAGAATCAGAACAACTTCGATTATTAGGGTTAATAATCTTTGGAGCAAAATGTCATTACAAAACATAGGAAATCTAGTGTATTTCCACCACCTTGTGCGTCATTGACTGTACTGCATCGACGGGGGTTCGTTCTGAAAAGGTGCTCTGAGCCCTGCTTACACTACACAAACTAACCAGGGGCGAACCCGAGTTAGTTTAACCCGGGGAGAACCCTGTTTCGTTTACACTGCGACATAATTTAAACATTTTTCGCTTCCTTCCAAATGAACTGTCAAAATCTCCTACTTTCCTGCTAGCGAACATAAAGGGGTGTATCCAATTTTGCCATTTTCTCGTAGATCCACCTTTTTTGAGCAAATATCTAACTGCTGAAGGAGCTTTTCCTCAGCCTAACTTATTGAAGTTCTTTCAGCAGCTTCCGTACTCATTTTAGCAAAATGTTTTCGATTTCCAATAGGGTTGTTAGTCTACAAGCACAATCAGTGAGAAAACTGTTGAATTGAAGTGGCGCACATGGCTACAATTTAGAAACACGCATGTGCGAATAGTAAAACTGGGTTCGACCTTGATATGCGTTTACATTATGTTTAAAGCAACTAACCCAGGGCGAGCCCACCTCTGTTTCAGGGTCAGTCTTAAGTGGGTCGAACCCGGGTTAGTTGCGGTTACACTACAAAAAATTAAACCCAGATTAAACTAACCCGGGTTCGCCCCGGGTTAGTTTGTGTAGTGTAAACAGGGCCATAGACAACCACGCTCAAGCCCTTTTACTACTACGTGGTTCTGTTTTGCACCAAGCAAAGTCACTGCAGTCAAAACCGCATCTTACGCAGGGGAAGGGGTGTAAAAGTTAAGACCTTCGAGTTTCTCACAATGTATCTGTTTGTTAAACTGGTTTAGACAGAAAGCAGTTCGATGTGAGGAGATAGACATTGCATGCTCTGAAAAATATCAGCACCAATTTGTTTTTCAGGTAAAAGGTCAATGGCATCATTGTAATAGTGCATTGGACAAAAGATAGGAAGCGACCGGACACTGGTACTCCATATTGAGACTCAGTGATGTGCCAAGACGCTTTCCGTTGGGGGGAGGGGGCGTTCTGACTAATTGAACAACTATTGCTACTAAAAGAGAAGAGACTACAGAAAATACTTTGGTCAACTCTCTTGCAACATGACTAACTTCTGACCAACCTTCTTGCAAATTTTGCAAATTTTGGGAGGCATGACGCTCCCACGTCCCCTATCGGCACATTCATGTCAAGTCTTCATTTAAAGTAACCATCAAGGTACTTTACATTTACTCAGGGACGCTGGAGAGGAGGTAGGGGGAGCAAGCACCCCCTGCCTTTCATTTGGGGAGAGCAGGGGAAGCAGAAGTGCCCTTTTTGAAATGCAATAGAATCCTTTCCAGACATTGATATGATACAACGTAGGCCAAATGAGCTTTATATATGAGTTTTATATAATTAAACAATATATGATTGGAAGAGAGAGTTATCTGCACTACTGTGAGCAATACGGCTGCATTTACTAAAGGGTGCTAACTGAATAACCCTTAAATACCCCTTAAGAAACAACCTTAAAATTTCAATAGTTGTCTGAATAAATCAGATACAGTTAAACTAAAAAATTGTCAATCTGTTATCAAGCATGAATCTTCATATTGCATCAAATCTCCAGTTACGCAAAGAGTCCATCTCGTATGTTGCATGCAGTGACAAAAGAATGACCAATAAAGCCACAATCAATGCTAATGTTGAAAGTAATATGTGAACTATACAATGAATATACAACTACACACATTTTATTTGGAAGCAAGAATAAAGTTTATAAGAATATTAAGTCTCAGGATCGCTGAAATTTAAGAATAATTCAAGAGTAATGCAAGGCTCAAGCTTCATCAAGACTTTAAATTATTGTGCCCTTGAGTTATAATGGTGCTTTTAGATTAAAGTTTAGACAATCAATACTACATTGATTATTTCTGGTCCTCTTTTAATTTGCTTTATGATTAATTATGATATCAACAAAGATTTGAATATATTTTTTTCATTTCCAGACCAAGCCACACCTTTGACACGTAAGAATAATTTAAGATTAATCTTAGGGTTAACACAAGAAAAACTCAAGAATATTGTCATACTGCTAATTTATGAATGAAAGTACGGAGCTATACATGGAAAATTAGGACAGAAAAAGTAGCTTGTGAAAGTACTTGTATCTTGTTTTAGGACGTCTCACATTTAGTTATTTGGTATTTTTAGATTCACAGTGCTTGTAGAAGACTGTAGAGGTCTGTGTCGTATCGCGTTGGACTCTCAAGGCTCATTTCCAGTCGAGCCCTCGACGAATCTCACGAGCAACTAATATGTGACGTCCCTCTCAACCTTTCGCAAGCCTTGAGAGTCCAAATGCCTAATAAACCAACACAAAACGACATAGACCTCTACAGTCTTCTACAAGCACTGTGTGAGTCTAAATACCAAAAACGAAATTTTAGACGTTCTACTACAGGATACAAGTACTTTCACAAGCTACTTTATCTGTCCTAATCTTCCATGTATAGCTCCGTGCTTTCAATTATAATTTAGCAGTATGGAAATATTGAGGGTCGGAAAAAAGTTAGATATTCTTAGAAAAAAGGTTTGTATTCTATTACTGAAACAGCGACGCTGCCAGGGGGTGGAAAGGGGGCAGTACCCCCAGCTCAAGGATCTTGCCTTCCCCTGCCCGCCCATAAATGTGAATATTGATCATTTGGTATCATGTTATTGTAGTATGCCAAAGATTATGGATAGAAACTTGCTAATGATGTTTGGAAAGGGGCATCCTTCGGAGTTGCAGGGAATGCTATTTTAAAAATATATTCTGGAGGTAAGCCCCCAGACCCCCTTTGGTGGCTTTATGACACTATAAAAGGCATTGGTAATATTATAACCAACATAGAAGGTGTGGTGGTCAAAGCATTTCTGTTCGGAGCCCCCAAACTCCTTGTGTGCCCAAAAAGCACCCACTTCATATTTAGGGGTGGCTGCTACGCCCATCTGGCCTGGTTGCCCCCTGTCTTTTATAAGCTGGTTTCGTGACTGTACTGAAATCAATCTCAGATCCAGCACGGAGCATGCAGAGTGAGTTCTTTCGTGCAATAGCACCACCCCCTTGCAAATAATTACTAACTATTTACAAATATTTATTAAATGGATTTCATATATTTTAATGTAATTGTGTAAAAGTTGTTCATATTTATGTTTATGTATTATCTAAGAAGATAAATTTTCAACAAGATTACTAAATTGGCATAGCTAATTTTTGTCCTGTAGAGAGAATGATGCTATTTGAACTAAAATTATTAATTTTGTTATCATTATTTTCAATAGTTCTAACGTATTACTAACGTATTAATTATTAATCATTGCATTTCATTTATAAATAGATACATGCAAATATATACATATATATATATAAATATACATACATATATATATATATAAATATACATACATACATATATATATATATATATATATATATATATATATATATATATATATATATATATATATATATATATATATATATATATATATTATATTTATGCTTAAGTTCAGTTCAATGAGAAAAAGGCCGACAAATCTTTTTTGAAAGTAAAAAGTCAACATTACACTTGAGGTAAATAGTCAAGATCAATTTAGAAAAAACTGCCCTTTAAGATGACGAGAGTGATGGAGAGTAACATTGTGATAGCAGCGGACTTAGGCCTTAAATTGGTGACTCTTCTGTAATTGGAAAAGCACAATGAAAGCTTTAAGTGCTTCCTGGAGAATAGAAAAGTGGTCTCTATGGATATAATATCATTGATTTGGAGATACTAAGCAATGCTTTCTTACCTTTTTTGTCATGAATACAAGAGTAAACCATGGTAGTTTAAGGAAATTGGAAGGATGCATAACTTTGTATTTATCAATTCAAACTTGGAATATATAATGCTGAACCAAATTTTAACCAGTCGGCAGCTAAAGTTCAAACGATGATGGTACATATGCAAAACCTTGCAAGCACACACTTTGAAGCAAAGGAAAGAACAAGGATGACACTGATAAACGAAATAGAGGAAAAGATTTATGGAATTAGTTGGTTCTTGTTCTTTCTCTGATAAAATTTGATATTTAATATGCTTTGGATGCTAATGAAACAGCAGATTTATTGCAAAACCTTTCCATATTATTATTCTGCTCCTTATCAAATTGTATTTTGTTGAGATGGTGGTTGTGTCTGGGCAGTTTATAACTCAACCTATGCTATTCAAAAACAATTAAAATTTTGTCACGTAGTAGCAAATTATTTAAGGTAGAGGTATGTGTAGCAGTAAACCAAATAATAAAATCAGAAGAAGTTGCGTCGTACTACCGAAAACATCCTATTTTTCGGTTTAATATAAATGAGATAAGCATTGTTATTGACTGATCGCGTTGGCCACATGACTAATAGGAAAATGGCAGAGAACTGTCTCTCTATGTAAACCGTACAAAAGATAGACTAAAATATGTATTACATTCGGTGGTTTTGTAGGAGCTATACCGTCTAGCTCCTCCAAAGCCACCAAATGTTATACATATTTTAGTTTCTGTGACAATATTGGCATTGAATTTCAAGCACTTATTCTCCCCCCCTAAACTAGGGACAAGCTGTCAGTTTATGGGACTTTCTGGGCTTCAAAGAGAACTCTTAAGGAAGTCGATGAAGCAGGAGTTACCATCTTTAACAGGAAGACAACGCAAAGTATAGAAACAAAAAGGTGTTGTAAGTGGGGAACGCGTTTTGCGTTGCAAAATTTTTTCGCCCACATTCATAATACTAAAATATTGCTTGTTATGGAGCACTTCATGAATTTAAGAATTAAAATTAAACTAAGAGAGGCGGGTTACGATTACATAATTTTTCGTACCTATGCTTCTACAATATTCAAAAATCCAATACCCAACCATTTCAAGAATCGAAATTTGGCTTATCTAACCCTCTGAGAAAGATCTGAGCAATCGTCATGGCCTCAGGGGCGGTGCTATGGGGGTGTAGGGGTGTGAAAACCCCCCACGGACTGATCATGAATTTACTCGGCAGATTTGAGATTTTCAGCAGTCTACTCGGCAGACAAAACACCTGTCCCACCGTGTCTTTTGTGTGGCCAGCATCAAGGCCACAGTTGCTAGAGAAGGACACTGTATATGCTTAGGTTGCAAAGGAGAAGTCAATTTACGTTATTTATTAGGTGTATCAATCTCTGTATAAGGACGTGCAGGCGCATTTTGGAAGTATTCTGGTGCGCTACTTTTCCTTTTCGACACACAGGCACACGTTGGCAGTTTTCTTCACAAATTGATGACGGAATAGCTTTCTGCAGCTAAAAGCTAGTAGCAAGGAGGCTGGGCGCAGAGCCTTTTTGGAGTATCAGAATTTGGCTCAGTCCATCACTTTTGCATTTGCCTGAGTAGACAGACACTCTCACGACAAGAAATATTTTTAAAGATCAAACTTTTCAGCTTTTCAAATTCGTGCAACACAGATTGGAAGGTAGGATGATATTTTCCATCTCAGAATGAAGATCAATCATATAAACAAATTTTGCTACCACGCAAAGGGGCATTTCCTCACGTTCCAGAGAGAGTGATTTAAAAAATTTTCTGGGGACAAGCTCCCATTTCATTTCATTTTATTTCACTTTATAAATTTATTTACTGCTGGTATACTAAAAATAGGTTTATAAACTAATTAAAACCAACATACGAGAATCCTAACAAATCAATGACGTAATTAACATAGAAAAAAGTGAAAATACATTAGAATAAGTTTACTAATGACTAGTTTCTGCAGATGTTGCACGTGCAACGATTTCCATTCCAGGATGTAATTTCCCAGACTCCCAAGTCTCTCTGGGCGAAGTTAATACCAATAGATTTTCACATCATTTTCACATTTACCTGACTAGACTCGCTAACAATAAATTTCTACTTTCAAGATTAAAGTTTTGTCTTCCATATTCGTGCAAAATTGATTGGAGGTTGGGGTTATACTTTCCATCCCAAAATGAAGATCAAGGATGAAAACTTGTTTTCCTACTACGCAGAAGGGCATTTCCTGACTTTCTAGAGAGAATTACCCTAGAGAACTCTTTTTGGAGGCAAGCCCCCAGATCCCCAAGTGTCTCTCAAAGAAGTTGATACCTTGGTACGTGGAAAGTGCTTCTCTATCGATGACCTACGTTTGAAAAGCAGTTGGTTTATACAGGCCAACTAGGGGCCGTGGAGGTCTAGACTCCTGCCCTTTTCAACATAGGAATGAAAGTGCCTTTTTGTAGTGGCCTCTCTTTTCAAAAATGGCGTTGTCCTAACTCGGAAAAGGTTTGGTCGAAAAATTTTCTTCACCCCGGTTTCCCGTTTTCCCTTTCCTACCGTGATGAGAAATGGCAATAAGAATCATTTTTCTTCAGAAGCAATGATATCAGTAAACCTCCTACAGTATTTCCTCCATTAACGAATCTGAAAAAGTATTCGAAAGCCATTTCTTTTTCAACAAATTTTAGCGTTAGTTCGACCCCTGTCCTCCAAATTTGCTAGTTGTGCGTCTTATATAATTGAAAAATGGTTTTAAAACAGCTTTGGTTTATAAAATTTGATATCATATTCCTTACCCGGCAGCTTGAGACCTGACACCCCCTTAAGAATTTTTTCTAGCACCGCCCCTGCATGGCTTCAAAGAAGAACAATCTGACAAAAGAAATCTCACGGATGTTCACACTCAGCTTGCTTCTGTGTCTGCGTCTGCGTCTGCTTCTGCGTCTGCGTCCGCGTCTGCTTAACAAGTGTAAACTAAGCTTAAAAAGAACTTTTTGCCTCTAGTCCCCTATGGAGGAGGTACAGCTTTCCAGCGTAGGAGCCTTTGAGTGAAGCAATGCGCTCAATATGAATTCAGCTTTATATCATAGCCTCAGAATAGAGAGACCAATCTACATTCTTCTGTTATATAAGAATAACGTTGATAAGAATGTTGAGGCTCAAAATCGCTGAAATTTAAGAATAATTCAAGAATAATAAGAGGTCAGGCTTCATCAAGACATAAGAATTTGTTTGTATCCTAATTGTAATACTACTTTCAGATGTACCTTTGCATTATCGATACAAAAGATAAACTCTTGCTTAGTTTTATAATGTAGTAAAACGTCAACAAAGATTGGAATATATTTCTTAAATGTTTAGGCGAAGTTACGCCTTTGTTGTTTAAGAATACTTTAAGAATAATTCTAGGCTCAAAATCAGAAAAAATTAAGAATATTGAGGGTCGGAAAAAATCTTATAAAAAAGAGTTTATTTATTGCAGCTACTTGGTTGTTCTATGAGTAAATGAATTGAGCCAACAGTCAGACGCATTGTTCTCTAAAACAATGGCATTTAGAGGACGCCAGCAAATATGCAAACTGATTTTGAACAAAAAAACAGAGAAATTCTTTAGATATTTCCATTAATATCTTGCAACGGCGCTACAAGAAACTTTCCTGTTTATTGACCTGAAGCTTCTCAGTGCGCTTACTAGGAACTTTACTTCTTTCTAACTTTGCAACCTTACTGAATAAGATTTCAATTATTTGGAATTTCTAATTCCACGTGATCGCATTCTTTGCATTTCAAAGTAAAGTTGTTTGTGTCTAATTTCTATACATGCTAATGCTCTTACTGCAAAGATTTTGATGTTTACATATCTGATAAGTACTTTCCTTCATTGCATTTTCATTCTTGTAGAGGAAATCCTTAATATCTCCTTGCATATCTGTTTTTATTCCATGCTAAGGCAGGTGTGGAACTTCGCATTTCCCCAAACCAAGTTCTTGTAGATTGCTTTTGCATTTTAAGCGAATGGACCCAAACACAGGGTGTTGTGAACAGTCTCAACTAGCAAAATATGGAACTACGCGTTTATTTATTGGACAGTACTGCTGCTCAAAAAGTTAGGAAAGTCCAGTACTGGTTTTTGAGACCTAAGACAGTTTATGTTCATAGACATTTAAAAACTTCGGTTTATCTGTGTAAAAAATGTCGTGTATGTTCTGCTGGCTACCCTCTAGTAGTTTAACTTCTGTTATTTACTAAGATTCATTATCATTTCACGTGTACATGAAGCTTTTTCACTTTCTATTAATTTGCATTGAAGTTGAAGAACTTTGCTAAAAAGTCTTCAAGAAAATATTGATTTTGGAAATGTGATAAGTTAGAACGTGTCAGAACTGGGGTTGAAAAAAATTCTTATGACTTCACATTCACAAGAGATAAGTAGAGGGAACATTTCGCTTCCAAATTGTTGCGCCAATTAATCTGGTAACCACATCAGGTAGCACAGCCTACAGATTTAACCCCCGGGATGCCAATATTCTCCTCGTTCTTGGGAAGGACATTCAATTGATGGCTACTTCCTTCACTCCAACTTAATGCAAACCAGAGCAATACCCCCTGGATCCCTAATAGCGATAGGATCACACAGAGGTAGGCTGTTCATCTCGTGGAAACAACAGAAGCAGCTGAGACCTTGTGTGGCAGTAAACACCGAACGAGTAAACAACTTTGACTGGAGAGAAACATTTGAACAAAATTCGGCGAATGAGAGATATAGAGATAGAAGCTAATTGAGGTATTGGCAGGCTGTTCAATGCAATTGTTGTTGGGTTGGTATGTATAGATATGTGAATTTGACTACGAAGTCAGATAACGTATAGTGGTGATGCACCTTCTCACGTGGAATAAAATGCTCCTGCAGGGTCGATCCTTGGGACAGTCTGGCACATTCTGACGTATTAGGAAAACTTTTATGAATAACGACGATTAATCCAAACGAGCTGAATGTATTAAGAAGGAAGTATAAAAGAGGAACATTTTTGAACGCACGAAGGTATGTGTTTTGATTTATCTTGTTGCAGTCTGTGCCATCGCAGCAGACTATAATTTCCTTATCTTTCTTCTTTGATTTTTAGTGTTGCTCCGTTGGTTCCACTATCCAGCGTTAGGGCTTATGATAAACAAGATTTTAACGTCAAATTTTTCTGACTCAACACACACCCTGTTGTGTTTGACAAAGATATGGAGTGTTTTTTCATGGAAAGGATTCATTCGATATCCCGCAGGCATTGACTAAATACTAATTATTTGTCTAGAGTGGACTTTACGGGGAACACTCCTACCTTTCCAAGAGAACCTCCAGTTGTTGCTGTGTATCAAAGTTCGCGGTTCTGTCAAGCAGATCAACTTTTCTATCTCCCAAACAAAGTGGTTTGACGTTCTCTCAGAAAATTGGAAATGCAAATTATCCCGACTTGAATTGAACTTGTTGCCCATCTGTTAATGAAACGATAGAATTGGGAATTACATAAATGTTATCAATGACATAAGATAATGGAATCTTAATAAATCGGCGAAATTTCAAGGTATTCTCTTATTTATGGGTCATTAGGCAGGAACCGGGGGGGCACAGGGGGACTATTATTTGTTTTATGTCGTTGCGATGGTCCCAGCTGTTTTTGCTCTCGAAATGGAGAAAAATAGAGGGGTCTTTCTTCTGTCTGCAGCCACTTTTCCAATCGTAACTATGGATTAGTACTGAGTGTCTGCTATCGCAATCAGCTTTTCTGCTGCTCGAAAAGTGTAACATTCAGGAGAAAAACACAGTTTGTATTAGATGGTAGAGTAGGGATGAAGATAGAAAGGAGCATGTTGATATTTTGATTTAAGCCAAGGAGGCGCTTTAATTAGCAATTTGTGAAAGCGGGGAAGGGTACGTGTGTCCTCTGGTACCTACCCCTACATCACAAGATAAATTTGAAAATCTATAAAGCAAAACATAACCAGAACTATGCTCGACATAGTCCAAAAAGACGAGATGCAGCTCATTGACATAAAGTCACGAACGCGCTGGATAATACGAGTTCGATTATCACTAAATAGCAAGCACAACATAGAAAGTTGAGAAATTTGAAGTAAGATAAACGCAAGGACAGGAAGCATAATGTAAGTGGGGGGCACATGGATTGAGGGGGTAACTTAGTAGGGCTTCTGGAAGTGAGATAGAGTACTTTTTCTGGGGGATAAAGTTCTTTACGAAATATGGATACAAAACACTCTCCTTGAACTATACGTTTTATTTTATAAGAAACATAGCTCAATGCCTAATACTAAAAGTTTCTTAATTTTTGGCCACGTTTTAGTTCTAAAAGTTTCTTAAAAGTTCCTTAATTTAGCGAACTAAATTGCTGTGAAAGCGTACGTAGAAGGTGAATGTAACAAACTATTTGTCCTATAGGAAACAAAATGCGTCTGTACGATTTAAATTCTAAAGCAATGTCATATTCACATTTTTTTGATACAGCTTTACGTTGAACCAGGTAGCGATTTCAATGTGCTATTTGTCTAAAGTTTCTTAGCTCTTTCCTTGTAGTTCTCTAAAAGTTTCTTAAATTTTAGACTGTCTAGTACTGCGTTACTTTTAAATTGGTTTCATATAAAAAAACGTGTATAATGAAATCTTTCGTATAGGTGTACATTTAACGTGGCCGCATGCTTGTTTATTCTTAAATCACTCCTTTTAATTCCTGTGTTCACTACATGAGTCATGTGGTGGCCCTTGTCACTTGTATAATGCCTCATGAACTTTACGTCACAGAGCATATATCGTGCATTTCGTTCTGCGCTTTGTGAATTCTTTAACTTAATTGCAATAACGATTTCACAGTTAAGTACTGGCAGCCGCAACTACGTCATATGGAAGTTTGATAAATAGATTATTGATTTGAAGAACTTTGACACGGTTGCACTCTCACGCAATAGATATTGTTAGAATTGCCATGGCAACCTCCCGCCATGTTTTATTGATTGCAGGCACTGATTGCAAGCCAAAATTCGCACAGGCCTATGGGAAGTGCTCTATACGCTTTTTGCTTTATAAGAAACCTACTTGTAGAAGGTAGTCCCGTATACTATCGTACGTAGGGGGAGTGCCTGTTAGAGAGGACACTTATCCTGAGCCATCGGCATGTGAGGTAGGGTGGCCAGTTCCTTTCCTCGCCACCTTTATCTCCCCAGTGTTGCCACTGGGTACCCATTTGCTGCTGGGTGAACAGTGAGCGAGCGTTCAGTCAGGGCATCGAGTCGGGCTCGAGCCGTAGACCTTCTGCATGGGAGGCATGAACCTACTTGTACACGGGCGAAATATTTGCAAAATTTATGCTACAAACGGAAAAATCTGAAGGAACTCTTAAATTTGAAGAAGGTTTATAGCTGCAGATAATCACAAATTAGGTTCCAGTCATTTACAGGAAAAACTCACTCAGATACATTTACAAAGCTTCTTCCCTAACTTGTTTGAGCTTTTAGTCTGGTTCTAGCCAAAATTAAAGGTAAAATCCATCAGTTTGATGGCTCCTTGTGTCTGTTCCACTTTTATGGCATTTGAGCAGTGAAAATTAGGAAACTAATAAGGAACATTAAGTACTAGAATGTCTTAAAAAGAGGTCCAAAATAAGGAACTTTTAGAATTGCATGCTTTTTTATAAGGGAAGCTAACTCAAGGCCTAGTTCTAAAAGTTCCTTATTTTTGGACCTCTTTTTATTAAATTCTAATACTAAAAGTTCCTTAATAGTTCCTTAATTTTCACTGCACATGAAGAGCCATAAAAATGGGACAGCATCAAAATCTGCCTTTGATTTTGGCTAGAAATCAAGAGTAGCACACATATAGGGTAGGAGAAACGTTTTATAGATGTAATTATGCGAGTTTTGGCTGAAAATGAATGGAAACTACTTCTAAATTATTGATTATGTGCAATTATTAAAATTTTCAAATTGAAAAGTTCCTTAAGTTTTTTTCGTTTAGTGTTTTAAGTTCTTTAAACATTCTGGCTTTCTGCATGTAGGCCCCTTATAAAGTAATGCCTTGCAAAAATAGCGCGTAGGCCTTGAGCTAGATTCCTTATGAAAAACCATGTATGTCAGCGTATGTATGTAGCAGCCTCTCATTGGTCGTCCTGTTGTTTTGATATACGAACAGTCAGAAGATGTAAGATGACGAAAAGATTAAAAACATGATTTCATGTTTATGTAATTACTCTAGAAGTTCTGAGTACCAGGGGCGTATAATCCCCATGTATTTCTTCTGCCCCTGCTGGTAATCTCCGTTTTTTGTTCTGCTTTAATACGGTCAGCTGTCTTCAAGGGGCTCTTTCATAGCAGTTCATGGATCGGTTGTTTTGGAATGTATTGCATAGATAGGGCGATACTAGGCGGGGTGCAGCCAACATGTCTATCGAATCAAAGCAAGATTTGCCTTTTTTCAAACATATCCACCTGATCAACCTATTACTTCATTATGACCAGACATTTTCCTCCTGTTTCTTGGATTGCCGTTTTTTCTTTGACCAGGATATTGCTGTCATTTGTCTGATATATGGTATCTGTCATTGGTCAACCAAATATCTGTATTACAGTCTAAGTCGGCCAATACGGTGGTCTGATATAAGCTAGCCCATGTTTAAACATTAGTGCTTGATCATGTTTACACTCTTTTTTTGTAAGGAACCTAGCTCAAGGCCTAGTTCTAAAAGTTCCTTATTTTTGGGCCTCTTTTCATCACATTTTCACTGCACATATAGTGCCATAAAAGTGGTACAGACACGAGGAAATATCAAAATTCTGAATTTTACCTTTAATTATGGGTAGAAATCAAGATTAAAAGCACAAATAAGGTAGGAAAGAAGTTTTATAAATATATCTACTTGAGTTTTGGCTGTAAATGAATGGGCCCATACTTCTTGATTAGTTGCAGTTATAAAATTTTTTCAAATTAAAAAGCTCCTCAGGCTTTTTCCGTTAGTAGTATAAGTTCCTTAAACATTTCGACCGTCACGTGTTGGTTTCTTATAACGCGGTTCCTTATAACGCGGTTCCGTATACAGCGGTTCCTTATAAAGCGAGTGCATTTTCGACCTTCATACAATCCAGTATTGGTGCCATAGGGCAGGCATGTTGTGGAAGGGAGGCCTATGGGGCTCAACCTCCCTTCTTAAATTTTGAATCTTTCGGGAGGCTCAGCCCCTTTTGAAGTAACTGTTTTTCTCTTACTTCTTATTGCAAGACCATACATCAGTACAAAAAGAGCACTCCCAGTCGTAACATTTTCTTCACATTATACCATGTATTAGGGCAATTCCATACATTCCGGACGGGACACAAAGACTTTTTTCGCTTGCTACTTGAAAGTGAAAAACTATTTTGAATGACTGATATATGTTGGTTGTTGGTTAATGGTAAACAAAGGATATTGTAATATACTAAAAAGGAGTTCATCAAGGGGTGATATGTGGTTATTCAAAATACATCTGTTCCAGACAGAACAATTTATGGAAAGGCCCATTAGCTTATTCTAACCTAACTAAATATTCCTGGTCTTATTGAAGGCAGAGTAATCTTATAACTAGCTTATCTCAGTGATTTTAGTTAGATATGCATACCGCTTTTTGAAACACTACTAGCCAGTAGCATTCATATTTACATAGAATACTGACAACTGTGAAGAGGGTGTGGTCAATAGCAGTTGCAATAATTAAGGGTGCGGTCGAATGTTTCTTTACGAACAGCCCCCTTCTTACATTGTAGGACGAAACCACGGCGACAGGGACTGGGGATTTGCCCCCCAGCTCTCTCTAGGATCCATTTTCTAGTTCGTCCAAATTCCAAGAGAAATTGGTTGGAGTAGGGCGAGAGGCCATTGCTTTTTATGATGATTTCGTCACGTCTTATTAGACAACATTGTACTAAAATGACGAGACAGTCATTTCGTGGCAGTAAAGTGGGTGTGGTTACAACAAATGGTGCAGTGTTAGATGGTGTAGTCCACACAAAGAAGAAGTTTGTAAAGCGTTCATCATTTCCGTTGTGTTTTATGCTTTCTTCATGATTTATTCAATATTATATAAATATTTTTTTATAGGAAAGTATTAATCAGCTGCTCAAAAAGCTAAGAAAGTTCAATACTGAATTCTTGAGACCTAAGAAAGTTTATATATCTGTATGTGTATGTAAGTTTATATATATGTATAAAGTTTATAAGTGTGGATGCCGTATTGAACATTTGACTTGCATATGCGGCGAAGCCACGGACAGTTAACATAAGAAAGTAACCAATATATAATATGGATATATATATATATATATATATCGATTCCACTACGATCCAGTTCTCTAAATAGTCTCATAAACACAACGTCTCATCAAAACACATCCTAAATCTGTCTTGTCTACTCAGCACTCTCTTCCCTCAACTCTCACATTGGCATGCATCTAAACTCCTTACCAGACCTCTCCACACATGTGTACAAAATCCTATGTATGTTTTGCTGGCTAACTTCTAACAGTTTAACTTCTATTTACTTAGACTTACCATAATTTCAGGTGTACATGGAGCTTTCACTTCCCTCTAATGTGCATGCACAACCATTGCAACTCAAAATTTCTACCAAGAGCGTCTTAGGAAAGTATTGTGACTGAAATCGTGAAAAGCTTACGTATATGGAAAAAACGTGCATTTCACTAAAGCCCTTCTCCAGCGCTGTAAGTCTGCATATTTGAGTTTGAAATGATGAGACATTCAAAAGAAAACTGGATAGATTACCTGAGGTATAAGAAATGATGAATACTGTGAAGTTTTGAGACAGACGCATGCGTTCATGGTTGCACACTAAAAGCAGACAACCCATAGATATGAGACAGCCAAGATGAGCTGCAAAAGTGTAAGTGATCACTGGCGAATTCCACGAAACAGAGGCCAAGCCAATAGATTTATTTCGGTTGCCAATAGAAGTACAATAAACCATTTCAATCAGCACGAAATTGAAAATGAAGCTGTAAAACCATTTAGCCTCAGTTGATGAAATGGGTGAAATACCACAACCCGCATTGCCTTTAATGAAGTTGTTTCTCATAGTTTTTAATACCCAGGGGGGTACTCTCTACCTTTTTATAGTAGAGAGCTAGAGGGTCCATGTAAATATTTGGGGTCTGAAATTTTACAAGAAAATCATATTTGGGGTTTGTGAATTGCAGCTTAAAAAATTTAGATATTTGGAGTTTGAGAATAGAAACGAAGTTGCAAATGAAAACTAAATTCTAAAGTTCTAATACCATAGACGTATACTTCTGATATTCAACGAAATTTTACGACAGTGGTAGTCCAAAATATGTGACAATATTTAGGGTCTCAAAGTTTTGAAACTCAATCTTCGGGGTTCGGCAAAAAGGTGACTCGATATTTGGGGGTCAGCATAGAAACCCTGACATGGACCCCCGTATAGAAAAGTAGGGAGCATCTCCCTGGGTTTTAATACCGTTGAATATCATTCACAGCATGCATAAGCGTACCGAAGTAGGGGGTGTGAGGGTGTCCCCCACTTTTTGCAGGAGCTGTCGGTAATTTTGTGCCTTGTCGGTAAAAGTTGACACAACGATAATAGCGTGTCGGTAATGGCCGCTTTCCGTGGGACCATTAGACGAAATAAAATGAGTATTTTCCAAATAATCTGCTAACTTTCAGTCCAGTTCATATACAGTAGAAAAGTTCTGTTTGCACTTTTGCTATATCTAGCTTTGTCACCAAGGAACGACTACGGTACTAGAGTGTGAAATAGGGTTTCAGCGTCAAATTTACCGTTAAATTTGTACGTTATGCTTAGGTATCTTGAATCAACCCTGTCAATAACTTTCTCCTGTCCGCCCCTCAAAAGCTTTTGGGAACGCCACTAATAGCATGCCTCTCTTGCTAAACCTATTCTTTACTGAATTTACTTGGCCTTCTTTGGTGATCAAATCTGATTTGTTGCATCAACAGCTGTTTTTCCAACCTTTTCTATAGCTTTGGTTTATTGTAGTGTTAGATTTTGTAATCCAAGCAACAACATTTTCAAAAGATTTTTTACTTCTTGTTGGATATTCAGGATTTCTTTGTTTGCTTTTGAGAAAGATGTCTGAAACATTTGCAATCTTTTCATTCTCAATGACGGCTTTTCAATAATTCTCTTTGTGCATAGAGATAGTTTTGAGTTTGAGTGATAGAAAAACAGAAAATTTGCGAACCCTCAAAACACTTTTAATCGTGATCTCAATCAGAGTCGTCGGTTTGACTTTGCTTCCTTCTACACCCCCGATGTGGCTAGGGAATGGCCCTCCAGATCAGTACCCCCCTGGTTATTGTTTAAATAGGTAAATAAGTCGGCTACGCTCGCTCAATCTACTCCGTTGCCTTAACAGGTGCTGTAGTGTGACCCGTGCTCACCATCACGATGAGATATTCAACCGTGGGCTAGCATATGGGACGTCCTAAATCAAGTCAGCCAGAAGGCTGTCGGCTAAATTTCCCGATAGAAGGGTGAGGTCGCATATCACTATTTTGCCACCAAAGGACTTCTAAAAGGGAGTGTCAATAGCCACTAAGTTTACAATCAAGACAGATCGAAAGACATTACAGCCTGCAAACAAGGGGTGTAAATAATTACTTTCATCAATGGGTTCAGTTTGATTGTAATTGATATTTCACAACATGCATCATGCGGTACATTCATTTTCATTCGGCAAAGTAGGCATGAATATTGATTCTTTCTTGAAGCCATAGGCAGTTCTACATCTGCCGAAAAGAACCAATGTGTTAGAACTTTGCCGACAGCCTGTGATGCTGGGCGGGTGGCGCACTCTATGCTCTCCCTCCCTCCCATGGTGCCCCCAGTGGCTAACATCATCATCGTTAGTGACATTATCAGTGTCGTCATCATTATTATTGCCACCAACCATCATTAGGAAATACGTCTGGTGCGCCGAAAACTATGACGATCACTACAAGTCCAATCTACTAGCAAAAGAAACTCCGCTCCATCCATCCAGTTCAGTGGCGTAGCCACGGAGGTTATGGGGGGCAATTACCCTCCCCACTTTTTGCCAAGATAATGCTCGAGATTTCTTTAAAATCGATGAGAAAATAATAGGGGGGGTAGTAGCAACTTTTCAGAGACGTAGGGGGCGTGGCCAATAAATTTCATTTATGCCCTCCACTTGTGTAACCATGACTACGCCCCTGCATCTAGTGTCACCAGCCACTGCCCAAGATATTTTTAATTAGTTTCCGCGCCGAACGCTGAAAATATAGCTTAGTTTACGACGAAGATCTTCGGGCCTAAGTACAGGGAATGCTCCTTCGTCTTATTTTTGCATTAATTCCTCTTGTTCACCACCAGTGGCATCATTATTATCTTCATTATCATCATCATCACCATGACAGTTATTGCAATCACACCATCACCAAGATTATCATCATCATTATTATAATTATCATTTTTGATCACCAATCAGCGTTATCATAACCAATGCTCACCTTTCTATCACTATGAATCTTCTTCACCACCAGTACTATCATAAACATAATAATAACCATAATCGTCTTCGTCACAGAGTTGGGCCCAGGGGTGTCGGCAGGGACCATTTCCCCCCTCCAAACGGCAGCATTTCCTATAGCAGACAATAGTTTTAAAAAAACCTCTCACATGAAGAAGCCAATAAAGCCCCCCAAAAACTGTCCAGCCCTAGATCCGCTCCTGCTTCATCATCAGCAGACCATTTGAAATTTTCTCCCAATCGTATGAGCCAATGCCACATTGCCATAAATATTTCATCAAATACCTCCTATCTTTATGCCATATCCACATTTCTAGATATCCCATAATGCTATCTTTCTAGATATCCCATAATTCTATCTTTCTAGATATCCCATAATGCTATCTAGCAAACTAGTAATTCTGAGGCTTTGTAATCATTTGCTACTCAATCAGAATAAGCAAGCATGCTTTGATCTAGCTAATCTCTTGTTGTCACTCCTTACATTTGTCCTGAGCTGGCATCGGTGGTTAAAATCTTTCATTTACGTTGTAATTCTCGCATTTGCCTCTGCGGGGTCAAAGTACCGAGGGATGAACAAGTTATACCGCCCACAATTGCCGCAAATCCTATTTCAACCAGAGTCTGCCAGCATGTTTTGCGCATTTTTACTAATTCATTTTGCTAAATTTTCTTTTTCGTGTTTATTGTGTCTGTGATTGCGATAGGCAAGGCTCTTGACTGCTTCTTGAAGATCGCATGACAATCACGTGAGCAGACAGGTGGTTCTGTCGCTTATTCATAAGGGGGTGAATCAACTGCGTAGGAGAGCTTTAAGATTCATATGGAATTGCTGCTGGATGATTCTAGACGATTTTGTTTAACCCGATTTGAATTGACGCTCTTGGACCTTCAATTTGCTGGTTATTTCAACACGAGAGTTTGTAAGTCATTTTGTGAATACGTTTTTCATGTTTCTCAACTGCATTTTCCAATTCGCTTTCCTCCGCGCCCATACATTCGAAGTTTTTATTGTGAAAGTCTTAAAGCTTCATGCTAGTTGCATCGGCAATAGTTACATCAGCTGTCAATTTTGAGTATGATTGTAAGACATTCCAACAAATTTTTGTTCAACTAATTCAGCTTTTTCATGGCTCATTAGCAATTGCTGGTTTTAGTGATAGCAAGATTTCTGAAGTTGATGGAACTGCCAGTTGACGAATTTACTAACTGTTCCTCTCAAAGTCAAGCTTTTGCTTTGGATCTAGCAATATTGTCAGGAGTTAGCATTCAAAGTAATGCATACTTTGGTCTGGAATATTAAATAATGGATGCTAATTGTTTGCACTTGCAAGCTTTTTCACTCAAGTTCACATTTGCAATGCAATGACCTGTAAATCCACCAAATTCAATGCATTAAGATCATTTTGATAGAGTCACACACGCTCAAGATCTATTTTAATTACTGACTTTTGCATATTTTTCGTCAAGTTTCTAAAATAAAATTGTATTCGTGCAGCCCATTTTCAATCTGTTAATCCAATCGGTGTGTTGCAAATTCTTGTGTGCTGCAAAATCTTGTGAGATTGTCAGGGCATCATGACAAATGCAACGTGCTGAATAGCAATTGATTAAAGATCACAGAATGCGAGCGACGCAAGGCCGTTTGAAACTTGGACGAACAAGAGCGAAGAGCATACTGTTTAATACATACAACTAGAAGATATTATCTGTTAATTCAAAGGACCTATGAACTTCTTTCAAAGTCTTCCTACAAATGCATCTACTAAGCCGTCGCTGTGTCTTCATGTTCATCTAACTCTGCAACACAATTATGTCACATGAAAGGTGCTCGCTTAATCGAATTCTGCAAATGATACCGTAGATGTGAAAACCATTTCATGAAAGAGCAAGTTCACAGAGAATAGCGCCTTCTTGAAGTAGATTAATTCTTATCCACGAATACCTGTGCTGTATAGTTATTAAAGCATTTTGAATACCAAGTAAGTCATAACTGGCTTATATTAAGTCATCTGCAATCTGCTTTTCAACCTGTTTCTGTTTTGGTGGATGTGTATCTTAAAGTCCAGTAATGTAATATCAGTGTGTACACTAAATTTGTTCTACTCACTGGAGCGTAACCACATTTATATTTGTACCAAATGTTGGTGATTTTGCGAGCGTTCCGGTACTTTATGAAATTGTTTCATGATGGCATCCGCCCAAAGCTGACTATGTTTACATTAGTGAACATTCTACAAGGCTGTCTAGCAGATAAAAGATAGTAACTAATTCCTCTACTAGAATTGGTACAATTGTTGCCTATAGTTGTACTTCTCTTAGGTTCCGAATAAGCGGGGGTCCTTATAAGCAGGGGGGCTGGAAGAGTCCTCACAAATTACAAAAATCCTGATAAACATCATTGCCAGCAAATGCGTTTCGGAATCTTGCCGTACATCACTCATTCATCAGTTGGGGAAACTCAACCACAGTACCAATTTTTTTCAGATTTCTCCTAGAAAAATTGAAAATTTGATAAGTTGGGAGGCCTAATAAGAACGGGGGGCTCCAAAATTTTTCGACGAAAATTGTGAATTTCAGTCAACCCATCTGCAGTTGCTTCTTTCTTTTGATCACCAAAACAGATAAGCATTACATCACTAGGTTTTCTTTTCACATCACATTCTCTTGAAAGCAACAGCCTATTTCATTCCTTGGGAGGGAAGTGCTTGCCTACTGTCTTCTTTTAATGGGGGGGGAGGGGGTTTGATTGAAAACTCAAATGCCAAGAGGGAAATATGTGCAAGTTTACTCCATGGCAACCAGTTGAAACTGTTGGAATACCTGAAGCTGCTAGAGCTACAAAACATCATTTATATACAAGTTCAATACTCTGTAATGATAAATACCCAATTTAAACTCAGACAAAGATCTGTTAGTTCCTATTCGGTTTCATTCCACTGCGCTAGTCTAGTGTGTAACTATAGAATAGTGTTACCTTCAGTATCCTGTACCATGCTTGATGCATATCCTCAGTAACTTCCATCACAAGCAAAGACACTCCTTAATGTTGGTGCTAGTGAAACGTTTTTCTTAAGAGCTCTGATGAACACGACAAGGTCAACTAAATTGTACTTCTCAGTTGGTTTATCAGTTGTCTTTAAATTGATTCTTCAACGTTCCATGTGGTGATGTTTAAGTCTTGGATTCATTCCTTTTGTTGTTTTCACTTCATTTATCATCAATTCTTTAGGGAGGGTCTCCTTTCAGTATAACACTACAATAAAAAGTAGAAACAAATTAACAGTTACATAGGTATGAAATTACGTAGTTCAAAACAGATTATAATTTTTCATTTCATTTTCATTTTTACTTGTTTAAACAGGGTAGAAATACATTCAGTACATGAGTGGCCTGCAATGTGCCCTGTCAACAGAAAATGGGAAACTAAGCTAATCTTAATTATATTAAAAAGCTGCTTAAAATACTGGTATACTTTCAAAGCAAATGACAAAAAAAACAGAAAATATATGTATATACATATATGCGAGCTCGAGAGAATGCGCCCAAAATTAATGAAGATTATCAACTTCTTTGTTTTTTCAAAAACATTTTATTTCATTTTGAAAGTAGCTTGCGAAGGAGCAGTATTTATTTCATGGCCTAACTGATTCCAGATAGCGACTCCTCGATAATAAAAGCTGCGCTGCCCGTTAGAGGTTTTGCATCACGGACTTTTAAGGTCAGTGCTAATAAAATGGAAAAGGGAACGAAAAGAACGCCTCTGCGCCAATCCCTGATTTTTGGATTTCTTTCTTGAATTGTTGTAAGCAGTGAAGATACCAATTTGGCTTCAACTGCGAGACTGTTCAGTTTTTGGCATCGCGACAGAAAAAGGCTTTCTATCCTTGTACATTGTTCTTTTTAGCAGTGGCGGTTTTCCAAGAAAAATCAGGGAAGGGGCAAAGGGGTTGAGTTTTCCGAGTATTTTAGAAGAAGCACATGTGATCGACAAATATTTTGAAATATAGAGAGGCTCAAACAAAATGGTGATTTATTAATTAGCAATTGTGTATTTGGTCATTGGTTTCACTTTTTTTTGCTGAGAATTTGGTGACTCGATGGCACCTGGGGTGCACTTTGCCCCCTTGCTTCCCCCAATATCCGCTACTGCTTTGGGTAACTTAGCATTAGTATTTGTGTTATACGCTATAATCTGCGTCTCTGTAAATCAACTGTTGTATGGTGTCCCACCAGCATTAAAAACGCTATTTGTAACAGTTCGTTACCCCTATTCTGTTATCATACGTTGTTAACCACCAGTAAATAGAGATGTAGGCTTTATATTTGGACGCATTTGTACACTATGATGAGTCTTAATATCTTCTGAAGTTGTTTGGCCTGATAAGATTAGCGAAGAATCGAACAGGAAATTGAATCAACAACCAGAAAATTGCAGTCCTTGTTGTATGAAATTCCTTCTTTTCGAATGTTCCTCAGGCCTTCAAATTTGCGGGCACGGATAGTACAAAAATAAATGTTGGCTCTGTATCTTGAAATAGAGAGAATTCGAAGACTGTTAGATTTTCTTTGCTTACCAGTTAAAACGGACTTTCTCTGCAGTTGTACCCAAAAGTGATAGAAAAAGAAAGCGAGGTATGTCGTTAGCAGCAATACTAGGCATGCGTTTGCAGTCAAGCGAAACTCTCTGTAACGGAATTCTTTCTGACTTACTTGTTGATTTTGCACCTTCAATTTTTTTAAGATGTCTGCCATTTTTAAATACCTCTTGTTTTCCAGCCTCTTATTTGGTCGCCTCGTTTTGTTATTGTCAACATTTTCCTCAGTTTTGCCTTCTAGATGGTTCTGGGAGTGGCCGTTTTTCTTTCGATAAATCCTCCTTCATTGTAAAGAATGTTCGTCACAGATGGGCAGATGAAACTGCCGTGCTATTTTTTGAGAGTTTAGCTGTGGTAAAAGGAAGCCTCCACGAACAACGCTTTTGAAATAAAAAGAAGACATTTTCTGCAAATAGTTTGTTTATAAATGTTGATGCATTCACTATTTCTGGAAATAGACTTAAAATGTCAATTAGTAAACTTAGCAATTCTATGATTAGGCCCACCCACATACGTAACATAATACAAAAGCAGCATTTGATACTACCGCGGATTCACTGCATTTTCTCCCTTCCACCTGCATTTTCTCCCTTCCACCTGCATTTTGCACTTCTCAGTGATTGTTTGTTAAATCTATGTTACCACCTTCCACAGATTTACAACCAAAATCTAATTTAGAACCCACAGTTCATTGTTTTTGCAAAAGTAGTTTCAGCACATGTGATTTGCTTGAAATTTGTCAAA
Organism: Cassiopea xamachana; assembly: GCA_900291935.2. Taxonomy (NCBI): domain Eukaryota; kingdom Metazoa; phylum Cnidaria; class Scyphozoa; order Rhizostomeae; family Cassiopeidae; genus Cassiopea; species Cassiopea xamachana. The sequence goes on from OLMO02000297.1 coordinate 775,652, forward strand.
CGAAGCCAACAGAGCGAGAGAGATTTCTGGTTCTTCTGACTTAGGACACTCGTTGCGTCGAACATTATATGGAGATAGGAGCAGCCACGAAGACAGCGATTGGCGTGGGGGGAGGTGCCCCCAGCTCAACGAACTTGTCCGCCCCCTAACTTTGCATCGTTATCATTTGATAACTTGTTGTTGTCTTTCTATGTCAAAGATTATAGATTGAGGCTTTCTATTGATTTTTGTAAAAAGAGCATAATCCAGCATTGTAGGGAATATAAGTGTGAGAGCAGCCGTGGCCTAGTGGTAATGCCCTGGACTAAGACCAACATGGTCTTGGGTCCGAGGCCCACCGCATGCCATTGGTGAGGCCAGGAAGAGCATCCGGTCTCAAATGTTCGTGCCAGAACTAAAATCCTCTCATAGGCACCCTCCAAGCCCCAAGGAATTGGGGGAAATGGAGGTAAAATCGAGTAAAAAAATAAGGAATATAAGTGTGAAATTATTATTGGGAGCAAGTCCTCATACCCCCTTTGCTCCCTTTATGGCACTGTAAATGCTATTGGTAACATATTAGCCAATGTAGAAGGCGTAGTGATCAAGTACTTCATTAGAATTTATCTTTGCATCAACTGTAGCCTTTCCCATTGTTTTCCACAGGGTATCCCATGGTGCACAGCAAACTATTCATGATGTCACGTGGCAGCAGTAGTATAAACATAACTAATGTTGCAGCTATCAACAGCAACAACACTAATGTATCGTTTCTGCTAAACGGAACTTCAAGAAATTCATCAAAGGGTCCTACTCCACCATACAGCACAGCAGAACCAGTTGAAATTTGCTTTTTGGTCTTCCTAATGGTCGTAATATTGTTTGGAAATGGCCTAGTTTGCTGCGCCTTCTCAACAGTTGAGCGAAAATTAAGAACAGTTACAAACTATTTTGTCATCAGCCTAGCAGTTTCTGATATCCTAGTTGGTTCCTTCTCCATGACTTTGTGGCTTTGCATAAGAACAGGTAGAATTATTGATTTTTATATGTTTTCATCTCACTTGAATGTGCAAGGAAAGACATGGTGAAAAGCTTACCATTATCGCATAGCTCTATCTATTATGCAAAATGTCGCTATAAGTATAATTAGCAATTGGATCTATTAATTTTTATATGCTGGTATTATTTTTATATAATTGTTATAATTACTGATATTGTATATTATATGTTGTCGCGTATGAAGGCTATATTTTATGAAGTAGGTAGCAACGCCAGTTATCCAGGAAATATATTTTCGTTGGCATGGAGAACTGATTGATCATTGATCAGTGTACTAGCTTAGTTGATCACTCAATCATCTGTAGACGATTCATCAATGGAAAAGTTAGCTATTTTGCAGAATATTCCGCTAGCCTCTCAAGCTATCTCCGCTCGTGCTGGCGATCACGTCGTGTCGTGTCATACATTGCTTTCCTTTGATCCCATTTAAATGGAGCCAAATGCTTAGAAATGAATTTTATGAAGTAATTAGGACTTCCCATAAAGTCGCATGGTTTTGCAGAGTGTTGTTGAGATGGGAAGTGTTTTATTTCTGCGACAATCTGCGACACTCTGCAACAGTGGCCTATTGCTACGACATGGTTCACAGAGTATCTTAGGGTGCCGCAGCATTTCAGTGCAACAGTTTCTATTGGTTGCAACGTGTTGCATAGCACAATTCTTGTAGCATGCACGACACTTTGCAACACTCTGCAATTCACCGAACACCAGATTTAGTAAGCAATTACTGTAACTCTTCACTTTAGTCATCCCAATCACTACAATTGTTCTAACAGATTCCATATGGGTTTTGGAAAGTTTTGGATAGTTATGGAAATTGAAAACGCCATCGTCTTGGACCTGGAAAGTTTTGGAAAAGAGAGGATTTTCAAAATAGATATCGAAAAGTTTTGGATTTTTGCTTAGGAGAATTCTAGACATATCCAAAAATGGATGTAGCTTAGCGTCGTATTAAGCACCGTATACGTTATGCTTGTTCATTTTACTATTTATAATACAAAACATAATCAACTAAAAAATTATAAAATATATCGTCAAAAAAAGCGTTTTTATATTTTTATGGGGTTTCAAAATGCAAATGAAAACGAGTTCCATGGTTTTGGAAGTTTGGCTATTTGGCTTCGGAAAAGTTTTGGAAATTTGCTTAAAGGATTTAGCACGAACGCTATGCTAATCAAGTGATCATTCAATTGATCGATCACTTATTCGATCAATCAGCTGTATGTCTAAGTGATTCCGACGTTTGTATTCGCAAAACCATGAAAGGTAGTAAGCATTCATTTTTTAAATCGTGTTGCCAATCTGTCGATCACAAAGAAAAAGTATGATGGATTCGACATCCACACTTCAAAAGATTGACTGTGTTCGTAGAATCAGAAATGATTTTTATAGTCAAGGCTCTGGGATACTAGAAAGAGCATCCTTTTAAGATAGGAAAATAATGAATGTGGAAAATGGGCGTGACTTCATCATCTGAAGTATGTAGAGTCGAACACTTTTCGAAGCTTTGAACCCCCCGATAATTATCTCTGAACTCTGTCTCTATTGCAGACTGGCTGAAATTGCACGTTCTGCGTACACTCGATTCATTTTAGGCCATATTTCAATTAAAGATTTTTGCTTCGATTAATATTGAAATATGGTAGCTTTTTCATTAAGACAACTGGAACTTAAATTCGAGAGATATTAGATTCTTCTTCCTATTCGCCGATTGTTTCTTTTGCGGAAGGATTTAAGTAGATAAGCTACTATACGCCTAATGACCAATCTGATAAGGCTTTCCTTCTGCAATAAACATAAAACAGATTAATAACGGGAGTTTTTTCACCATTTCTTGCCTTGGTTAATCTCATTTAAAGATGTGTTCATGTCTTATCTAATCATGCCTTGATCTGCCATATCAGATGGGTTACGGATATTGCGCTTATTTTCACGTATCTGGAATTTCTTTATCGAGTTTTTCCAGAAGATCGTTTGTAGGTTTTTTTACAAGTGTCTCAACACGACTGAAAGATATGACTGACTCATTTCTATCAAAAACCAGTGCCTACATAGTGAAGTGAATTTGCGTTGGAGTTGAGCTTTGTTAGAAAATGACCTTGGGAGGCCACGAACTGTGCTGCCTTTAAACGAAGGTCGGGGAAAAGTCTTCCATGACTGGAAAAACACTATGTCAATAGCTTTACTTATGGGGTCATTCAATTAGTACGTACGCACCAAAGTAGCAAAAATTTGACCCCCCTCTCTCCATCGTACGCACACGTACGATTGCTACGACCCCTCCATTGCGTGCGTACTCTTTCCCATCTAACGCCCATTTCTAATGGGAAAGCCTTCAAACATCCAATCAATAAGTCCATAGAGAAATAGGCTGTAAAAGATTTGAGAGACAGAAGAATAGTCATAGCAAGTGCTTTATAGCACAGCAATGAAAGTTGTCGCCATAGACAACGAAGTATGATAAAAGGGACTTTTTTGCGTACGTACTTAGATGAGTTAACTCCCTCTCCCCCATTGTACGCATGGCGTGCGCTTTTACTCGACCTCCTCCCCCTTCTTGCGTACGTATTAAATGAATCACCCCTATCTCTTTCTTTAGAGCCATGTAAGCTGGATTTGTAGTTGATATTGCATGTTACCATCTACAATCAATGAATGTCATACCTATGGTTTTTCTCAACTTTTAAAGCATTTTTCACACAGTTTTTGTTATGCCTATTTGGGAAAAGAAAGCATTGTGTAAAGCTTTATTTTTCATTTTGTAATAAACGCCAAATCATAAGGTTCGATTGTGAAAAGAACACCGTGGCATTCCTTGGGGGAAATACGGTATAAATTTGCGGAAATATGGCCTAGGATTTCAGAAGATGCAAAACTCCTCCTCCGTCTTTGATGATGATGTTGATGATGATAATGATGATGGTGGTTGGTGATGATGATGATTGATGATGATGATAGTTTATTCTTTCGTATGTAAATGATGAAGGCGAGGAAAGCGATGATGATAGGGAATTTGATGGTCTTTCAAGGAACTACGAGTACTAAGTATGACGTAATTGCCTATGATTACTAGCCTACTCGGGCGATCAGCAGCGCGCGTATGATTATCTCATTGAAAGGTCTGGTGCTTCATAATTTATTTTCATATCTGTTAATGCTATTTCATGGATTTGAAGGGATATTCTTAGATCTTTTTACCACTTCACCCAATGTTTCTTTCCTATATAACAATGTATTATTCCTTTCAGGTGCAATAAAAAACACGATGACTGCTATCTCTATTTATACGGCATTCGACATCATCTGCGGAGCAGCTTCAATACTTAATCTTACACTGATCAGTGTTGAAAGAACTATCGCTGTCGTATTCCCCGCGAAGCACCGAAATCTATCCCGAAACCGCACGATAATTTACGGAGGAATCGCTTCGGTATGGGTGGTAGCGTTAACTCTTGCGCTTTTGTTCGGCTACGCCTTGCCGGTATTGACGAAATCAAAACACCTCATATTGTCATTGACTATTATAATTTTTGTCGTCCCGACAATTATTATTATTTTCTCGTACATGACGATTTTCTACGCCGTGAAAACACGCGAAAATTTCCATCACACTTTCAAGTACGAAGTGCGTCTCGCTGCTATGATCGGAATCGTCATTGTGCTTTTCTTGCTCTGCTGGTTTCCATTTTTTCTCTTCAATTTGCTAGCTGAATATTGCTCGTGTTGGGATACGACATTCGTAACATACATCCCAATCATCAAGTACTTGCACTATTCAAACAGTACCATGAATCCTATAATATACGCTTATAGGAACTCTGATTACAGGAGGGCGTTTAAAAAGCTGCTTTGCAAATTCTTTCCATGTGGGAGCCTATCTCGGTACGAGACGCGTTCCGAAAGAGCAATGTCGGGGCGGTCGACGCTAGCTTCACACGCACATTCAGGGTACAGGGAGACGATTCTAGAGCCTGAAGATGTAACCGTTAATGGCAATTACAAACGTGAATATGAACACGGCCTTCTTGAAGTTCCGCATGTGAACGGAATTTCTTAGCGTGCTTGGGATGGAAATAGAAATTTATCATTTGCTTGTTCCAGTGCTGAACGTATACCTTAGTGGCTTCTCAATGGCAAAAGACTTTGTATATAGACCAAACAGCTCAGCATCTTGCAGACTGATGGAGTGCAGTTTTATTGGTTTCCAGAACGGAGTAGAAATGAAAACAAATTATGATATTCTAATCATCGCTGACGACAATACTGTCCAGCATAACATATGGAGTTTTTTCAGTGGCGAGCTAGTACTTACTTATTCCGGTAGATTGTTATGAGAATTTATTATGAACATTTAGTACTCTAAGTGTATATTTAAAAAGATTTCTTGTTTAAATGCTAGTAAGTTCTTTGCCATATTTTTGATCTCCCCTTAAGAAACTTCCCATTAATTGGTGTACATAGCATTTGGAGAGGCCCCTTCCCCAGGGGGATCACTTGAACATTTTTAGTCGGAGGGGGTCCATCCGCGAGTTCCAAAATTCATCCAAAAGTATCAAAAAACTTTTCACGCATCCAAAAATATCGAATAAATTACTTGATGAGATCCATTCACAATGGCGTTATTGAAGGTAATAAATTGCTATTACGTGCCATAACTGGAGTAGCTAAATAGAAAAACCAGCCAGCTGTAAATAAATTGGTGATGACGGTGGTAGTGATGATGATGATGATGATGATGATGATGATGATGATGATGATGGTGATGATGGTGATGGTGATGATGATGATGATGATGATGATGGTGATG
>OLMO02000297.1:781596-795438 GCA_900291935.2 Cassiopea xamachana
TGCTGATGATGATGATGATGGTGATGATGATGATGATGATGATGATAATGATAATGATGATGATGATGATGATGATGATGGTGATGATGATGATGATGATGATGATGATGATAATGATGATGATGATGGTGATGATGATAATGATGATGATGGTGATGATGATAATGATGATGATGATGATAATGATAATGATGATGATGATGATGGTGATGGACCCCCCGCACATAGAAGGCTCAAGTGACCCCCCCTGAGGCACCTTCGTGTTTGTCTCCACTTTGCTCGTCATTTATTTACAAAGCGATGAGTTGTTTATGATAATTTTCTTAGTGTGCTATCTTATTTTGACGCTAGAAAAGTGAATTCATTTTGATTTACAAACAATGGCGCTCGTCTGCTTCAAAACGATGTATGAAAGCAACAGCTCATGTCCGTCCTTATCAAAGATGTTGGTCTTGAATGAATTCAGCTTGGTGTTTATCTAATAACACAATTAAGAAAGCTCACTTTCCCTTGCCTGTCTCTTCGTAAAGTAGATAATTCTCTTCATCACAGGCCATTATATCACGATAACAAAGTTGTTTTCATTAAAAATTAATCTGCTTTTGAGATGAAAACTGAGTAAGCTCCTAACTCTCTCCTATTGGCGAGGACAAAATCCAATTCTTCTTAGAAAAATTGCAAACAGCTTTTAGAGCTGCTGCTACCCATCAATGAATTTCGTATAAATTTCGTAAAAGTTGCCACGTGTGCAAACGCAAATTTGTAGCCTCCTTTTAGGCTGAGGACGACAAGAAAGTGAAATGTGTGCTTACTGAGTTTAGTAAATTCATACTGATTCCAGACTCAAATGCAAAACGAGTATGTTGCAGCACCCCATGTTGTTGATTTAGTAGCGGTATATACAGTAAGATAGAGCTGGGGCCTTAGTGGGGGTCAGCCTCCTCTAGTTATTTTTTTGGATACTCTTGGGAGCTGTAGCCCCCAATTTATCATAAAACCCTTGTGAAAATGACACAATAAAGTAATGGAATAGACGTCTACACAGGAGACTTCTGTTGTGCGTTCAGAAAATAGGCTACGATTTCACTTCTATTTTTACACACTCAACCAGGCCCGTGGCCATGGGGCGGCATCGGGCGGCATCGGGTGGCAAATGCCATCTCAGGGTACCAGGAGACCAGCTTTTTGCCACCCTTGGGAAAATATCTTTGCAATCCATTTTGCTGCTTTTTCTTTGTAGCTACGGAGAGATCTCCAGAAACTGTGATTGAGCTCAACCTTCTGAACGTTCTAGGCTAGAACGTTCAGTTTTTTCTGGACACGCATTATCCATTTGATTTTGATAAAACAGAGTATGACATAAGCTCTCAGATTTCAAAAAAATTAAAAATAAAACCAGCAACAGCACCAAAATAGTGGATAATCCTTCTGGCTGAGTCCTACTAGTTATCAAATCAGCTCCAGACCTCTGAGTGTTCACGTCTTTTTATAAGAAACTATTTTATAAGAAACGAATACTAGACTGCTAAAAATATTAAGAAACTCTAGTGCTATGCTCAAGAAGCATTAAGAAACTGTAAAATCTCAATTTGTATAGAAAAGAATACATTGACTTGTTTCCACTCGATAATTAGCATTATTTTTGTTGTGAAAAGATTGCAACTTGTGATTTTGATCTTCTTGGATGAGCGTTTATGTCCACCATGAAATGTTCGACTTTCAAACAATAAGTTGAGATTCGGTCCTAAAAAGAAGAAACTAATAGTAAGAAGCTTATAGTAAAGAAACGTGTAAATGATCAACTGCTCGGCAAACGGATTTTCACTTCTTGTTATCGGCAACTGTGGAAAGCTCTGTTTAGAATACTTGTGTCTTTGGAATCATTAACGAAGACTATGTTTTTAATCGGATAGATACACTCAGAGCACAATGCACGAATTCTTTTATAAGCAACTAATGATTTTGATCTTACCTGAAGACTAAAAAGTTGCTAAATTTTTGCGGTTGCATCTAGTAGCATGTTGTTGCTGTTTATGTTCAGTCGAGATAGAAGCGAGGCCACGTGCAGTGATTCGAAATGGCTTCCAAATCAAAGCGCGGTGCTGAAGGTTCAAGTGGTAAACAGTTGTCCAGTAAGCGGAAACAGGTTGAAATCGAAGAAGAGTCGTCATCATTCAGTGAGGAAAGTGATTCAGAGCAGTCAAAACTCTCTGAAGAGGATGATGGAGATGTTGAGAATGAGGTATAGTTGCTTTTTGTACAGGATAGATTATCTCAGATTATGTTTCTGCAGAAATGCAATGGTAAAATGTTTTTGAAGTGCCTAGTTAGTCAAAACAGGAATATCTCTTGAAAGATAATGAAATTTTATATTGTAGTCTCATAGGATCTAATTATTCTATTTATGCCACTTGAATATGAAGGAGGTGGGGCAAAATTGTCCTTATTCTGTCTATGAGCAGCTTCTAAGTAACGTGAACTGCTTCTGGACAGAAAAATGAAGAAGGGATTTGCATCTGCAGCTGTTATTTTCTAGTTAGTGGGAGTACCTTCCTCCAGCGTTCTACCCCCTCCCCTAATGTTGCTCTGCCACCCTGAGTAATTTGAACCAATACATGTTTAAAATTGAATGAAACAAATGCTTTTAACATAGAAAAGCTTATTTTTTGGGAGCTATAAGAAAAATGTTGCCTCAGAGTAAGGGATCTTTAACACCATCACTTATTTATTTTGTGGGCTTTTTCATTCATGCATATGAAATGAATAAAGCAGATGCTGCAAGAAAGACCATCTAGATGGGCAGCAAAGGTGCTAATCACCTGAAGGATAAAGGTATCCTTAGAAGATTGGCTTTATATTTCTCCTTTATATGAGCATCTATCAATGCATTATTTGAATGCAGTTGAAGATCTGGAATGAGGAACTTTCAGTTGATAGTGTGTGCTGTTGTAGGCAAAAAGCAAATCAGCACATTTTATTTGAAACTTCAGTCGTAATATGAAAGATCAGAATTCACATGAAATTGGTTAATTGAACATCACTCAGTGACAAAAAATTGATTTTGAGAGTCTCTCTGATTTGATGATTGCATGTGGGTGACTGCTCTAAATTGAAAATAGCTGGAGACTCCTGTAATCTGTGGGAGTGTTGGCCAGTATTCAATTGCCTTGGTGCATTACAAAGCAAAATTGCACTCATTGTGTGTTTGTGTGTGTATTTTGTCCTGCAAACTCTTGGGTGCTTTATAAAAGGGGGTCTTAATTGTTGGGGGGGTGGGAAATGTCTTCAGAAGCTAATAAACTAACAATGGGGGTCATATTAGCCAGGGGGATTTTCCAGGTAGCAGGTCTCTCATAGATTTGGCAATGAGTTTTGTGTTCAGCTGTATTCTGAGGCACCATCGTGACAAAATTCTGAGGCACCATCCTGACAAAATAGCAAGGAAAGTTAGCAAATTGTGTTATACTAAACCTAATAAGAAAAGTCAAAACAAATGGAATGGGATATCTTTTTGAACATACAAGACTAAAAACCACATTCTGACATAATTATTTTCACCAGCCTTTGTCACTTCAACTTTTGAAAATTAATAAGCAGGTCTTAATAAGGTCCCTCAGGGTGGGAAAAAATTTGAAAAATTAGTAAACATCCTCAGACATGTATTTTGTAAATTAAAACTTTTTGCATAGTAATTGTTAAAGAGGAGAATTTTCAGGAAGTGAATGTTGTAATGTTTGCCATATTTATACATCTCTTTGTATAGCTATATGTAATCATTTTTAGGAAATAAATGTTGATTTTGAAGGACAAGATATTGTGAAGGAGGATTTTCATGGCATAAAGTTGCTTTTGCAAAGGGTATATGTCAATTTTTTTTATTTAAATTTGAAATTATTGAAAATTAAGTGTGTTTGTATCCTTTATCATGTATATGCTTTATCAACTACAGCCCGCAACCTGCTCTATGAACATTTGGCTAGAAACCATTAAAGAAGCTTGACATGCATGTCTCTTATCAGCTGTAAGCTATTTTCCATGTTTGTTTGTGACTATAGCATGGCTGTGCTATAGCAGGTCATATAGCCAGGAGTATGAAATGCTTGTGTATTTAGTTTTGGTATAAAAATTTTCAACAGAATTCCTCCATTTGCAGGCTGTGTGACAAAATTATGTGACCATTACTTTGCTAGAAATTATAATACTATTGTGACCAACAGGGGGGAGGGGATCCCCAAAAGGTCACTCAGCCAGCCCTTTGTGCCCAGCTTCGTCTAGGCTCTGCATCCAGCAGCCCTCAGGTAAATTAATCTTTAAATATCTAATTTACTGCTTTAGCTACTGTTGCTTATAAATCACTGTAATTTTAGCATTAAATTAATGTAGTAGTTTTATCCTGCACCCCCTGGAAGAGCAGCAATATTAGTATTACTCACCATTATGCCTGTTAATTTTTTTCTTAATATATTATATAAAGTTTATATATGTATATGTAATATTTTAGTCGTTGAAGGGCTATTTTTTTCGTGTATAAATAATCTATTACATTACATTACATTACATACATAACCTTTAAAGCTGTAACCACTGCCATCGCTAATTGTGCATTGTAGAATATCTTTGTGGCAGGTAGAATTGTCTCATATATTGACAGTACTTCCGATAGATCAATATCCTCAAGAGAAATCAAGACACATAAATTCATTACATCTTACGCAATAAGCATTTCGTTATATTTTGCCCTAGTAATTTAATTACTTTCCTAAGTAGCGTGCTTGCAATATTTCACTGGGAAACAATTGAAATGCCAAATTCTTTGTAGTTCTGGCTGTTTTGAAACAATTTTACTACCCTTCCATTGACGTAAGGCCGTCGATTTCCACATTTTTGAAATTTCATTCTACGAAAGAATTGTCAGGGGTACGTGCATCTTTGAATGTCGTGCTAACTCAGGATTGATTTGAGTTTCTTTTAGTAAACCATTTAGTTAAACTACCCTGATTGAAGCTAGCATGGTAGAGTGGGATATACAATAAAGCAAACGGAGTTCACAATAATTTAGATATTGCAATATGGTGTGTTCCTTACAGGGGCACAACTAGCTATTTTCGAGCGCAGGGGATCCAATCCACGAAAAAGGGCACACCAAACTTTTTGAAAGAAGATACGGCACATCAATATTGTTTTTCAGATTCATGAGTGAAGAAAGTACTGTAGGAGGTATACCAGGGGTGATTTCTAAGGGGGCTTAGGGGGGCGGATATCACCAGGTTTACTGATATCATTACTTTGAAGACCAATGATTCTTATTGCTAATTCTTATCACGGCAGGGGAGGAAAAATGGGGGCTGGGGTTTAATTCCCCGAACAATTTTTGGAATCACGCCTTTTCCATCCTATGGAAACGCTATTTGTGATATAGAGAGGACACTAAAAAAGAGCACTTTTGCTTATTTACTGAAAAGGGTACGGGTCTTGACCCCCAGGATTCTCTTAGAAGCTCGCCTGTCTTATATAGGAGTTGTTTCAGTGTAAGCATTCGATATGTATAAGCAGCTTTTTCCTGTGGAATGTGAAGACATTTGGTCTAATATGCTACTTTTGAATTTGCCTTTAGCTATTGTTAACAATTTCTGTTAACATCTCTGAACTGGTAGACATTATTATTTCACAGAGTGGCATTGGCAGTACGTTAAAGGTATGTTTGTTTGGCCGTTTACGTTGCTATAATCTTCAAACCATAGAACGTATTCAGTATTTCTACTTTGAATAAATTTTTTTCTGGCCCATCGAGAAGGGGACATGGGGTTATAATGCACCCGTTGAAAATGTTTCTTGGCAGATCTTTCCTTTTAACGGCAAATTCCCTGATTTTTTTGAATTTCTTTGAGCTCGTGAGAAAATATCGCAACTTGTCTGAGATGGTTAGAAGTCTCGCGATACTTTTCAGTACCATGTCCACCCTATCAGCACACTTTCATTTCATGCACTCTCAATAATATTTATTTCTTGAACTTTTTCACTCATTGCCCTGACGTTCTGTAGCAGTGGTTCCCACACTGGGGACCGCGAAGGGCTTTTTAAGGACCACAAGAAGCTGCTGAAGCTTGCAAGTTGCAAAGCCAAATTCATAGACTGTTAGGCCCTTTTTCCGCAAACTTACAAACCTTGACAACTCGGTAAACTTATGCTTTCAGATTCCGTTGGTATTTTTCCGTAAAAATATATTTGTTGACACTGAGTGATCTGGATTTGCATCTTGCATCTACTGGCAGATGGCCTTAAATTGCCACTGGCATACCTTTCTGTAGATAGATATCAGTAAGAAATAAAATCAATAAGAAGTCAAAGGAAATTCAGGATGCCTGACCAAGATGCTTTCTTTCACACACTGTCTAGCAAAAAGCAGCCACGAAGTATCAAAATTGCTTGTCGCCCATAGCAAGCTTAGTATTGGGAGATCCATTCTAAGCCAAAGTAAAGGGCGTGGTTTCGAAAGACATCTTCCCTTTTCACAGCAAGGTCTGTAACTGAGGCACATGCTTTCTGACATTAGCTAACATTCATAGGGACAATTCTACAGAATTGGGGTTCTAGAATGTATGATTGCTCTGCAGCAAATAGACATAGTTCGCTGAGTTTCCTAAAAGATTAGGGATATAGCACGAAAATATTTCTACTAGCCGCACTTATTTTGAAGACACTCCTACTCCAACAGAGATACCCCTCCGGAGGAGGACCGCGAGTAGAAAAAACATGTTGTAGGGGATCCGTTATGTAAAGTATTTTGAAAAATTTGGGAACTGTTCTATAGCGCAATCCTTGTTTAGGTTGTAGATGATGAAGATGGAACAGTGTATGGTGTAACTACAATAGTAGATTTCTACAAGAACAAGGTGTGTTTTTGCAGTTGTTTTGCTTATGATCTTAATGATCATGCTTATATCATAGTGATCATGCTTCTGATCGTAATCGCGTGATAATGACGCCATTAATGGTTGATGATGATACTGGCTGATAGTGATTATGATGATTATGATGATGAACAGTGTTCGTAGTGATGATATTAGTGATCGTTGTGATGATGTTTGTGATCATAATGATCATGCTTCTGATCATAATCGCGTGATAATGACGCCATTAATGGCTGATGACGATACTGGCTGATAGTGATTATGATGATTATGATGATAAACAGTGTTCGTAGTGATTATATTAGTGATCGTGGTATGATTGAAATGACAATCAGCTGGTCCCATTTCGAAAACAGCATGAAATCTCAGGGTTTCTGGTTTCTTGCCAGGGCAAAGAATCCATAAAAGCATTGTGTGAATCTCTGAGGGAGAAATGTAAGCAATCATCACCTTCCCACCTTCCGAAATTGACTTCATGTTTGGAAAGTTCCGTCTGCTTTTTGCTGAATGAGAGATTTATCAACATACCCGGAGATGTTGCAACACCAATGTTCTGCGCTTTGAGGTAAGTATCCCAGAATCGTTACTTTGCATATCTCTAGCTCTATACGTTTTTTATCTATAAGAATATGATTTAAAAGGAAGTAGTACTCAGCTGCTCAAAAGTTAAGAAAGTTCTGTACTAGATTTTTGAGATCTAAGGGAGTTTCTAAGTGTACATGTATTTAGAATCATATTTATCTGTGTACAAAATGTTATATATGTTATGTTGGCTGGCCTCTAACACTTTAAACTTCTGTATTTACTAAGACTATCGTCATTTCAGGTGTGCGTTGAGCTTTTCACTTTTAGCTAATATGCATGCGTAAGACATTGGAACACAAACATTTTTGCTAAGAAAGTCTTAAGAGAGTTTTGATACTGGAATTGTGAAAAGTTAAGAAGGTTCAGTGCTGGGCCGAGAAAAGCTTTCTTCTAAAATAAAAAACGTGTATCTGGGAATTATTCCCCTTGTTTTATGATTCACTCATTCATAAAGTCGTTCTTCTGGGCATCCATCAGCCTTATCAGGTATTGCTGATTACCGTGTAGATGTACAATCTCTGCCAAAAGTCATTGCAACACTAATTGATGCATGATTTCTGATAAATATGATTTTCTTATCCATGTCGAACGATTGAAATCCCCTCCCCCCTAAAAACAATGTTCAATTAAGTGTTTATTTGTAAGAGATGTGTCTGCAAGCACAGTGACTTTTTCTGTACCTGTCAACACTGTATATAACAACATTGCTTTGAGGGGAGAGGGGGATACTACTAAATGAGCAGCAGAAATAATGCAAGTGTTCCAAGACTTTTGGCAGAGATTGTAGATCTCTACTAATTTTGACATGGAGAGGCAAAGAACATCAACGCTTTCTGCAGTTACAATTTGTCCTTTTGCTTTCTCGGTAAGGTAGATTTTTGAGCGATGCCCTCCATTGCTCAGAATTTCATTTACCCAAATGTTTTATTCGCCATTTGTCTAACTTTTCAGAAATGAAATCGAAGAAGCCAAGAAAAAGGTTATACATAAAGAATTTTCTCCAAGTTATTACTTTACACTTCTTTCCAGTCTACACTTTTTTCCGAGGTATTATCATGCATTTCTTATTGGTCTACACTTTTATGTTCACGATTCCATCATTATTTGTCTCGAAAGGGAGAGCTTAGCAAATTTGACTACATTGTGCTGATGACGAAAGGTGTAAAGCCATCAGACACCAAAGGGTCATCTTCACATGAGAATAGAGGACCTTCTTCATCAAAGAAAAAGAAGAAAGCTAAAAGAAGAGAAGATGCACAGATAGAGTTTACAAATCAAGAAGATGAAATATTTTTCAAGGTATTTGTCATCTTTTCATATACTTTTTCGACATCGTTGGTGTTCAAATCATTCTTGCTTATTTTATAAGTATTATTGTGTCTTTCGTTCTAAGAATCATCATAATCCTCCTCTCACCACCAATATAATCAGAGCTGTACACGTTTTTTTTATAAGAAAAAAGTTTATAAGAAAATGAGGCTCAAATCGTCAAAATCTTAAGAAAATCGTAAGAAAATCACGAGGCTCAATTTCCAAACTTAAGTGTTTTTATAGGCCAAAAATCGGTATTTCGTCGTTATTGCATTCAAAATGTTAAAGATGGAATTCAAATTCAAGTATACAATATTATTGACGGAAGTGTAAACCACTCTAGCCAGTTTATTTCAGTAAAAGTTAGGAAAAGTTCAAGAAAATCTCAGGCTCAATTTCGGGAAATGTTAAGAAAATTGAGGCTCAGGCAAAATAACGATTTTCTTATAAAAAAAACGTGTACTCAGAGGAGGGGGGTGCTGTAGTGGTTGGAGTTTCTTTGTCAGCAAGAAATTTTACTCATTGACATTTTATTTTTACCAGTAATTTCCAGAGATTTTTTTATAGAAACATTTAGAACTGCCCATAAAATCCAGTGAGCTGTGTTGAAGAATATATCTTAGTTGCAGATGGGATTGAGCTACCTGCTTTTGGCTAAAAGGGGTAGATAAATGCTACCATCTCTTATAATTCCATTTCTCGTTATGTTTCTCCTATCATTTCATACCTAAATCTAGCAGTTTTACTGCTGTTTACTTTCTTACACCCTTGGGTCGATGTTTTTAGAGCTGCACATTTTCTGTGGAACTGCAAGATAAAAAACCTTAGTGATATCACGATTCTTTCATTAAATCCGTGAGTTGTTGCTTTATCTTTGTAAAAGTAGAAAGTTCTAGGCCCCCAACAGCCCATAAAGTCCATCATTAACATCAAATTTCTTTAGATTTACCACAGCACAAAAAAACGGCAACATTCTTTTGACATACTTAAAAGCTTTTTTTCGTCCGACACTCATCAGAGTATGAAAACGTCGGATAGTGACGTAAAGGTTAACCGAAATATGTATCCATATGCAGTTAATGTGATAGGATGCGTCTAATTGGCCCCAAGTGTGACTAATTAGGACCTATTAACATTGTTCACTTGAAGAGTCCCAATGAGAAAACAAACTCATTTTTGCCTACACAAGACTGGGTTTTGACACAATTAATTTTGGAATTGTTTTTTTACATATAAGAGGTGGATGTTCTCTTACGGTATTACTTTTCTTCCTGATGCTCGTGGGGACATGCTGTTTTATTCTGTCCCCACGAGCATCAGGAAGAAAAGTAATACTGTAAGAGAACAGCCACCTCGTATATCTAAAAAGAACAATTCTAAAATTAATTGTAAGTCGGCCATAGGACAACACCTTATTGCAAATCCAGAATGCGCCAAAACATATACAGACGACAATTTTCGGATCATTGGGCAAGCAAGATCGTCTTTCATTTAAGTGTTTTGGAATCTGTTTACATCAAGACTCAAAACCCAGTCTTGTGTAGACAAAAAGAGTTTGTTTTCTCATTGGGATTCTTCAAGTAAATAATGTTAATAGGTCCTAATTAGTCACACTTGGGGCCAATTAGACGCATCCTATCACATTATTTGCATCTGGATATATGTTTTAGTTAACCTTTACGTCACTATCCAACGTTTACATACTCTGATGAGTGTCGGACGAGAAAAGCTTTTAAGTATGTCAAAAGAATGTTGCCGCTTTTTCATGCTGTGGTAAAGCTCTGTAGTATCAACAAACTATTTCATTCTCTAGATTTATACTTTCACTGTAGTACCAGTTTTCTTCTCTGCTTTGCTTTACAATTTCTTTCACATCAGACTTTAATTTTGCTATTGTGATTGATTTTCCCAGAATGCGACGCTTTCCTTCAGCTACTGTGTCACCAAAGCAACAGGATTTGCCATCAGCGGTGAATGGGACTTTGATGATGTTTCCATGGATACATATCGAACTGTTGTTATAGTGCAATCTTCAAAACTCGATTCCATCATCGATGAAATTCAGAAGATTCAAAGTTGACCCGGGGAAAGGTGTTTATTGTTGTGGAAATTCCCTTTCTTTAATAATGTAATTATGTGGCCTTCAAGTAGCACTTAATATTTAAGGAAAGAGAAAAATGGGCACAATAAAGAAGCATAATTAACATAATGAATATAATTAGCATAATTAATGTCAATCAGCTGAAACACGAAATCTGAGTTCTTAACGCAGGAATGGCCGATGAAGTTTGATTTTAAACATTTAGGCAATTAGATCATTTCTGTAGACTATGGACACTCCTTGAACAGCCATTTATCATGCTTAGCGCTTTATGTGCACACAACTTGTGGTTTTGAATATCACTTGGAACTTAAATTTATCATAAAATGTACCTCTCATTACGTTTTTAGTAATTATGTCTTAGTTGTGTAGGTTAACGCAATCAAGGAAAAAGGAGTAATGTTAAAGTGGTGGCACATGTTCTACGGGAAACCCTCACAAACAAAATATGAGTGAGCTGAAAACTGAAAAGAAGCACATTACCTGAAACGTTGAAAAATGAGAGCATAGGGGGCTTTTGTCCCCAGTTCTTTCGACCATGATGATTCTTATTGTAGCAGTTTTGTGGTTTTGGTTGTTGAAACTAGTCTTCGTACTTTCTTTTGTTTTCACTTCATTTTCTACATTGCCAATTGTGGGACAACAAGTTTTGCACTTCCTGTTTAAGAAATGATGATTTCTTGGTATTTTGTTTTGAACAGACTTTAGTTACGTTCTGAAGACCACTTGGCAAGTTCAAAACAAGTTTAAATTATTTTTGAAGTTTCCCTTGTATTTTCACTGACGCTTGAATGCAAGTCAGGAGATGAAAGTTAACTTCTGCGGATCATTTTGCCATTTAAAAAAAAACAGTAGAACTTTGAGGAAAAGCACTGTAATGCACAAACAATGCATGAAAGTTCCAGTTATCTGTTTTGTATCAGGAGAAACTGAACTTCTACACCCTGGGTGGGCAACCTTTACACCCTGGGGGCCATATCTATGATGCCTAGAACTCACAAGAACTCACTCTATATAAAACCCACAAGCGTGCACTGAGGATTCTATACACTTTTTTTGTAAGAAAACCGTCATTTTGCCTGAGCTTCAATTTTTCTTAGCTTTTACTGAAATAAACTGGCTAAAATGGTTTACACTTTCGTTATTAATATTGTATACTTGAATTTGAATTCCATTTTTAACATTTTGAATGTAGTAACGACGAAATATCGATTTTTGGCCAATAAAAACACTAAATTTTGGAAATTGAGCCTAATGATTTTCTTAAGATTTTCTTGAGATTTTGATCATTTGAGCCTCATTTTCTTATAAACTTTTTCTTATAAAAAAATCGTGTATAGAGACTATGAATCGAAATTTGAGGAACTTCTAGATTGTGATTATACAAAAAGAACACATGCAAAGAACCTACAAAAATTGATGATAGAAGTACATAAATCGTTCAGTCACCTAAAAACCAGAGTAAATGTGGGGATTTATCGTAAAAAAAGATGTTCAATACAATCTCCACACCAAGGAATTATGCAAACTCCCATCAGTAAGTTCCCAACACTATGGACTATACTTTAGAGAGTCTGTTATGGAATGCCATTTATGATGAGATAAAGTTGTCACTCTCTCTTGAGAAATTTAAAAGGGAAATACGTATGTGGGATGGCAGTAACAGTATATGTTTCATTTGTAATTAATTTAGTTTTGTTTTTTGAGTAGATAGTTAGTATTGATTAGTTCTTTAAAGTATATTTGTAACTGACTGTAAATAAGTTTTGTAATTTGCTATTGATTTGCCTGTTTCTTAATCAGACAGGCCAGTTAGGAATGAGTTAGAACAATGTATAGCCAAACGTCATTTTTGGCTGAGTTCTAAATTCAGCGGGCCACTTAGAATTTGCTTGTGGGCATGATTTGGCCCGCGAGCCAGAGGCAAGGCGCCCCCGTTTTATGCGACCTGCTAGTTATATGGCAAGTGGCCTGGGGATAGTTGTGATGTAGAGAGACAAGATGGACGCTTGTAATGCAGTGGATAAAGAGCTTGAGAAACTCCTTGGTCGATTCAGTGCATATAGGGAAAGTTTAGATAAGATAGATGAGCTTATAGACCATGTAAAAACTACAAAAAATGGGATTGATGAAGGTTTGTAGTTTATTGTTGGCCAAATTCTCTTCAAATATATGCGAAGTGCGTGATAAACAAAACAAGCTTTTGTTTAGTAGGCCAGGTATTGCGAACCATGTTGAGATGTAATCTAGAAAGAGTAAGGCTTCAAGTGCCACATTCCTAGCTTATTGCTGTGATTTAGCATGGATTCCCTAAGCCAAGTACCCTTACAAAAGCAGTGAAGTATGCAGTTTAAGAAAAGCCTAGATTTCATTGAGCTTCACTATTGATTATGCTAGCAATGAAATGTTTTGATTTCCAACTTGAAGGTTTGTGTTTGGTAAGATGTCATCTGGGCTATATTTTGTCAAATTAGATAGAGTAATTTGTGTACCTGTTAGATTTCTTCTTTATTGTTTTTGTTTATTTCAGCACCCCCAGACTCCCAGTTAAGTCCACTTCAAGCACACATTCTTGCATCTTGTGGTAAAAAGGTTAAAGAGACAACCAGAGCACTCTCAACAGATCACAAGGAAATTCATAGTAATGTCTCCAAAGTTGGAAAAGCAATTGACAGGGTAGACATATCAAGTACATTCTGAAACAATTTGTGGCTCATGTAGTTAGAATTCCTCATCTTCTCTGCATCTTATGAAGCAACATTTCTGATGATAGATAATGTTTTCAAATGAAAAAAATTGTAAGGACTTAAGATGTTGGCACCAAAAATGATTTTTGTTGCACAATCGCTTCATACTGTGATTAAATTATACATTGTTGTATGTGTGTGTGTTATATATATATATATATATATATATATATATATATATATATAT
>OLMO02000297.1:795508-886197 GCA_900291935.2 Cassiopea xamachana
TATATATATATATATATATATATATATATATATATATATTGACATATTCTTTATCTCTTTTAAGGCTGATTTCATTCTTTGATCAATAGACTATGGATCTCTTTTGGGAACCAACTTCTTTCCATGCCCTAAAGAAACCATTACTTCCTTCATACCTAGATGCACACTTGATTTAGAAAAATTTGTGTTTTAGAATTTTGTATCAGATTTCACGGGAACAACACAGGAAGGAATTTTCTCAGGCAATGATGCTGTTCTTTTGAATGAGGCAATAAGTGAGCATTTGCTAAGGCAGGGTCACATAAATGTTGCTGATATGTTGATTAAGGTTTGTACTATTAAATGAGGAAGCAATAAGAAGCAATTATGATAATGGCTTGTGTGATTTTTTTGATTGCATTGATAATAAGCGGAGTGAAGTTTGTAGTATGTGAAGATGGCATTGGTGATTGCAATTTAGTTAATTATGGAAACGATTTGATGACATTGTTGTTGGTGATGATGATTTTGATGACACTGATTATGATAATGATGATGGTATTGATTATGATGATGTGATGCAAATAGTGATGTGTTGATCTCTCCCTTTCAGGAAGCAGATCTGATAATAGATCAACAGCAAAAGGAACCATTTTTTGAGTTAAATAGAATATTGGAAGAATGCAAAAATCATAATCTGGAACCAGCATTAAAGTATGACTTTTTTGTTTATGTATGAAACCATAACCACTTTTACACACCAGTCCATTGTTGATTAGAATGGTGTTTTTAAAGCCAACACCAAATCAGTGCTGTTTGAATTGCTATTGCTTGAATACTGATGCTTGGCATGCTAGCTATTGGTCAGAATGACAAGTTGGTAGGTGCAAACTGGATGGATTCAAGTCTAATGCTTTGAATGGAAATATTCATCACAAGTCAATGCCTGAATTGTTCATTCTCCTATATAGTAATGGCTAAAAGCATGGCTTGTGACCCCACACCTCCTGTGTGAAAGCTAGAAGTCTCAACTGCATAAGCATGTAGTCTGTTACTCACTCAATTACTGGTATGGCCTCATTGGGAGAATGCTGTTGATTTAATATGAGCATTTATTATCTTATTCCTTTCAGTTCTCTTCCTTTATACTTCATTTTGTTAATCAAGCGTGATTAATTCTTTTTGTTTTGCTAGTTGGGTTATGGCAAAAAGAGAGGAGCTGATTTCCAAAAATAGTCCACTTGAATTTAAACTTCATAGACTAAAGTTCATTGACTTGGTTAAAAATGGCAGGTGCAAAGAGGCATTAGATTATGCAAAGAACTTCTCAAGATTTAGAGAACATTTAAAAGGTTTGCTTTGTGGTCACTCCTTTTTTGCAATACACCACACCATAGTTCACCATATCACCCTGAATTATATATATTTTTTTTCATTAGAAATTCTCAAGCTATAAATACTACTTTAATGCTAAGGTATTTGAGAAAATTTTTAATGAATGGCTGTTGATTCATTATCTGAGAAATGACACCATTAAGTTGCTATTGTATCTTTGAAGAGCATTTGCTTCTTAAAAGCTTGGCATTGCATTAGTATTAAAAGTTTTCAGGATTTTTGAGCAAATAAAAGTTTAGGTGAAGAAGTGATAGGAAAGAAAAGGATTAATTTTCTGATTTAAGCTGTAGTTTTAAACTCATACTATTGCATTCTTCAAGAATGTCATCTGTCACCTATTAACTATTTTCTGATGTCATCCTTCTAGAGGTGCAAAGGCTGATGGGCAGTTTTGCATTTGTTAGAATGGGATTGGAGAATTCTCCTTACTCAGATCTATTAGACCCTGTGAACTGGCTTGAAGTGAATGACATCCTGGCAAAAGATGCATGCTCCTTTCTTGGTTTATCAATAAACAGTCCACTAGAAGTCAGGTAGTTATGAAATTATAGGATCAAAGATTGTAGTAATGATGGAAGTATGATGTGATTGTTGACAGATGTTTTTCTATGGTGGCCCAAACTGGTCAAACAAATGACATTATCATAGAGCAATTTAACATGTCAGAAAACAAATTAGAGTTTCAGAAAACACATTCAAGTTAACAAAAACACATTAAAGCTGATGAAAACAAATTACAGTTAATGGGAACATATTAATGTTTACGAAAACAAATTCATTAGAGTTGTTCTCATTACAATGCTCTGCAGTTTGGATGTTATTAGCTAGAAGCTGTACAGATATTGTGGACGATGCTGGTCAAGACATGAGCCTTTGTGGATTTGCATATTCCTGAATTGTGTGATGAAGTGTATTTTGTGCAAGCTATTTAATCCATAGTACTTTGACATATCTCAAAAACCCACTATCCCTTTTATTTGTTTATTTTTTTAGTTATTTATTGCACTTCCACTAACTATAAGAAATAATATAGGCCAGTATAGGAATGAAATATGATACCAGAGAGTGTAACCCATATAGGCTTATGCCACTTGTTTAAAATGAATGAAAGCCTGATAGCTAGATCAGTATAGTAAACACTGGTAGGATAAATTAATGTATGATACTATAAATAGCTAGGCTATGTTTCTGAAGCTATCTTTGACAGTGGCTCAAAAAGCATACTTATTTTGGTAGTTTGAATGCCCACAGTCTCTTGTCAGTAGTATCCAATGTAGTCCAATAGGTGAGAAAGAACAGATATCTACATGTACTTTGCGCAATTTACATGTGCTTTCAGACACTAGAATTTGTGTTTACAAGCTTTAATTTTTTACTAACTTTAGTTTGTTTTCACAAATTTTAATTTGCTTTCCATAACTTTAAGTTGTTTTTGTTAACTTTGATGTGTTTTCAGAAACTTTAATGTGTTTCCTGACATACTAATTTGCCTCTGACATGTTAATTTGTCTCTGACATTCTAATTTGTTTCCTGACATATTAATTTGCCTCTGACATGTTAATTTGTCTCTGACATTCTAATTTGTTTCCTGACATATTAATTTGCCTCTGACATGTTAATTTGTCTCTGACATTCTAATTTGTTTTCTGACATGTTAATTTGCTCTATGCAATTGTAATTTGCTTGACCTGTGGGGGCCATTGTATTTATCATACATGCAAAGATCATCATAAATTTATTGATTCTCTGACTTGTTGAACAAGTGATCAACTGATTAGAGCAATGATTGGTTTGTTTGTCCTAATATTCTCTATTTAACTGATAATGTTTCTCATTTACTTACTGTTTGAATTTTCAGTGTAACAGCTGGTTGTATTGCTTTGCCAACACTTCTGCAGATCAAGCAAGTTATGAGACAAAGACAGTGCACAGGAGTATGGAGTTCTAAGGAGGAATTGCCAGTAATATGCCTGTTTGATTAAGTTTTGATTGTTATGGAGAGGGAGAGGGGGAATGGTTAATAAAAGACTTAGTGATGTACCTAATGTGAATGAAGGAGGGTGCTTGAACTAAGTGACTAACTTACTCAATGATTTGTTTTGGCTCATAATTAGAGTCCGTGGCAGAATCAATGACTAGCTCATTGGCTAAATGAAGGCATTAGATATTGATTAAGTAAAGGAGAGCATGCACAGCAAGACCCTACTCTTTAGTCATTTGTGGTTATTTTTTGATTTCTCTTCTAAATTCTAGATTAGTTTTCTATCATTATGAATAAAAAATTCAATTTTATAATATACTTAGATTATGGACCACAGTGTGGTTATCAGCTCAATCAGTTTTAATTTATTTGTTTAATATGTCTGAATACTTTTGAAATTTAAATTTGCTAACTGTTTTAATCCCCTAGGTGGAAGTTGACCTTGATAATGAGTACAGATTCCATGCCATATTTGCATGTCCAATTTTGCGGCAGCAATGTGGGCGCACTAATCCTCCAATGAGACTTGTGTGTGGCCATGCCATCTCAAAGGATGCACTCAATAAGCTGGTTGTGGGGAACAAGTAAGTATATGATTAAATTAAATGCCTTGAAGATTGTATTAGCATATTTATTTGTGATGTTCAAGACCAGGGATCAATAAACTTTTTCATAGCAGGCCACATAATTGAAAATGTGTATTATACTGGATGTGATTGTGGAATTTTTGTATTGCAGAGAATCACTTTCATTAAAAAACAAATTCAAGCAGCATCAGTGGGCCTGATAGAATGTCATCTGGTCCACATGCCACAGTGTGGTAACCAATGCCACAGTGTGGTAACCGCTAATCAAGATAAATGAGCTTCAGTGGCATCTGTTTTGCACAATTTTTAGTCAAAGAGAATTGAGTTAATGTTTTATGCCATTTCCTAATGGTATTTTATACCAATAACATGTACTGTTTATGACTGGGGTGGTGAAACTAGCATTAAATGTTATTAAGCTGAACACATTGGCTTAGGTAGACAATTCAATTTTGTATGAAGTTTAGGATTTCTTTACTGCTCTGCCCTCAATCCTAAATTTATGCCCATAAAAGCAGTTATTACCTGTGAATATTTGAAGCATAAAACAAACCTTTGCTTTAGATATAGCAGTATTGAGTAACTTGCCTAGGTCGTATTTTTCCACCAGGCTGAAATGTCCTTATTGTCCAATGGAAATGGATCCAAAGCAAGCACAGCAAATACGATTTTGATGATATTGCTCAAAAGAGAATTGAGAAGCACAAGGATCACCTTTGAATTGGCTCACAGAGACAGTATCATTGCCTCACAAACTCTTTAGATGGTGTGTTTTTGCTTCATTGCATTGCACTTACAGGTTGCCTTGACATATTTGGCCTCTCTTGTGTTCCAGAGTGTATTCATGTTTTGTGCTATGACCATAGCAGTTACTTATGTTAAGCTTCCTCCCAGCTAAGCATAGGGAACTCTGTCATGTACTTTTCATGCAATGATTTTTGTTTCAATTTTTGGCTGCCTTAGTAGCACTATGTTCCTTCTTTGAAACAGAAATCTGTACTCTTCTGAACAACATTCATTGTAAAGATCATGTAGAGAAACATTCATCAAGGGATTTCATTTTTAACATGATTGTGAATAAGGGCTTTCTCCATTAATAGGAATAGCTTAGCATATCCATATTAATGATAACATACTATTTACAAAACTTTATAGTCACTATCTCTGCGATTTCTTTGAAACAGATGTCTCCCTTAGAAAAACTAAATATTAAAAAGTAGAATTGAAAAAAGTTGAGATAGTCTAAATATAGATTTACAAATATCTAGGAGTTAGTATTTACTTTGAATTACCATTATTGAGTTTCATCCATTCTTTGTATATAACATGTCACAATTTATCATTATTAATATCATTTGTAGAATGTTTTATAGCATGTGTTGTGGGTTTATAAATGAATATAGGCAGCATTGGCTGTACAAAAAGAAGATTATATTCATATATTCACATTCTAGCAAAAATTTATCTCATTAACTAAATATTCAGAATTTCACAGTTATAGCTTGCCAGCAATTTCTGGCTTCACTTCAATGACTTTAATTGTGGAACCACGCAACACTTCTAAGCTAACTTTCTCACCCTTGCTAACAGCATCATAAATCTCCTTGGAATTCTGCACATTCTTTCCTCCAATTGCAATAATTACATCCCCAGTTCTAAGGCCAGCTCTTTAAGGCAAAGTGAGAGAATCAGTTAGTTTTATTGCAGAATTATGAAGGTGTTACTTAAGATGAAAATGATGCAAATTTACTTGAGATGAGATGACTTCTAAGTACAGAAATACATCAAACCATGCTTTTATGTCTATGCTCCAAGTGGAAAAAGAAGGGATTCTTGGTATTTTCTTAATAAACAATAGACATGCTTTGAGGAATGAAGACTCCTAGAAAATGTGATACTTGTGGAACTAGTATAGTACGTACACTCACACAATGAACTTTTAAGCTAACTGGTTTCCTTTTGGTTTCATATTTGCTATCACCTCCATGAGTGATACTACATTCTACATCCTTGAATATACCCCAGGTGCAAAATAGAATTTTAAGACTTATTTCAAAGTTTGGCCATTTCCTCAAAAGTTGACTTAAAAAAGCAACAAACTTTATTAGTCAAGAACAATTGTGTTTCTTTTTGCTTTTTGTCTCCAGTGAGAGAAAGTAGTACTGTAAACCTACTGTCCTGTTGGGGCTTCCTTGAATTAAGATATTATTATGCAATTATGCTTCCCTCAAATAGGGCCCCATGGGGGCTAATTCAATGAGGGGGGCTTTTTTCTGAAAATGAATTTTATGTGAGGACTTATTCAAGGGGGCTTATTCATAAGTGGGGGGGGTTATTTGAGGATTTACAGTATTTTACAAAATTGAGGCTGTACTATTGAAGTATATTCAATAATTAGAATTTACAGCCTTACACAATGACCATAAGGAGATAATACATACCGGTCAGCTGGGGAATCTCTACTAACACTTGCAACCAGGACTCCACCTTGAACTTTTGAGTAACGTGAACTTCTTTGCCTCAATTCCTCTGCAATTGCAGGGGTGAGGGTCAGCATTGAAATGCCTAGTAAAAAAGGATTGCATCAGTGATTCGTGAATTTACAGCCAGGTCAAGAGATTTATGTAACATTTAAGTGTGAGCTCATTTATAAGAGTGGTTACTAATTTTTCTTCAAGTTTTGGAGTTTTGGTTTTCCCATGGGTTTTGATCAAACACCATTAAAAGTACTTTGTGCCTGCAAGCACAGAGCTGAGGAAAATGTGCCTGCAGAAAAAATTGGATGTAATAAAGGACTAGGTGCAGATTTGGATTAAAAGTGCCTCCATAAATTTGAAGTATGACATCTTGTGCACAGTGCTTGATGTTCATGCAAATTAATGAACTCTGGCTTTGATGTGGATTCTTTGCTTTTCTCTGTAGCAATCAGAGAAAAGACAAACTGCTGTAAGAAAAAAGTTTCATTTTCCAGACTGTCTGAGAATACGCTAAAACTTCTTGTTCTGAAAGAGTATCTAGCATTGGCTCATTCCTTTGGGAAAGAGGCAGTATCTATGTCTTTAAAGTTCCATTTCCTACCTATGTAGAACCTGTCAATTGTTCTTCTCTTTGGTGGTATCAAACCAGGAGAATCTTTAAGCTTTTTTGCTCTTTCTTTGGCACCTTTGAGAAATTCACTTGCAGTATCAGATGGTATGGCAAAAGATATTCCTGATGCAGCCTGAACAGTAATGCAGTTTATCCCAACAACTTCTCCATCCTGGAGATAGAATAATGATATGAGAGTGATATGAGAAGTTTAAAAAGCCAAATACTCATGGATAGAAACAAGAGTACTTCAGACTCACTTTTCCTAACAAGGGAATAGCTAGATACTTGACAAAGCTATTTCAACTCTTGGACTATTTCTTTCTCACAAATTCCTGGTTTGAATTGCTGGCAATGCTATGTTTTATTATAAAAAACTGATTGGCAGAAAAAATTTTTAACTCCATTTTATGTCACACAATGAGCATGGTTTTCATTTATGCATGCATTTGAGAAGCCCTTCTTAAACTACACATCACTGTTGATCTAAAGCAGACTTCAGACGTATCTAGAGCATCTATAAATCATCATAATCTGAGGATTTTCCCCTTCTAATTGTCATGGACTTATTTTATTTTGCTCTGCAATGATTAGAGAGGAGTGGAGTTCACTGGGTGAAATATCTTGTCGAAAATGTCCACATTTATACCCACAACTGACTTTTTGTTTATGAAAGAATCTACTGATAATCTGTCAAGGGGTATCAGACACCTTGTGTGCCCTGAGTATTCAAAATAAGGTAAATTTTTAAATCTTATCAACACATAATTAGTTTCCTTAAGCAGGCAACTTACCAGATTGACAAGTGGTCCACCAGAATTTCCAACCTATGAATACAGAAATGACAGATAGGTAATTGCATGAAATTAAACTGGTAATTTCTACAGAGTAAATGCTAGTCAATTAAAACTGTCTCTGCTTAAGTTGCTGTCAACAGTTCAGTTCTTTATGAAAATTCTTCTTCCTCATACACACAAACTATCAGAAATAGAGATTTATAGACTCAGAAATAAAGATACATTAAATTAAGGCTCACTACAGAAGAATGCAAAAGACTACATAAAGATAATTGGGATTTGTATGGTAGAGGAATTTTCTTAGAGGAGGAGTACTTCTAAAGTTAAACTAACCAGGGAGGAAGCATGCCCATTCCTAAAAACCTATCTTGCAATTTGAATTATTGTTATGATTTGAGGCTGGTTGATGCAGCAAGCTAGAAAGGACTACACTGAATAATTTTAAAAGTAAACATGTTTGTAGCTATCGGTGGAACTCATCAATGAGGTAGTCAATTGCTCATCCAATGCTTACTCATTTGTTATGTGAAATAGATAGCCATGTAATACTAATGAATCTTGCTATATATTTTGAAAGGTAATAGCACCAGTAACCAGCTCCAAAGATCAGTATGTCTCCATCTTCTATTTCCTTTAATTCAATACCCTTTTGTAGTAAGATTGTTGAACATCCTTTTATCAAAACCAAATACTTTCTAATCAGAAATGATTTCAAAAAGTTAAGTTCTAATTTTGCAACAGGAATGCAACCACAACTCACATTAATGGCAGCATCTGTTTGTATGTACTTCATCTCTCTGTTACGTAGGCCTAGCTCTTCACTGCCTCTGTGCAGTGAACTAATGATACCAGCAGTAATTGTGTTGCTAAGTGTCAATGGACTCCCAAGTGCTGCTACCCATTCACCTGCTCTAAGCTTTGATGAATCACCAAGCTTCAAGTATGGAAATTTTGTCTGCAAGAACAATGGTAATTACTAAGCCATGTGGCTTGTAAAGTTAAAATTTGAGAAAGAATGGTAGTGGTGAATAGTACTGTACTCATCATACAAATTTCAGTGGCCAAAACAGAATTTTGGAGATCATGTCTTCTTAGAATCATGCAAAATAACTCCAATTCATTCTTCAATATTAAGTAGGCCCAGCTCTTCCATTCCTTTATGCAGTGAGCTAATAATACAACAACATAACATAGAGAAATTCTGCTTAGGTCACAGGCCTATTACAGTTCTAACTATATATACCAACATCAAACTGGTGCCAAGCTATAACATTGTATTGGGATGTGAACAAATATTGAAATGAGTTTGCAAATCTTGAATACAGTAGACAATTTTATGAAAAATTTTCAATAACTTAGCATGCAAAGGGGGCTGAGCCCCCAAACTCTTTGGCAGATATGGCAAGGGGGACTAAGCTCCCTGAGTCCCCCAAAACTACATCTCTGTTGATTAAGTATCCTATGTATAATGTATACTGGTCTTGGCCTTCAAAGTAAAACATTATATGGCCAGATAAATGATGCAGGAACCATAATTTGATTGAATAAATGAATACACAGCTGTTTAATATAAACAACTGATTACCTAACTAAATGAAAATCAAACATGGATGTGCATAATAGGAAAGGATCTCAATTTGAGAATGAGATATTTACATTTGCTCCTGTCAACTGAACAGCTGCTAAATCTGTTACTGGGTCAATGTCAACAACAACACCCTCATGCTTCACTCCATTTGGTAATTTTACTTCAACTTTCACTGCATTTGCGACTACATGAGCATTTGTTAAGACCATTCCATCCGGTGTGACAATGAATCCAGAGCCACTACTTGTTGGTCCAACATGTCCAAGAAAGCGTCCTCTGTACATGTTTGATGTCACCTGCATTGAAAGATTCAAAAACTAATGAAGTCATTAATGAACAAAGTATGTTTTGTAAGCACATTTGCAGAATGGGTTTAGAATTAGGAAAATGATCTACAAAAGGGACCAAAAGGGGAAAGGGTAATTTGAAGGAATGAACCTCAGTTAGTTCTTCACTTTTAATCTTGCATACCCTGTGCAGATACTCAGTTCCCTTTTGTCTTGAGGTTGCATTTTTGGCGAGTCCAAAATTCTCTGGTACTATTTGTAATTAGTAAGGTAAGCGATATCTCCTTGTACTAACCTCAATATAAACAACAGCTGGAGTTGCACTTTCAATGGCATCTGCAATAAAATTGAATTGTGCAGACCGTTTGCTTTTCCTTGACTGCTCTTTTTTCACAAAATCATCTTCATCTTCGTCATAGGCTTCAACTGCATTTGCACACGAAATGAGATTAAGATCTTTCAGGCGACCAGCTACACCTCTTTCAGCATACATTGTTGACACTGCAAAACCTATAACAGCACCTACCACACCAACAGAAAAACGAATGCTATTTTGGGGGAGCGTAGGAGGCAAAACTCTTGTTGATATTTCTTTATGGCCTCTATTTAGTTGTCTCGCTAAAAATCGTTTTGGTTGAAAAAGTCCTTTCCTGACAGCCTCAGACTTACGCAAAATGCTTTGGCGCACTAAATGTAGAGGTGCTCCACGAAGTCCCCGGATCCAGGAAATGCCATCAGCCATCAAGTGGAGGAGAAAAACTTAAATGGTAATAGTATGTATCTAATGTAACATACTTTCTGTATTAACTATTTCTTTATAGTGTGCAATATTCCTGATGTTTAGCACTATTTTAACAGCTGTAAGCATGAAATCAGTTAGCTGCACTCATGATTCAGTCTCGTAATGAACTTGAGTCTACGGTCTACTACTAAACTTTGTGGAGGAGGATGAAGATTCAATGCGCAGCAGCACGTTGTTTCTTTGATGCCCATCGCTGAAAAGATTGGACCGCATGTCGTAGTAGGTAAAAATGTCGAAGAGACGTTTGGATGTCGACGGATCAAGTTCGAAGAGATCGAGGGACTACAGTGATTCAGTGGCAAATAAGTAAGTTCGTTGTTGAAGAGGTTAATTATCATTTGACCTTCTCTTGTTCCTAGGGTCCTAGGCCATTTGCTCTGCACACTTTTGGCATGAGTTATGCATACTAGTAATAGCTTTAGCTTTAGGCCTAAAAGTAACATTAAATTGTGAATTACGGTATATTTTATATAACCAAAAGCAGCAGTTATACACTGAAAGTCGAAAGCATCAAAATTAGAGCAGAAGTGAGCAAATAAATTTGTCCACTTTGGCTCTAATTTCTTGTTTTTGACTTTTAGTGTATACCTGCGGCTTTGGTTATGTAAAATACATTTCACAATTAAATTTATTGGTAGTTGATGATCCAATGAAGTAGTAAGGATATTTTCATAAAATCAAGTTTACCCTTGTTTGAAGTTCAAGAAATTGTGAAGGAACATGTGAATTATATCAAAGAATAAAAACTATTGCTATTGCACCAATGTATATTTACAGAAATGTGAGTTTGTGAATTTCAATAACTTTTAATGTAGTCTTAAATACTTATTTGGTCCCACAAGATTCTTAGGCACTTGAACATTGATCCAATGAGGTAAATTGAAGCTATTTATGTTTACATTGATTTATGTTTCTGTTCTGATACAGCTGCTTTCAAGTATATTTATATTAATTCAAGTTGACCATTTGATCTCTTTATTTCCTTCGCTACATTTTGAAAATTTTCTTTCTATTTCAAGTCCATATGTGCACCATTTGGTCTCATTATCATATTTGCTAAATTTTAGAAACATTTTTCTGTTTCAAGTCCATTTTCACAATTTGATCTCATTACCTTTTGCTAAATTTTAGAAATTTTATTTCCAGCTCAAGTCCACATTCATTTCCTATTTTACCAAGTTTGGCTGAAGAAGTTCCTAAAGCAAACATTTACAATGGGAGGCCGTACTCTGACCGTTTTCACGAAATTCTCAAAAAGAGGCTTCAGCTTCCAGTTTGGGAATACAGGAAAGATTTCATGGAAACTGCGTTAAAACATCAAGTAATTGTGCTTGTAGGTGAAACAGGAAGTGGAAAGACAACACAGGTGGATTGGCTGAGAATTTAATTTTGAGTTTTGTAGAGTAATTTAATTGGGTATTTCTTTGGAAATTTTGATGCAATTTGAACTGGTGTTAAGTGCTTGGAAGCATCAATTTTATATAGGATTGATATATAACTTAAGAAAGATAAGAACAAATATATAAAGTAAGAAAGTTAAATACTACTAATTATCATTATAGCCACAGATGTTTGTTACTCTCATATGAAGAGTGCATGGGAAGAGCAATTTAGGTCCAAATTTTGATGTATTGAGATCAATAGCTGATTTGATGTCAGGGATGCTTGGGTTCAGTTTTACATGTGCCAGAGTAGTTGAAGCATTTGATGTCCATAAATATTTGCACTGGAAACAAATGTGTGGCCTGCAGAGTAAATTAATCAATTTCCAATCAGTGATGGGCACTTCAAGTTTACATTTTGTAAATTGTTTTTACTTATTCTTGAAGTTTTTCAAGTGTGACCAGGGTGGCCAACAAACCCTGGAGACCCTGGGAGATTCTGAACAGCCCTGAATTTTGTTTACCCCTGGAAAAATACCCTGGAAAAACCTGAAATTGCATCCAACCCCTGAAAAATTATGTTCTGAAGCAGATTTTCCATGCATCAATTTTTGGCCTTGCAGTGCTGTTGCATTTTTATTCCTGTAATGCAGGGGAGGAGGATCTATGAGGTTATTGGGGGGTATAAAAACAGCGTATCATTTGTCTTGTGGCAAGCAGCCTATTTTTCCAACAAAGGACGCAAAATTTCAAGTACAACGCAGAATGAAAAGTGGATGGGTACAGGTAGAAGATCTGTATGTGATAATTATATTTTTCAAAAACATAGTCAAATGTAACCTGGAAAAACCCTAAAATTTGGCAGAAAATCCTCTGGAAAGCCCTGGAAAAGAATTTCATTTCACTGTTGGCCACCCTGGTTACTTATACCATTCCCATCCCTGTAGTCTTCATATAACAATTAATGATACTTAATACTGAGACTTTTTCATGACACAACCAGGTATTTGCCTTGATAATAATTATCAGAATATTTACACAGGGCAGCCTATTAGCATTGTAGTGATGCAATTATTCAAAGGGTCCTGTTGTCTTGGATTTAGCTATTTCATTGCTAGATTTGAGGTTAAAAATGCAAGAAAAAATCATTAATGTTTTGGGTAGTGAAGTATCTCACTTGCCCTTAGTGTGGTGTTACTACTTGCAACATTGATTCCTATTTGAATATAGATACCACAGTGGTGTTTGGAGCTGGTGAATTATGGCCGAAGAAAGCATGTAGCATGCACACAGCCAAGAAGGGTCGCAGCAATGAGTGTGGCACAGCGTGTTGCTGATGAGATGGATGTGGTTCTTGGACAAGAAGTTGGCTATTCCATTCGATTTGAAGATTGCTCATCTTCAAGGACATTGATGAAGTAGGCTGATAATTATTCTTTGTGTTGTATTGCTTTTATGTGTTCCTTGCCTTGGAGGCTTGAATATAAGAACTTATTTGTCTTGGCATTGTGTTTATCTTAGAATAGCTGTTTTGATGCTTTCCATAAATAAATGAAATGGCATACCAAAGTGGAAAAAGTCCTCCATTTCTCCTACTTTATCCTGGTAGCTACATAGGTTGATTTTGAAATGAATGCTATGAAAGCTCATTTTGTTTCACCAGATACATGACAGATGGTATGTTGTTGAGAGAAGCCATGACTGATCCATTGCTGGACAGATACGGCGTAATATTACTTGATGAAGCCCATGAACGTACTTTAGCTACTGATATCTTAATGGGTCTCATCAAAGAGGTTGGTATCACTGAATATTTTGTGGTTTAGTAGAGCACAATCTTTACACAAACATAAACTTACCCCCTCACCACACATACACACAATCTGCCATTTTCCTAGGCCACATGTTTTACAATTACTTGCATTATATTATTTTGAATATATCTGTGTATATGTATTTATATTTACATATTTATGCATCCTTTGGTGCTCAGTATTTCATTAATTTCTTCCCAGTATTTTGATGAATTCTACAGCTTTGTTGGTGATCTTAATTTGTAACACACCATGTCTGATTTTTATCTTAGGTCATAAAACAAAGACCTGATCTGAAAGTTGTTGTCATGTCAGCCACATTAGATGCTGGAAAGTTCCAGGAATATTTTGATGATGCTCCACTTATGACAATTCCTGGTAGGACCCACCCTGTCGAGATATTTTATACGCCTGAACCAGAGAGAGATTACTTGGAGGCTGCAATTAGGACTGTGATTCAAATTCACATGTGTGAAGAAGTGGAAGGAGACATCCTCTTGTTTTTAACTGGACAGGAAGTATGTTAAGAAATTTCTTCTGTACACATTAGGACCTTCTTTGCAGTATTTCTTACAATAGTTTGTTTTCTTGTTTTCACATTGCCATTTGATTGCTGTACAAATTCAAAGTTCCTTAGCATGTATTCTTGCTTTGCAATACCAACATATATGGTGATAAACTTTAGGACTTTCAGCCAACAAGATTAACTGCTGCAGAGCTCAGGCTTTCACATAAAAAAGTGAAAGTCTGTTTGGTTCTTTGAGTTGATGACTTCAACAGAAAGTATTAAGCAAATCCCCAGACAAATCCATATTTAGGTTCAGACTTTCTCTATCATCAATGTCGGGTGGTAGAAAAATCTTCTCTATCTATATTCCTTATTTAAACTTTCAATTATTCTATGTTTTCATGCATTGTTGTAATATAGAAGTCTCTAATTTCCATATCCCATTGACTAAACTGATTGAAATATATATATCTGAGCTGAAACATTGATAGAGATTTATCCAATCCTTTCCATGCATGTTGTACTTGAAAAGAGTAATGCTGGGTGAAGGACTCAAAATTTCCAATTGACCAAGGTCAATCAATGTTATTCTGACTGATTCAAATATTTTGATTGATGTAACTTTTACCAAAAAGCCCTAAATTTTCAGAGTTCCCTCAGATTTTCAAATTAGATAAAGGGTTAGTGGTGTCATACCCATTCATATTCTCTGGTGTTTATGTGCGTGCTTTATAAACAGAGCTTTTTTGCAATTTTCTACTGATTTACTTGTTCTTGCAATGTACCTGCCAAATTTCTTTGACTGAAAGTTAGCCCGTAAAACTTATTTATTTTGCTTTCACCTTCAAGGAAATTGATGAAGCCTGCAAAAGAATCAAGCGGGAAATCGAAAATTTAGGCCCAGAGGTTGGTGACTTGAAATGCATTCCGCTCTACTCGACATTGCCTCCGAATTTGCAGCAAAGGATCTTCGA
The DNA here is from genome assembly GCA_900291935.2 of Cassiopea xamachana. Taxonomy (NCBI): domain Eukaryota; kingdom Metazoa; phylum Cnidaria; class Scyphozoa; order Rhizostomeae; family Cassiopeidae; genus Cassiopea; species Cassiopea xamachana. The sequence goes on from OLMO02000297.1 coordinate 810,691, forward strand.
GCCACCACCACCGAACAAATCAAACGGTGCAATTGGAAGAAAGGTTGTTGTGTCGACGAACATCGCTGAAACGTCGTTGACCATTGACGGAGTTGTGTTTGTAATTGACCCAGGGTTTTCAAAGCAGAAAGTACGTTGCATTGATTCTTGTTTTGCTTAGCTTAGGGTTGCTTTATACGTCGCCCTAAATTCGAGTCAAATCCATTACACAATTGATTCGACTCAAATGCGACTTAAATCCGTCAGTTGCTTTCGACGTCGCACTTAACTCAACTCGAATCAATTGCATCGTTGATTTCAGCAAGGGCGCCTGTCACGCGGATTCAATGGGAATGAATGTTCCTTGCCCTCACCCAAAATGGCAAGTGAGAACAAACTGTGCCCTTTTAGTGGAATAATTTATTATCATAAAAAGATTTTTTTACATGACATAGTAATAATATCAAATCGCTTGTGATTGTATTCAGTTCTATAGGCTACCAAGGATACGGTATTACTCTGGGGTGTTTTGGTAAGAGATAAAAAGTACAGATCGACTAATTTCAGGTTCCTAGCTCAACGATCATCTAAGATCGATGAGGAAAGCAAAACGTGCAGAATATATCTAAGAACAAACCGCCGGAAAGAACTTGACACGTAACCGATAAGGGGGTAACTTCAGTTTACTAAAAATCCTGAACTGCGCATGTGCGAGGCGTCAAATTGTCGGACTGGAATGATTTGTATTTGATTCGAGTCGAGTTAAGTGCAACGTATAAGGCAGCCCTTGGACATGTGAAGTGGCTGTCACGTAGCACAGTTAACGTGATAGTGACTCCTTCGAATATTCAAGGGTCCTCGACAGTGGGATGAGTACCAAAGAATTATACTTCAACTCCAGACAAACTTATTTGCGGGAGCTGCGTTTTGTAGCTGAGATATGTGTCTGGATTTCATCTCTTCCTTCGTTCATTTTTTGTTGTTGCTCTTTTCATGATCACATAAAATTGATAAATAGAAAGAAAATTTTTGAGCAGATAATGTTTTGTTAAAGTAAGAGCAGCCGTGGTCTAGCGGTGAAGAACTCGACTCAGACCAACGTGGTCCTGGGTTGAAGGCCCTCCGCAGGCCATTGGTGATGTCTGGAAGGGCATCCGGTCTTAAATGGTCGTGCCAGAACTAAAGTCCTGTCAGAGGCACCCTCCAAGCCCCAAGGAATTGGGGGAAACGGAGGTAAAATCGAGTAAAAAATGTTTTGTTAAAGTACAGCATAAAGGTAGTGTTGAGCATATTATGTTACCGTAGGTTTACAATCCAAGAATCAGGGTCGAATCGCTTCTTGTTTCCGCCATATCAAAAGCAAGCGCTCAGCAACGAGCAGGACGTGCTGGCCGTACTCGACCAGGAAAATGTTTCAGGTGAGATCCGTCAAAATCTCCCAATTTGCATCACGCTTTGATATTGTGGATTAATATCTATACATAGATGTAATACAACTGTACTACCTGTCTTAACCGAGTAGATGTTTTTCTCAAAGGTTATACACAGAGAAAGCCTACAAGAACGAAATGCAGGACAATACATATCCGGAGATTTTGAGATCTAACTTAGGAACTGTTGTTTTACAATTGAAGAAGCTGGGAATAGACGATCTTGTGCATTTTGATTTCATGGATCCTCCAGGTAGATTTGCCCTCTTTTTTTGAATTAAATGAATTGAATGTTAAAGTTAGTTATGTGTGTTTGAATAAGCTATATATCCGGAAAGTTTATCCTTTTTGCTTAGTTGAGATATTTATCCTTCAAGCAAGCAATGCATTTGCTATGATTCCTAGAAGTTTTTCGATGACCGTAGCACATGTTTCCTTGTACGAGCAATCCTCCCTTTCTAGTCCCTTTCCCTAGTATTAAGAAAGAAAATAATGGTAATCTGTTGAAGAGATTTTAGAAAAGTAGCGAGTATATAGTTGTAAAATAGTAATCGATAAAGGTGACATGTTTTAGCTCCGGAGACGTTGATGCGAGCCCTGGAACTCCTCAATTATCTGAGTGCCTTGAATGATAATGGTGACCTCACAGAACTAGGCTCAATGATGGCTGAATTTCCTCTCGATCCTCAACTCGCTAAAATGGTCATCGCAAGCACGGATTTCAATTGTTCAAATGAAGCTCTCTCAATTGTAGCCATGTTATCAGGTATTTACGTGTCTGTTTTACTCATGAAGGAAAATCTCCCTAGTTTCCCATTTGAATATAAGAAGTGTGTGAATGATTGATTGATTGATTGATTGATTGATTGATTGATTGATTCTTTGTTTTGTCCTTTCTACTGAGAACTGTGCAGAGAATTGGCAAGCATGAAATGTACAGTCTTTACCATGGAGGGCTGGAAACGAGCTTTCAATGCACGAAACATTGAGACAAAAGTTTAAAAATGAGAGCTTTTAAGTTCTCGGAGATTTTCAATAATTCCCGACTGTTTTCCACCTTTGTATTTGCAAGTCTACTTTTGTTTTGCTCACTTTAATTTAGACAGCACCCTTAGTGATAGCAGTAATCTTCACTGAAAAGGTTATCCTGTGATCACCCTCCCTACCCCATCTACTCTTAATTATCCCGCAATTTGATTAGCTAAATACGCAGTAATTGTTTATGAATTTCGTTGTATTTTTTGCAGTTCAGCAAGTGTTCATGCGACCTAATGAAGCGAAGAAAGCAGCAGACGATTGTAAAATGAAATTTGCCCACATCGATGGAGATCACCTTACACTTTTAAATGTTTACCACGCATATAAACAAAGTAATTGATATTTCATTTCACCTCCAAGTCTTGGATGATTTTTGTGTTTTCTAACAATTTCCAGCTTACCGTTAATTCTCTTTTTACCCTCCCTCTCAATTAAGCCCCCCTCTCCATTAAGCCTCCCATTTCTGGACCATACAATTTATTAAGCCCCCCTAGAAAATATTGAATACTACTAAGCTTGATTAAGCTTCATAGAAGTAAGTAAACTAATCTTGATTGCGCTCCATAAATGATAGTTCTCAACCACAGAATAGAGAGTTAGAGGTATCACAGGATACAGAATAGAGGCTCTGTGTCTCAGCCCATCAAGAATCAAAGTCATTCATTGCTTTACTGCAGACAAAAACGTTCTGTATCAACTGTTACTGCACAATTTTTCAATTTTGTTTGCTTTGCTGTGAGCTAATGATGTGTTAACTAAACACATTGTGAAAATTGTTCTCCATTTTCAAACAGCAAATATTTAGTCTATTATTGACAATTTTCAAGAAATTTATTTAGCCCTCTCTCTTATAATCCCTCTCTCTCTCTTACAAGCCCCCCTCTAGAGCTCTTGAGATCAATAAGCCCCCCTGGGGCTAAATAGAGAATTTACGTTATTTCTCAACTGATATTGACATTATAAAATTATAAGTTTGATTTGTTTCAAAAAGAATTGATCAAAACGCTTTGGATATTTATGTCATCAATTGTTATTTTATGCTGGAAAGCCTTAGAAACACATGATGATGATCTATTAAAAGTTTTATTTCTGTATCTGCAGACCACGAAGACGTGCAATGGTGTTATGATAACTTCTTAAACTCACGTTCTTTGAAATCGGCCGACAACGTGCGGCAGCAGTTGGCTCGGATCATGGACCGATTTGATTTGAAAAGAATAAGCACAGACTTTAATTCCAGGGACTATTATCTCAACATTCGAAGAGCATTAGTTTCCGGCTTTTTCATGCAGGTATCTGCTATTTACATAAATTAGCATATTTACCATATTTATACAGCTTATTAAGAGAGAGCGGCAACAACATTTTTGGCCTATAAGTTTTCTTAACACTTGCAGCTTTGCAACTAAGTGCCTTAGTTTTCCGAGCAAAGTTCCAATGGTTTGATTCTTTCAGGGTTTCGTTGTTGTTCTGCTGTTAACATTCTTCCTATCTGAATTGATGTTAGGCCCTTTGATTAGAATCCATGCAAATTGTTTTCGTTTCGATATTAAAACTGGTATTCCTCTCGTTGCGTTAATCTTCGTCTAGGTTTGTATTAGCATGCGTATTGCCATCTATCAGAAGGCCCTACCAACTGGTTATCTGTTGTTTTTAGGCTTTTAATTTAGCAATGAGATTAACTTGTGTAGTATGACTTACTCGTCTGAGTGAAACAAAACATTTACTCGACTGAAGAAGCATCATGTTGTGTTTATTAAAGATTTCGTTGCTAATTGTGAGACGCTGCGTGGCATAGTTGTACGAATCATATTGTGGGATATTTTATGAAGGAAAACCCAGGCCTAACCACAGCATAGCTTTCGTTGCTGGAATCAGAAGGTGAATGCAGCTAATTTGCCACTCGTCTCATGATTAGTGACCTATCTAGCATCTTTAAACACGACTGAAATGCGGAGAAATTGCGAAGCTTTGAAGGAGCAGCGAGTAAATGTTTTGTTTCTTTATAGAGTGAATTAATCATCATTATTTGGTGACTTGTTACATGAATGAATGCATTGATACTGATCTATGTGAACTGTTGCTCCTCCGCAACGTCCTAAAAAGGTGGCACATCTGGAGAGAACTGGTCACTATCTGACTGTAAAAGATAACCAGGTTTGTTAACGATTTTTGTCATTACTGTTGTTATCGATATTTCTGGATCTTTCGCTACCAGCACACCGTTATGATCATTCCAATGCTATCATCGACCATCATTATCGTTGTCCACTGATATCATCTTAATTCATCAAACACTCATCGATAATCATCAGCAATCATTGCATTTGTGATCGTTGATCATTAGTTATATTTGAGTTTTATCAAGTTACTTTCATGTATTGTTTTAGCTGCAATTCATCACTCATTTTCTAGATTTTCTTTATATCGCAGTCCAACATTTCATTTTGCCATCTTTACTTTTAAGGCCATTTTCAGTGCTTGTCCAGCAGTTCAGGCAGGCTCCTCTTCCTGAAAAAGTTACCTTTGTATTCTCATTATATTTGAAAGTTCTCATGCATTTCCTTCTATTAAATTTTGGTCGAGGTATTTCTTATAGGTTGTTCAACTTCACCCTTCGACATGTTTGGATCATAAACCAGAATGGGTTGTTTACAATGAATTCGTATTGACGACTAAAAACTACATCAGAACATGCACCGATGTCAAACCCGATTGGTATGTCTTTGATTCACATAACATTTACTTTTTTAACTGAAGCATATACTATAACCCTCAATTCCTTCTGTTACTTTGAGTTTGGTATATCCTTGAGTAAAAATTGTTTGTTATATTTTCTGAAGCGTGTCATTTAAATTGAGACAAGTACTTTTCAGATGGATTCCAATCACCTTCCGAAAAAGTCATAATTCAAATTTTTAAAAAGTCTTCTTGTCCTTTGATCTTATATTAAGTATGTCAAAATTCGCTTTTTAATCTGTTGTTCTTTCTGTTCCAGGCTTGTACAAATTGCTCCCCAGTATTATGACATGAGCAATTTCCCTCAGTGTGAAGCGAAACGTGTTCTGGAGAGAATAGCCGATAAATCGAAACGCGGAAGATGAATAGACAACGGTGTATTTCTAATGACACCCAACTTGTAAAATCTTAAATACTTAGCTTAAAGCTAATCTATGTTACTTTTTATTAAAGATCACACTGTTTATCTATCTTAAATTAGCCAGAACTTCCTAGAAAATTGGGATCGTTTGGTGTAGATTCAAGCACAGTTATAAATACACATTTTCACTGCGTCCTTTGCAATAAGTAACACAAGTGTTCACATCTTGTATAGGCCCGAATTACAGAAACAACTGGCTCTTGGTACATACGACATTAAATTTCTGTTGTCGAATCCCAGAATTTTCCTATCAAACTCTAAGATTTTTTTCGCACCAACTTAGAAGATTTTGAGTTTTCAACCCCTTTTGATGAAACCTGCTTTGCTTATAGTTGATTTACTTTTTAAGATGGAAATTCCTCTCTCACATACAAAGTATCCTGAGCTCGTTCTGGTGAGAAAAGCAATTTCTAGTAGCATTCCCGTGATTATTTTTCCATGTCCATTTTGCCTTCTGACAATATTGCCAAGGTATTATTTAACTTTAATGTTAAACAGGGCGTTTACCAGGGCGTTTAACAGGGCGTTTAAGTTGTCATAAATTGATAGAGAAAGTGACGGTTTGTTTTCTTTGTGATGTTGTTTCTTGAAGGAGACTTTATTTGAAGGTTTCCTTAGCAGGGGTGATTTTTAGGGGGCTCAGGGGGCGGAACCCCCATGTTAAAATTACTGTTCATTTTGGGGGCTCAGCCCCCCTAAAAGTTCTTGCAATGGCCTCGCTTTTCAAAGTGTATTGACCTTGCTTCTAAAGTGTTTTGTATTGCTGTGATGACTATTCACTGGTATATGGTAATTGAGACATTTCTACTTGTTTATTATACTTTATTAGTACTAAACTAATGTATCACATCTGCATCTTTAAAAATTTGGGCGTGGTTGCAGCAATGTCACACCCAAAATATGTGCGTGGTTGCACCTAGAGCCCCCTTGTTAAAAGTTTTAGAAATCACCACTGCTCCTTAGCCCAGAACAACCTGGCTTATTCTTCAACTTTTTAATCATGTAGAGTAACTCGAATTCATGAGACAGTGTCGTTGCTATATCTCCTTCAAAAGGAAGTGGTGAGCAAGAATTTTCTCAGAGAGTACGTAGCTGTTGTTCATTTTCTGTCAGGTGCACCCCAAGTACCCCTGTTGGATATTATACCAAACACTACCACCACATGATTTGGTAGCATTTTATTGTACTGCAAATGCATGAAAAATCTCATGTAATAGGTGTTCTAAAATCCCAATGGGCTTTTCCAATACGCAGTGAAGACGAGAGTAATAAACCACGTATTAAGTAAGCGCTAGGCTTTGAGAGGCTGACTGTCTTATTTTCTTAGCTGTTGTTGATACGAACGCTCAAAAAGTGTTTAATTCAGTATATGCCCAGAAGAAATTGGTGCACGACCGTCATTCGCACGTGCACTCTCGTTTGCACTCTAGAACACGTGACAAACCATTACGTCATATTTATCATGACTGGTCAATGCGCTTGTTTTGCCCACCATAAACCGCGGTTTAAGTGGGCAAAACAAGTGAATTGACCAATCACGATAAAGATGGCGTAGTGGTCTGTCACGTGTTGTAGAGTCTTATTGCTCTTATTTGGAATGGCTCCTACGATCCATGATTTGTGTATCCGAGATACAGAGTTTCTTGTTGCAGAAGCATGTCAAATGTCTCATTTAGGAAAAAATAGGATAAAGCAGTGTTATGAAAGCAAAAGTTGACACTCACTAGTATTGCAATTGCGGCAAGGAAGCTCCTATTTGGCATATGCGACTGCGCTGTTGATAATGATGTTGGCAAAGGCAATTTTTCGCTCTTGCTGGGGATTTTGCAAGTGTGTGGACACGCGCACGTGTCTCCGGGCAAGGATTGGTCATTGGTGAATTGGTTGGCCTTGCATTTGCCGATAAAGATTGGTGATTAGTCAAGCAACGTAACTTGCTAGCATTTTGCATCAATACATTTTGATTGAAAATTATCTTGTTTGGCAAGTCTTATAAACGAGAACTCATCCAGCTTTTTGCCCAATTTTTTGTTAATATTTGGGGAAACGATTAAAAAATGAAAGAAGTTGCATTAGAACTTTTGGGTACCTTGGATACAGAGTTCTGAAAGGATCACGTGACATGGTGCGATTTTCTTCCTTTTCAGTGCATTTCAAACTACTTAAGTAACGCAAAGACTGCATTTTGTCGACAAACGTTCGTATGGAAATGCCAAGCCCTTGCAATCTGGAAAAAATTGACAATTTACTACAAAACAGCTCTCGGAATTCAGTGACTCTTGTCTACAAAATGGAACATTATGCCTGTCTAGCAAGGAGCATTGAAGTGGTTTGTGGTTTGAATATAGGATCTAAAAATATGCCAAATTGCCCCCGCCCTCAATATAGGGAATTTACCCTGCAAGGGTGGCCTTTAAAACCATACTGATTCACAGAACTGAAACTAAAATATAGACATACAAATAAGATTAAAATGAAATTCATTATTTAGATTTACATTAGACAGCGTTAAAAGATAAGTTTGCAAAATAACTGCAATTATTACAATATTTATATTATCTTTATCTTGAGCACTGTGGCATTAATGAAATTAAATTTATACTGATAATTAATACGAAAACTTGGAATTCCTGTACAAGCGAAAAAAATTGCTACCTACAGAGTTAGACTGGTGCCAAATGAGTTCACTGGGAGCAATTCAGTGTTCCACTGTATTTTGGTGCCATACCTACGAAATCAGAATTATTTGGAAAAGATAATGTAGCTACGACTAACTTCTACATATCAATTGAAAACAGGAAATATGGACACATTGACAGGACATGCAACGCCCCTGTAAAGTACTCATAGGTTCAGAATTGCTTGGCAGATTAGAAACAGCAAAAATAACGGATTCTAATTTAAAAGATAAATAAAGTTTGAGATCTCTACTAAGAATTCTAGCATATTTGTTAAAGAAGGTATGCGTGATATAATCTTCGTTAGCAATCTTGACTGAAAACAGTCTATGTCAAAGCTACAACAAGAATTGAGTTGTTGATGAACACATTTAATCAATGTTTACCTCTGATGAAAATTTTATAAATGACAATGTTTGTGTTTGTGACGCCAACGACAAAAACACCATCTGGGGTTGTCACTTGAGAGATGTAGTGAATACCATAATCTTGCACACGCATGCATTCATCAAAACACATGACTCCTTTCCAAGGACATAGGCCAAAACCAGAATTTGGGTTCGCAAATATGAAATAGTATTTATTGAGAATGTTGGTGAACTGTATTGCCAATGCTGAAAGAAATAAACTCTGTAGTCACCTGACCGTCAACAAAAATTGTAATTGGCTATAAAGCTGTAAACTCAAGCTTCTTAATCGCCATGACGTCATATAAGGTAAAATTGGATTAAGAAGAAAACTACCATTGTGCCTAAGCGAGCCTCAATTTCTCAACTTTCCCGAAATTAAGCCTGATATTTTCTTAAACTTTTCATATCGTTTGCTGAAATAAACTGGCTAAAATGGGATAGCTTTTCATTGTTAGTCTTGTATACACGAACTTGAAATCTATCTTTGATAACGTTTTGAATGTAATAATGACGTAATGTCAATTCTTGGCCAATAAGAACACTACATTTTGGACATTGAGCCTTGTGATTTTCTTAAGGTTTTCTTAAGATGTTGGCCATTTGAGCCTCATTTTCTTATAAACTTTTTCCTTAACAAGGCGTGTATCATTTATGTAATTTGCATAGTGGACCAAACGGTAGTAGATTCAGTTGCACCATTAATCGGTCAATCAACATTAATCATTATATGAATCATGATTAAAACGATTAGTTTACCTGCAACATGAATGCGTTTGTAGTAGAAGAATGACTTTCTTTCTTCAATAAAGGAATAAAGCCTAACCATATCATTCCCGGGTGGTCTGTTTTCTGCTACAGCAAGCAACACCCTCCCCTCCAACTGGCCTATATCAATAGTTAGAACGCCCCTTGTACCTATGCGTTGTAATCGTCTTGCTGCCAAAGTTTTTCTGTCTATAATGAACACATCAATACCGTATACATTAGTGCGAGCGTGTGCTCTAACCAGATAGGTTGTGCCATTTGCAACAAACACGCGTGTTAGTGCTGGTATAGACTTTTTTAGACTTCCAATTGCATCAACAGGTGATGGTTGTACAGGGCTACCAAGGAGAGCTGGTGGTATCAAAGCTGCCAGATTTTGCACAACTGTATCACTTAATGATAAATTTTTTTGGGTTTTGTAAACAGAGCTTGTGATATTATGCTGCGATGTGAACAGCCCTTTTGCTGCATCATACTTGAGAATTTCTGGATATGACGGACAGCCATTTGATGTCTTGCCATAATGCCCAATGAAAACAAAGAAATCACTAGACTCCTTGAAGAACTGGATAAATATGGCTTGAGTTCTAAACTGCTGGTGTATTTTGCACGATAGCTTAAAATCACAGCAAAGAATGTAAGCATTTCCACAACCTGAGAATACAGGGCGAGCAACGGCGATGAAAACCTCATTTCCAATAATGATTGTATCCACATGACCTCCTTGTGGTAACGCTATTTCATGTTCATGTTCCATTCCATCGATCCTCTTTTCCAGTCCTGAAATTTAACAATTTCAAGAGAGGGTCAGTATTCAAAACCAAATAGCTGATTCAATTTAGTATTTGACAATTTAGTAACTTGATGCAGGGTACTAGTCTTTCTTTCCTTTTGTCTTCTATTGCATTTAGATATTTATTTATGTAAGCTGGTCTTAATTAGTATAGAATACTAGAAACAAACCAACCGTAACTAATGGATACGAAATGACATGAAATAATATTCTATTTTGCAATGACACTTGATAGTTGAAATTGATAATGAAACACGAAAAGAAATGGGGAAGTTTGAAAAGCACGTATCTTATCACTATCACTCACCATTGAGACTTAATAGTACCTTCACCTTTCTGCAAATTGGATGTATCGTCCGACGCAAAAATGCCAGTGCACGTAGAGTAGCTTCCTTAAATTTCTCTGCATCAGCTATAAGTTGCTTGATTTTAATACCATTGATGTATCCAAGGCATACCATGTTACCATGCACTGTTAGATTCCTTGCAAATGTATTCCTGCCCGTAAGTTCCTTGATATCATCCGTTCGGGCAATTTTCATAGCCAATTCAGATATGTTTAGGCCTTGAACTAAACCAGTTACGTGCAAATCGCCGTCAATAATTAGCTCTTTAGTGAAGGTTTTCGTTCCATTAATGAGCAACAGCTTATCATCCAAGCATAATAGCTCTTCTGAGACATCAATGTTGTTGACAGTAGCTTTATTTGGTAGTTTTATTCTTCCCCTTACAATCACATCTGAAGCAAATGATAACTGTCCATAAATTGTCTGATCTGTACTCAATGTCACTCTTGAACTCGCAAACTCAGAAATATCAACGCCATCAACGTTACCAGTGATATTTATATCTTTATTAGCAACAAGGTTCATAAATTTATAAAATCCAGTAACATTTTGATCACTATATGTTAAAAGTACATCTGAGCACAGGGTAACATCATTTAGCAAGCCCTTGATGTCAACATTTCCATTAAAAACTGTATCATTCATAAAAGTGTATTCTCCTTCAAGATTTTGATCACTGCCAAGTGTTACAGCAGTCCTATAAAGATCAGTAATATTCACACCATCAACCAGCCCTTCAACAATAATATTGTCTGTCCTTAGGCCTTTGGTCACTCTGATCCCATTTCTAACAGCAAAAGTCTTCCTTCCGGTGATTTCTTGCTTCTTCGATATTGACATCACATCACTAAGAAGATTTGTAATATTAATACCATTCAATTTTTCTTTGAGTGTCAAATCACCACTAATGATAATGTTCTTTAAAAAAGTTTTCTTTCCATGAATCGTTTCTGTTCCATTGATTCTAACTGCATTACTATTTATCTCCGATACATCAACACCATTGACGAGACCCTCTATGAATATGCTGCCATTTACATGGAAACCATTTGCAAAAATCAGAGTGGCTGTTGAGTTTTGATCTTCATATATCTTCATGACATCCCTTTGCAATGCATTAATATCTACGCCGTTGATTAACTTATCAACTAATAGGTTTTTCTTAAACACTAGATCCCCCTTAAATACCTTTTTACCTTCAATAACTTGGTCTCCAAATGTCAGCAAAATATCTTGAAGCAAAACACCATCGATTGTTCCAGTAACACTCAACTTCCTACATGAGACATTTTGAGTAAATGTGACATCCCCGTTTATTGTCTCTGTATTGTTCTTGGTGACAACAGATCTTTTTAACTTTCCCAGATCGATTCCATTGATTGTACCATTCACCAAATTTCCTTTAATATAAACAAGCTTTTCGAATACTTTTGTTCCACTCACATACTGATCTCCACTCTTCTTTAGTGAGCTCAACTGCAGTTCACTCAAATTAACACAGTTTATGAATCCAGGTGACGTCAGTGGTGCGTTTAATTCGACATCTTTCAGGAACACCTTTGTCCCACTGATGTTCTGCGATCTGCTTAGAGACACAACCGTTTCTGCAAGTTCTGTAATATTTATCCCATCTATTAAACCGCCAACTTTTAGAGGTCCCAGGACAGATACACTATTGTTAAAAATGATGTTTCCTGATATGGTCTGATTTCTCCCTGTGAAAACGGCATTTTCTCGCAATTCTGAAATATCAACACCATTGACTGTTGACGATACGTTGATAATACCAGTATGTAATGTACCATTTATTGTGACACCATTAAGGAATGTTTTGATTCCGGTAATGTTTTGTTCCGTGTCCAATGTGACAAAATCCCCCGGTACATTATACCCATTGATCGTGCCAGTAACATTTATACCACTCTTGATGGATAAACCATTGCTAAAGTAAAGTCTACCACGGATGGTCTGCGTGGTTCTGTTCAAAACAACATTTTTCAGAAAAGAAGGAAAGTGTTCACCATTCAAACTGCTGTTTTCACCGAATTCAATGCCTCCTTGGAACACGACATCGTCTTCAAATACCACATCTTTGTATGTCTTCTGGATGTCTTTGAAAGGGTTAAAGTCAATCGTCATTCTCACACCATTTATCGTGCCACTCACATTCAAGTTGGACTTGACAACAAGATTCTCAAAGCTCATTGGTGCAGTGATCACGTGGCTTCCATCCAATGTCCAGATTGAATTTCGAAGCTCCGTTAGGTCCACTCCATTTATAGTCCCACGCACTGAGATGTTCCCTACTGAAACGGTACCAGTAAAAGTTTTTGGTGCTGTGATAATATTTTCACCATTTACACGCATCACTGACTTTATAAATTGAGATATGTTCACGCCGTCAACCGTTCCAGTGACATCAATGTTGCCATTTACAATTACATCGTTCATAAATGTCTTCCTTCCTAATATGGTATGATCCCGTGATTTTGTCACTGCTTCCTCGGAGAGGTCAATTCCGTTGATGGTAGATGTAGTTATGACGTCACCTAAGAAGGAACAATAACTAGAATGACATGAGCAAAAAAGAATGATTAATCAAGGTATCAAAATTTTAAGTTACAGCTTTCATTAAAGAGATAGCGATACAATTTAGGTCGGTCTGCAAACTTTGAAGAAGTTTTTGCTTTTGTTTATATAGTTATATCACTAAATGAACTTAAAAATCTCTCTTGTGAAGGCTTCTACAACAAGCTTCAGATATTCTCAAACACTTTTATAAGATGATGAAAGCTTGCTACACTTACAGAGTCTAAATTTCTAAATAATTACATCTTTTAGAAGAAGAAAGATTCCTTAAACAACATCCATATTTTGTCATTCCTGTATAAAACCAGTAAAGCGTTAATGGCTGAGTTTGTGTAGACCAAAGACAAACTCCAATAGAAAACTGTCATCAAGTTCACCGCGTGATCATGAGTGATTGCTTTCTGATTCATGATTGCCCTATAATCCCCTATTACTATCATAGGCGTGTAACACACAAACATTGCAGCAAACAGAGCAATCACTGTCCGTCCAACTTTCATCGTCTTTCTCCTGCCATGGGCCATTCTTGCTGCATCCGATTGAATAGCTCTTTGACTTTTACGAGCAATATTCACTAAACTGGAGTAAAAATAGACAAACGAAACCACACTGATCACGTAAACAACTGTGACGAAGCTAAAATAGGCAAGCTTTGTGAGGAAAAATGTGTGCAGGACAGCAACCGTGGCTGACAGAAACCAGCTGACACCAATCATGATCAAAATCCATTTCCGAGGAACCTTTCTGCCCTTGAGACTGCCTCTAATAGATAGATATCTAAAGACAGCTAAAAAATAGACTGAAAGAAAAGTGTTGTTTGTAAGCAACACGCTTAAACCATAATTCATCTTGCTAAGAAGGCATGAGTCTTTATAAATCCTGTAGAGGTGAAGAGGCTGGACAAGGAATCCCAGTGCCAAATCTGATATGCTCAAGGAAAAAATAATTAAATTTGATCTTCTGAATATTTGCTTTGTCCTCTTTAAGCTGTAGAGCAAAAACGCGTTCAGGAAAATGATGGCACACAAGAGCAAAACATTGTAAACCAGCAAATAGTTCTGCAATTTCAATTCACTCCACCTCCAGTGCTCTGAGAATTCATCACAAATGGTGATATTGAAGGTATGAGAATGACTTTCGTGACTGTTCATTTCTTGATGCAATGATGACTAAAACAAGCTTAATTCAGGATTTGACGAACCAAGTATAAGTTGAATCCATCAGTCAAATGTAATACATGTATTCTGTTTAATAGAAACACCTTTCAGTCTAGAACCATCACTCACTTTGGACTGTCTCTCTTGGATTTCGAGTTTCACTTACAATTATAATTAATAGTCTTCGTCTCCATCAAATTTTTCTTCCAAAGTGCTCTGTGTTTTCTATCTCGTAGCAACAAAATCAAGTCTACACCACACCTCTTAGCCCAACCCTCTAACGTTCTATAATCATGCTTTTTAGTCCCAAGTGGTTGATATTCAACGTGGTCAAGAAGGCAAGCACAGACTTAATCTTCCAATATAATGCCTTTATTTTGGTAGACGCAACAACATTCTCTGGTATCCCTTGTAACAGACTTCTAAATTCTTGACAATGAATTTACCTCTCCCTTGGTCACCAGGGTTGTGAGATAATATGAGAAAAGCCTATCTTTATCCTTGTTGATACAAGACGCAAACAAACAAGATGAAGACAGGTGAAGCAATCTAGCAACTTAGGTTGAAGAGCAAATTATTGTCTGTCGGGGATTTTCAAATTAATTGATGATTCAAAGATTGCTCAGCAAAAGTCACTGTGTTTTGGCAGAAGAGAAGTACGTAGAACTGACTGGTGAAAATATTTTCATTAGAAACTTACTAAGGGCAAAAAGCATTATTGAAAAAGTTAAAACTAGAATAAGCGTTTAAAAATCAAGATAGATTTTGATGCGATATGAGAATAAAATCGTATTTAAGTTTTACGTTTTAAAACAAAACAACCTAATAATCTTAAATGTTTATGACGATAATGGTTTACAGGATGTTATCGTAACTAAATTAGCATTCTAGCATTGCTAGCAATACACTCAAATTTATGCCTGTGGAATGCAACAAACACTGGGATTTGTCTTCACCATTACACTTTGATTAACGAAGGCTCCTTTAAAGGATTAAAAATATCAGCTATATACTCAATGAATCATCAACATAGGCTAAGCACATTGACTAAGCTATGCATTGCACGCTCTTGTCGGAAACGGATTACAAACAGAATAACAAATTAAGCAAATATATGCTCGAAGATTACTACTTCAAGAAGAAGAGATATAACTTTTAGTATCCATCAAAGATGAAAGAGTCATTTCTCACTGGTGCCATGGTTTATTTTGTGACGTGCACAAAAACTATTCTGAGGATCTGCGCGGTATTTTAAGCAAATGAAAATCCTGCAGCAAAATCCTACACCTCAGTGAATTAATGTTGAAGAAAGGAAAATAAAGTTTTGTGAAAAGCAAATGACGTCAATGGTTTATTCTGATCCGGGGAGATCTCGTGGCCATCCTATACATTAAAGTTCTTTCCAACAAATCAACAAAACTGTTTTTAATTTAACACAAAATGACGATTTTCAAATCATTAGAAAATAGTACTTAAACCTAGAGGAAAAATATGAACAATTTTTTACTTTGCAGCAATAGCGAATACAATAATCGAAGAAAATTCATGAATTATAACATCACTGAATTATAACATGCAAGATCGTAAATAAAATATGATACTTGATCAAAAAATGTAGATCAGAATCCCCTGAGAAGGAGCTTTCAAAGGAAGAGGCCCAAAGGACCAACCACTGTGAAGATTTTTCTTACTTTCTACAAAGTCCTGCTTAAAATGATGATGTGTAATATTAAGATGTTAAAATGTTTAACATTTTTACCTTGGACATTTAAATCAATGAATGTTTTCTTTCCATTTATGACCTGGTTGCTGGTCGTAGTCATGACGTCATCTTGCAATAAGACACCATTTGTAGTTGAGCACGTGACCACATTTTGTGCGACTTCCACGGAGCCAATTATGATTTTCTTTCCTGGGAAGATATATATAAACAACATAAAGACAAGCAATAATACTTACGTTTATTTCATTGACACGAAAACTTGACGATGAATTTAATGAATATAAGAGAACCTTAAAGCGAAATAAGACGAAAGTATCAAGAGATAGAAAGTACGTTCTAACGACAAAGAACAATTAGCTTCAAATTCTTGATGTCCACACAAAAACGACGCCACATTTCCAGGAAACTATCACAACCATCAGTTTCATTTATATTTTAGTTATACCGTAGTGTACCGCATATAAGAAATAATCTTTTCAGCTTCAGGTTTGGTGAGTTTCTTATAAAATGAGATATAAACTTCACATCAGAGTGAAGTTTCTTATTAATAAATCCATGTTATTCCACTGATCAGTTTTGTTGTACTGTGTAGAATGACTACTATAATGCAAAGGAAAAGAGGTTTATACAACATTAATACAGTGTTATGTTTTCAAAGGGTTAATGTATAAAAAAGTTTTCAATGAGAAGCCAGCATTATTTCAGACCTTCACCATTTTCTTATAAAAGAGAGAATGTTCTGAGAACTGTGTAGACTGACTACCATAAAATCGATATTTCGACATTATTGCATTCAAAATGTTAAAGATGTAATTCAAATTCATGTATACAATATTAGTAACGAAAGTGTAAACCATTTTAACCAGTCTATTTCAGAAAAAGTTAAGAAAAATTTAAGAAAATCTCAAGCTCAATTTCGGGAAGAGTTAAGAAAATTGAGGCTCAGGCAAAATGAAGGTTTTCTTATAAAAAAATATCGTGTATAAGCCTCAAATTAGTGAAAATTTTCTTACTAAAAAACATTTTATGCCATTAATCAGTTTAGTAGTACTGTCTAGACTGATTACTATAATACTAAGGTAAAGAGGTTTATACAACAGTAATATATTCTATGTTTTCAAAGGGTTAATGCATAAAAAAAAGTTTTTTCAATGAGAAACAAGCATTCTTTCATCAGAACTTCACCAGTTTCCAGCTTCTTACAGAAGAGGGTATTATTCTGAGAATCAGGGTTTGTGTTTCTAAAATTTTTGTTTTTTATATAGATTCGCATTGAGGGAAGCGTAATTTTCCAATAAATCGCAGAATAAAGACGACGAGAATAAGAGACATGGTTGCATTATTGACTTGTCCAATTACGACAATTCCAGAATTATTAAGACATTACCATGATATGTGACAAGTCCAGACGTTTCGGACCCTTATTCCAGAGATTCATCATCAGTGTAATAAACACGAATTCAAAATTTATACGAAAGTAAATGGTAAACAAAGTAATCATGGGGAACCTATCAATCAGCCAAAACAATGGGAAGGGTAGACCATGAAGTCCATGGTCAAATTAATGATGTTTCTTATATGCGGGATACTGTTATATAAATTGACTGGAACAGTTGAAAATCCTTACAAAAGTTGCATAGATGGGATAACTCAGTGCTATAAAACGATAGCAAGATTCAAACCACAGAAAACATTCTCAATGACTCCACACAAAATACTGCAATACCTCTAATAACTTCCTTTTGGTTAATCCTTGCAGCATCTATATCAAGTTCAGTTAGATTCACCCCATCGACCAATCCAGATACATCCAGGTTTCCTTCAACGTCAAAACCTTTAGTAAATGTTTTCTTCCCCGTGATAACTTGATCAGTAGAAAGCGTAACAACTCGTTTGCTGAACTCAGATAAATCTTTGCCATTTGTGGTACCATTCACGATGATCGACTTCGCCAAATTAATCGTGCTGTTGAATATCTTCCTTCCAAGAATTGCTTGGTGAGAATCTCTCAAGACAAGATCATCTGGTATTCTTAGGCCATTGATAGTGGTATTGATGGTTACCATATTACCATGCAATTCAACTGGTTGTGCAAACACCTTTCTACCTCGGATTCTTTGGTCTGTGGTCGTCGTAACAACATTTTCAGGTATACGAATGCCATTCGTAGTACCTTCAATCAAACACAAAAATCATAAAAAACCAACA
This sequence comes from Cassiopea xamachana, assembly GCA_900291935.2. Taxonomy (NCBI): domain Eukaryota; kingdom Metazoa; phylum Cnidaria; class Scyphozoa; order Rhizostomeae; family Cassiopeidae; genus Cassiopea; species Cassiopea xamachana. Next base: position 828,968 of record OLMO02000297.1, read on the forward strand.
TACATACATACAAACATACATACATACCTACATACATACATACATACATACATACATACATACATACATACATACATACATACATACATACATACATACATACATACATACATACATACATACATACATACATACATACATACATACATACATACATACATACATACATACATCGTTATTTGATGAAGTAGGCCAGGGTCGGGCAGCAATACTAACAGAATATGATTAAATTCAATAGATGCCAACACAATACAATACAATACAATACAATACAATACAATACAATACAATACAACAGAGTACTGCATAAATGTAGTGAATGTAAATTGAAAACGGAAAACATAGAATAACATTGATACTGGACAAAAAACGAAGAAATGTTGAGCACAATCTAATTTTTTTTAAACAATAAATATTTACAACTACAAAACAATAAGATATAGCTAATTAAAACATTTTCTCAAAAAAGAATGTACCGTCAAATGCCAACTACATCACACTACAAGATGATTGACAGGACGAAACCGCAGAAGTGTGATCAAGTACATCTCTCCTGCAGCCAACAAAAAAAGCAGTGAACAATACAAACTAACATATTTCTAAAGACATAAAGTTTTCTTTCAATTGGGATCTTTCAACTACAAAACCCTTCCAAAGAAATCTCTTTAGACGTCTCCAGGAACGTAAAAATAAATATAAAATTTAGTAAGTTGTGGCTATGTTCTTGACCCCTGTTGGAATAAAACCCTTTACCGAAGAGGAATTAAAGATGAATATAAATAAGTAAAGAAAAACAAAAGTATAAAAAAGAGAAAGAAAAAATAAATAAATAAAATAATCCAATTCAACCCAACCAACGTCATAAAAAAATTCAATTTACCTCCAACTGCCACATTTCCAAGAACTTTTACATCTTTCAGAAAAACATTTTTCCCCGTAATGACTTGGGGTCTGCTTTTACTCCATACACGGTGACGCAGATCTGTTAGATTGACGCCATTAATTGTTCCAGCTTTCATATCTTCCACAGTTGCATTTCTGAATGTCACATTGCCTGTGAACGTCTTTTCACCAATGATCTGACTTGAAGTCGATGACGACACCGAATCTTCTAACCTCATTTTCAATTCTCTTATGGATGTAGTCTGATTCAACAACAGATCCTGCAGCCCCATTGCATCCTGAACTGCATCCTGAATTGGATTGGTATTTGATGCCTTCTTGTAGATCAAATTACCCTCAATTTTCAATTTCTTTATGGTGACTTTTTTAAATGAGAAGTTTCCAAAGGCTTGCTGTCTGTCCCTCAGAGTCATGATTTTATTAAGATATGATTTTAGCTTGCTATGCAAGTCTTTTACCTGAAATTTCAAATGAAAATATAAAAGATACGTTAAGATTGATTTACTAAAGAGGAAATAGTTTACAGTATGTGCGAATTGAGGAACTATTGTCAGAAACCTAAAAAAGATTTGAAAATCTTTTCTGATACCCAACTTTAATTACCATGAACACACAAACAGCCCTATATTTGAAAAGGAGGGAGCTTGTTTCAGAATAAATAAGGGTCGTGAAAGTGGATTATGACAAGATAAGCTACTGTATGTACGACAGACGAATATGATTTGAGGCAAAATTAATTGCTAGAAATTGAAAAATCAAGCCTTGAGCCAACTCTGAAGGGTAATTTAGAGCCAGTTCATACGATAGGCCATGGAGGACCCGAACCTATTACAGCATTAGTTTAGCATTGGCACAGCCGCTGGGGATGAGCCAGTGTTGAACCAATGAAATGCGTGAATGTGGCTCGGGCTGAAGTGTTTCTGTGGTTTCATACGCTGAACCGAAGATGAACTTAACTACTCAAATTGCTAAATGTATGAGTTCTGGTCATCTATGGCTCATCGGGTGAACTAGCTCTAAGAAAGTAGAATAATCGATTGTACTTTAGTAATCGAAAAACAATGAAGCGAAAGGAAATCATGTCATCAAGTCATACCTGACCCAATTTAGTGACAACCTCATTTAATGACGCTGACAGCTGGTCATGCACAGTAGGGCCTGCGTTTGGCAGATCAGCATACTTAAAATTCAGTTTGAAAATGTTATAGCCACCACTCTCATTAAAGTTTGCTACTGCCAAGTATGTTTTTCCGTAGAAAGAAAATGCTTTTACAGACCTGACATCAGGTAAATGATTGCTGTTTGGAAAAGGGCTTATTCCTTGCAAATTTGTCGGCTTGAAAAGTCCGATGCAATGGTCATAGATGTAAATGACGGCTTGGGACTTGGAGTTGGCTACAACAAGAAATTGTTCACCTCCTGGTCCGTTAAAAGCGTCCCACTTCATTGCACCAGAAGTTGGTATGCGCTGCCACTCGACAAAGAGGCTTCCACTCCACCAATAAATTATCGAATCAACCTCGTAATCATTCAAAATAACCCTACTCTTTGACCTAGTAGTCTCGTCAGTTTCATAGCTAATTAATTGTGAATATTCGTTGGCAATTACTATGTAATGATGCTTCTTTATTTTAAAATGCTCTACATCACGTGCTCCGTGCGTAAGGATACTTTGGACATACTCGAAAGAAATATATAGTACACTACCAGCTGAAGACTTTTCTCTAAGAAGATATAAAATACTTGCGTTATAAATGCAGATATAAATATTTAAGCGAAGTTCAAGAAAAGGGCATTTTTTCCATGAATTCAAATTGACAGCCCAAGGAAATCAAATGAAAAAGGTGAATGCAAACAGAGACAATTTCTCTTCATCAACACCAATATGTTGAAATAATCATTGATGATAGAGCCACTATCCTTAGTCCACATCTCATCATCCTGATACACAAACTGGTTTACAAAAAGATATGATATACACGCTGGTAATTTACGTAACTCTGGCCACGTCCTGGTTTAGGTATTGCACTCCAAATACAAAATAAACCGTCGTGTAAAATGTGAGAGTAAACCATGAAAAATACGGATTTTAAATGCAAACAGGCTGTTGATGCAAAAGTGAAGAAGAATTATAATTTCAGAATATCAGTAAAGAAAGTGAATATGAAGTCAGTTCGGGCAAGTAGCTTGATGACAAGTAGAACTGCAAGAAGCTTCATTTTCAGAGATAAGACAACAATGATATCCGGGCAATTTTATCACTCAGTATGAAAAATCTTTTGATTTTATTTATTATCAAAATGAATATCAAGGCCGACATTGTAATTGAGGCAAAATCTATGTACGACAAAAATAAAATTAACAATGACAAAAAATTTACAAAAATATTTACAATGAAAGAAAATGATGAAGAGTTTTCTACCTGTAAACTTTTGAGTAAATATCGACCATTCCACGAGAATCCTGATGATTCGCAAAAATCAAGTACACAAGACCATTAGCAACAAACACCTCAACATCTTCAGCACCCTGTGTCTCAAAGGTTTGTACATTGAGTAAACCTCTCGGTGTTCTTACATAAAGAATTGAGTATGTGCAAGCTTTGCCTTTGGTGTTCTTGGAATTTGCGACAATAAAGTACTGTTTCTCATTATGAATAAACCCCTTTACACGTGTGCCACCTTGAGCCTCGATATGAAAAGCAAAGTGAAACGTTGAATTGCTATCAGCAGTTGGAAAGTACTTGAAGAAATGTACCAGTCCGTCAAAAGATGTCTTTCCGTTCCAACCTTTTCTGTTATTTTGCATAAATGCAGCGAATTTCTCCTTTCCAAAATCAAAATACTGAAAGTCAATGAAAGCAGGACCATGAAATGTTTGAACCAAGGCCAAGCTACCGTTATGCCTCATGTGGTAGATCTGTGAAGGGGTTTTTACCCCATAATTGACAACTGCAATATAGTAATTGATTCCTATTCTGAACGGCTGCAATGCTACGGGCTGGGATGACTTTATACTGCAGATTGGTTGAATTGAGGAAAGAACCAGCTCTTTATCTACGACAAAGCATGATGTTGTCATATTGAAACTGAGCCTAAGTATCACATAATTCGTGCGTTGAAAATAAAATTGGACTTTTGGCTCGAAGCCAACCTGAGAACATTTCCATGCAACGAATGGTACAAGACACATGACATTTAATGTTTGATACATAAGTGTATACTACTTTGCAATGAAATTAAAGAGATCTCTTTAAGACATCCTGCCTCAAGGATTACTGCTGCTTTCTGCTACTTACAACTGCTTCTCAATCCTCGTCATTTGCTCTCCCACACTTCTACAATAGTAAGTAAAAGACACATCTCACTGCTACCTACACTCCTGTCCACCAGTACTTACTGGCAAACAAACGATAACACAAAAATCAACTTGATAAATCTGACTTCACTTTCTGACATAGGAAAAGTATTACTGTCTCTTCAAAATGAAGCGTGCTCTCTTTCCTGTCATTCTATTAGGTATTCAGTAAAAGCCCTTGTTTAACTGCAACCCTTTCAAATAGGTCCGACATCAAAGATCTACTTGCACAAATGGTACCATTTCAATAAAACACATGCTTAAATGAGGAATCTGAGATAAAATAATTGCTAATAAAAGTATGAAATTCATTGGTAAAAATGCTCACTTGAAATGTCCGATTGTGAGGCAGAAAGAGATCTCCTCCTCCTTCCTTCATGACGCTGTGCAGCCTTGTGAAGTTTCAGCTTAAGAGTTGCTATTGCATTTTCGAGGTATTGATCAACGTCCTGGTTTTCTATACTGGACAATTCTAAGGCTGAAAAACAAATAATGACAAAGTGTATATAACTCTATTTTTAAATTCTCAAAAGAGGCAGTCAGTAAAAGAGATTAGTGGTGTTTTCCTCCAAATACGTTTTTTAAAGGGCGTAAGAGAGAGGGCTGAAGATAATTTAATGCAAGATGGAAGGGTGCTAAAGTAGGAAGATCAAGGCAGAAGAGAAAACTTGAGGGCAGGAATAGCTAATCAATTAAAATTTTAGCTGAAAATATGACTTTACTGTGAATAATAAGATGGTACTTTGTAGTTATGGTCTAAAGTGCTTACCACTGTATAGAACGAGCAAAGAAGTGAACCATAGTAGAAGAGGTGGTGTCTGAAACATAAGAATTAATTAACGTGATAATCAAGGTCTTATTTTGGGAATGGCTTACAAAACTTTCAACTAGGATGAGGCAGAAAAACAGAAAACTACGAGAAATTGCCTTTCCGATTCAACGCAGAATAAAGCGGGGACTAATGGTGGGAAAATGTCGCAATTAGGGGGATTCAAATTTTATTAAAAGCAGTCATGAACGAAGCAATCAGAATATTTAATCTTATCTTTGGTTTAAATTTACTGCGCCTTCAATGCATGCGAAGACAATAGTATTATCATCTTTGAACCTCAAATGATTTTCAGATGCAGTGATGCTTTTGTGACAAAAGGAAAGGGAAATTCTTTGGGGGAAAATGAATAAAGGCTTGATTTCCAGTGGGAATGCGTTACTCCAAAGTCATTAGAAAGTGTAATACGTAAACAAGGTACCGAATAGGGTAAACAGAACGCAAGTTGTAGAATTAAATAGTAGGAGATTAGGGGTTTCCGGGTTTGTTGAAAAATTCTCTTAAATGAATGCTAAATCTGAGCTATATTAATTCAAAGAATTTAAAGGGCAGTTTACTTTAGGACTTAAAAATCTTCAAAGTAAAGTTGCAAATGCTAGGAAACTGCTTCAGTTATTTTTCACGAGATACTTACAAAATGGATACCCTTGAAGCTGGTTATTCAATCATCATATAGAAATAAATTAACATGTACTTATTGTGTTAGAAAATTTGGGAGTTCAATATTCCAAAACATAAATAATTCAGAGAAAAAGGATCACGTTGCATAGAATTTAGCAAAAATTATCAAACATCACAAGCAACAGTGGTTAGACTTCACTTCTATTTAATTTCAGCTACATATCTTGCACTCTAAATGCTCATATAAGTATAAAACTTTGCACATTAAAAATTTTAATAAAGACAGTCAAAACCCACCAAAATTGATAGAGTTATCTTCATCGTTCATACACCAATCTTCAATGGGTGCTTTCGAAGAATAAAGTAAAACTCCTCTTCTTTTTGAGAATGGTTTTCTGTCTACTTGTTTACAAGGTACTAGCCTTCTCATTTCTTAAAAATGACACCAGCAATTTTCAAAAGTCTTTTCTTTATCTATCAATTGGGGGATATTGTTAGCGTCCCTTTAGGTTTTTGACTTTTCAACGGAAGCATCCAAAACTTATCTCACAAGGGAGAGAAGGCGCACCTTTTACTGAAGTAATTCACTGGGGAAGGGGTGGTTGCATCATATAATTCCTTGCAAAAAATATCTGCGAAAATAACAAGAGAATATATGCCATTCCTAAAAACGAAAATCATATTGTAAATTTGAAGAATACGATAGTTAAAGATATTCAACCCTTTCCTTTAACTAAAGATATATCCCCACTTATTACAGAAATTATTCAGAGAAAGCTCCCGACATCTTCGATTTTTTTGGTCATGGTCACATGAAATCGTGAAGATATCTTTGTTGCCGTGGCAAGAAAGGAGTTTGAATACATGATCGAAACGACTTACTTAAAAATTGTATATAGTAAACTCCATATGAGCCTTTATACTCCTTCAACACACTAGCATCATTATTTAACGGCATTTTTATAAAAACATGTTTCGACGCTCTGGTCCTCATCAGTTTATCTAGTGTGTTGAAGGAGTATAAAAGCTCACATGGAGTGTACTATATACAATTTTTAAATAAATAGTATTGATCATGTTACATGAAATCAAATAGATATAAACATCTTTAATATTTAACATCTTTAATATTTTCTTCCTCTAGGGTTTCAGCCTTCCAAACTTATATTCGACTACATAATATCAGACTATATATTACTTTTCTAGCTGATGTTTATAAACCTCTACAGCATTAACACTTTACGCCAATTTATTTGAAGTATACTTTTTGAAACTCAAAGTAGCTGTTTTCACTTTTTATAAAAATTTCTGACAACTAGTTTTATGAAATTATCTGATATTGCCTCTGATTTCAGGGAAACGCAAATTAGTTAAGCGGAAGAAAAAAAAGCAAAATCTATCAGAAAAATTCATGTAAGTCTTGCCTATCCAACAACTATTTATCTAAAACTCTGTATGCAGTCAGACATTTTACTAAAATTCGATCCCTTAGAATAAGAACTGTTCTGTAAAACTAACAATCGTATTATTTAAAATATCTACTATACACTGGGCGTCCATGAGCGGCAGTTTCCCCTCAACGGTAGCAAATAACCAATGTCCTAAGCTCGCGTTTGTTAACCAAGAGGTTGGCATTCTCTCTTCAGCCATTTCAAAGCACTATGCTTGTTTTGTTTCTGTAATTTTTTACCAACTTTCTCCAAGCAAAGAGCGTGATAATCATTTATCCAATTTATCTGAAAGAAAAGCGTTGGAAAAAGGGTCGATTACGACTCTTAGAGAAATTATTGGGCGACAGAGAAAAATTCGTGAGCATACAACCTCTGTGGAACTTATGCTGAAACAATATAAAGTAAATGGGGAATGGCATATTCGTAGGAGGGTATGCTGGATCAGTGCTCACTCTCAATGTAGCATCTGATATCTCTAAACATCACAGAGAAAAATTTAAATAAAATAGGATTGGAGAAATACGTTGATTACGAGGTGCAAGAATAATATTTAAAATTAAAATAAAAATAAAAGAGCAAGAATAATATTTAAAGATAACCATTGACTACAATAATTAAGCGAAAAATTTTTTACCTCATTTTGATCTAGCATATCTGGTACCAACAGTTTTGCTTGTATGGGAACCTAAGTAGACAAAGAAAGTGAATTGAAAACTTAAGTACAGCTACAAATTAATTGAGCAATGGATGCAGAATTGCTGACTTCCAGATTTGGGTAATTTCTTATTTCTAATACATTAATTTTCTTACAAATGACAAGCCACCCACTTAAGTTGAGTGAATCATTAATCCGAATACTAAGTCTTGCAGAAAAACAAAACAACTCTCTTTTGCGAATAGTGAAATGCTCAATTCTTGCACTATAGTCTCAAACGTCGTAAAAACAGACTGAATCATGTCTATACTATAGCCTGTCCGCAAGTTTCTAAAAGCCTAAGTTTGTAAACTGAAAAGTCTGCAATTCCTCAAAAAAAACAGAAGCAATTTCCTTGCAAATTCTCACATTATCATTGAGCCATTGTCAACCAAAATGCTCTAATCTCGACGCATGATTTTTGTAGATATTAGAAAAAAAGAACAAACAAAAACATGCAAAATTTTTCCTCTTGTTGTTATGTCCATAAAGCAAAACGTATTCTAATTGTTAACATTAATATCGACAAACAACACTTAAATTATGCCTTAAGGAAAATAACTGCCATCATCATTCGATCCACCTACTACATATTCTGCATGAGAAACAAGCCTTGGACTAACCCTGATCTTCTTACTTACTGAATTAGAAAGATACATGTTATTTCACTTTGTAGTTTAGGGCTTTTTCATTTTAATGACTAAATGTAACCTTGTCAGCCAGATAAAAATTACCTGTATTCAGAGAGATTTGTATTTGTAAATTTTAGTTGGAATATATACATGAGAAGTTTCAAAACAAAATATGCTCATAAAGCAAAATTCATTCGAATTATCTTACCAGAGTTATGTGCTCGAACCCAAGAAATCCAATTTTATTGAAATTATACTATGAAATAGAAAAAACACAAAAATAGGAGCAGAATTAAGGAAGGTCGTGTAATAGTCACACATGTTCTGAATCTTTTCGTTGTGTGTCTTCAGAATGACAAATGGTGATACAAGCTTAAGTTTAGGTGCAAATAATGAATTAAAATTCTGATTGTCCATAAGTCGAGAATTGGAATTCGAAAATTGTACAATCCACATAATAAAATTTCGGCCTCGATAACAGTAAAGCCTCGATAACAATCCATCCTCGATAGCAATTCAGCCTCGATAACAATCAATCCTCGATATTAATCCAGCCTCGATAAAAATCCAGCCTCGATAGCAACTCAGCTTCGATAATAGTAGAACCTCGATAATAGTCCAGTACCAAATACCGCTGCTTTCCAAATACCATAGAGATAAAAAACTGCTCTAAAAAGCTACTAAAACTTCCTAAACTTAAAATGTCACTAAATCGAGTTAATTATATTTATTTTCAATAAATCTAACTAAATCTAGATAAATTCTATAGCATAAATGTCCCTCAACATGGAGTGAACATGTTTTCCTTTAGTCTATCAATGCAAATCCATTTTGGCAGTCAAAATTACTAACCTCTAAATCAACCTCCTTTACCAACATGACATTTTCAGTTCTAATTCCAAATTTACCATCTTCATAGTAACCCGGCTCTAATGAAATCAATAAATGCATCATATATTCTAACAGAAGTGTGACAAAATAAGTCAAACTGCTACAGACCAATGACATTTTGCCTTTTGGTGCTGCTAGATTTCTGTACATGGATATTCTCTATCAAATGACAAGCAAGGTCATAGAGATACATCTATGTAAATAGAAACCTGGCAGCAATGGAAAGTAGATGCCTAAATATGGAAATGTGTATAAACCGAGGAGATACTTGTTATTATTTCTCCCCTTAGATTATCTCCTTGTGATTCCCTTATATTTTCCCTTGATTTCTCACTTCTCCTTCCCATTTCTAACTCTCTATATAAACCCCTATTGCCTTCCTTTTAACAGTTGATGATGAGACATGTTGTCTCGAAACGTCCTAGGTTAAGCACTTTGGTTATGTCTTCAAACGTTATGTCTTAAGTTGATAGATCAACTGCTATGTCTTCAATGGTTATGTCTTAAAATTGGTATGTCATCTTAAAATTGTTATGTCATCTTAAACTCTGGAAATGTCGCATTAAATAGAAAGAAAAGATCTCAGTATGTTTATCGTCGTGGATCTTCTATTGAAGCTAAAACATTGGAAGGAAAAGCTAGTACAAACCATCAGTAATAAACATTCCGGGTTTTAGTGGTTCATCTTCTGATACTCTGTGGCTTATCCCTTGAGGACCTGTAAGAAAAACATTAATTGAAGGTTAAGCTTAAGAGATTAAAAGGCAAAAAAATATTGTAATCAAAGTATATTGTGGCAACCGAAATATATCATTTTCAAAATTGCTTCCAGTTATAAAAAATTGAATAACAAATCAAATAGAGAAGATTAATTCCTTCAATAAGGCCTGCAAGAAGTATCACTTCAGCTGTTAGGCCTGTGCATTCAATTTACCTTCGTGAACATTTAAAAATGCTCCCACTCCGTGTCCTGTTCCATGCGGGTAATTCAGTCCACAATCCCACAACGGCTTTCTTGCTAGAATGTCCAGAACATGACCTGAAAAAGCATTAAAAATACGGAGTAGCGTGAAAACTCTCCAATTCGTACTCTAGGCGTTCTCTAAAAATAAGCACAAAGTTAAACAATTAGTGAAACTCTTCCTAAAACTATAATTTCTTAAATAGTCTGTTGGTACTACAGAACTTTACCACAGCACGAATAAGCGACAACAGTCTTTTGACATACTTAAAAGCTTTTTTCGTCCGACATTCATCAGAGTATGACAACGTCGGATAGTGACCTAAAGGTTAACCGAAATATATATCCAGATGTGGTTAATGTGATAGGATTATAATTTCTTAAACTCCTGGTAAAAACAGCTCGCGGCTGCTTTTAGTGCAAAATTGGTTCACATAAAATAAAAGGTACAGTTTTGTCACAAATTTGAGAGTTCCACACAGTTCAAGGTAGCTGCATTCTAAGGGACTGGATATCAACCCTTCATTATTCGGTACCAACCCCTCATTATCTACAGAGGGGCTGGTACTGAGTTCTTGTCCAAAAAAATCATCCTACCTCTTGTTCCCTTAGGAAAGGTAGCTGACGCCATCTGAATGTTGCCTTTCAAGACTCTTGTGAAACATTCCTAATGAGATTAAAGAAAGAAATCATAGTAAGGGGGACTATGCAACTGAGCAACTCCATCAGGGGCATTGAATAATTGTATATGCCTAGCCTTGAGAAACAAAAAGCTTCTCAAGCTACGAGGACCACGTTCATCAGTATTGTAATCATTACTGTAAATGCGATTAAAGTAACATACATCATCACGACCCATGATCAACTTCATCTACAAGATTTTTTTATAAGAAACTTGGATCGGCACCTGGTACTAAACGTTTCTTAAACTGACGTCATAATTTTAACATTCTAGTACTAAGAGTTTCTTAATTAGTTTCCTATTTTCAAAACCGAAACTCACTTTATTGTTTGAAAGTCGAACACTTCTGGGTGGATATAAACGTTCATCGTCACGAAAAATGTCCAAGAAGATCACAAGCACAACTTACAATCTTTTCACAACAAAATTCGTATAGATTAACGAGTGGAAGCAAGTCAATGTACTCTTTTTTAGACAAATTGATATTGTACAGTTTCTTCAGAATAAAATCTTAAAAGCCAAAATAAAACTGCTGTTTGAATTCAATTAAAATCACATAACTCTGAGTTTCATACTGGTTTCATGTATATACATACATACATACATACATACATACATATATATATATATATATATATATAAATGGCACATCTGATGATCGCAACCAGCGTGAAGCTCAGAGTTATGTGATTTTAATTGGATTCAAACAGCAATTTCATTTTGGTTTTTAAGGTTTTATTCTGACGTATATTGCTCCGCCTATCGCAATGAGCACTCTGACTTTACAGTTCTTTTGGATTGTTACTGTACAGTTTCTCAATTTTACTTTAGCAAAATACTAGAGTTTCTTAATGTTTTGATCCGCCTAGTACTCATTCCTTATAAGCCAGATTCTTACAGAAAGACATGTAGATAAGTAAAAGTATTAGAACGTGCTTATATTAACATTGTGAATTACAGAAAGACAATACTACAAAAAACACGATCAAAAACCAATTTTAAGTTCTCCATTGTATGCCATTCTTTTAACAAGTTTCATCTGTGATCACTTCTATATTTATACGGATTAATGTTTATACATTAGAAATAGATCTGAAGTTTGTAACAAACTCGCAAATGAAGACCATAGTTTATTTCAAAATGCTTACCATCAAGATTTCAAAAAATGATAAATACTACGTCAGCAACAATGCTTAGCTTAAATGTTGGACATGGAAATTTGACTATAAAGATATTATACTCTCAGGTTCCATACAACGCCCCCCCGCTTATTAATTTTTTGATTTTTTCCCGCCTCCCCCGACCTTATTAGGATCCTTCGTTTATTAATTTTAAGGAAATTTTTACAAACCCTTCATTTCATTTCCTTTTTTGTTAGTACTATTTACGCCCAATCTTCATGGCAAAATAGCATACTGCTATATATATTTTAGTTTCAAGCTTTATGAAAACCGGTTTTTGTTCTTTTCATCTTTGTATAATCATCTAAACCCTTTTCTCGAATTCCAACCCCCCGGTCTATTTTGACCCCCCGTTTATTAAATTTCGAAACTTTTTCCTACCCCCCTGTTTATTAGGACCCCCGTTTATTTGGCACTTGAGAGTGCCAGCAGAAGTTAATAAAGAACTTCCTAAGAAACAGACTGCACAGATATTTCTAAAGAAAAATCTTTCGAAAGAAGTTTAGACAAGAGCTCAAATGAAGAACATATAATGAAACGCTGTAATGTAGCTACCTTTTGATATTGCGAAGGAGTACCAAAGTGAAGCGTTCTCGTGACATCAGTTGTCCCATCACTAAAAATTCAATATAAGATGAATTTCTAATAGTAATAGGAAGTCCAGGTCTAATCAAAAATCAAAAATAAGAAGTACAAAAACTCCATAAATATTATTTCACTTCCAAGCTTCTATGTAGAAGTTGGTATACGATAATGGACCACTAGCTTGCCAGGCTAACTACCGCAACAAATTACTATACTCCTACCGTATTGGCCCTTATTACGCCGGCTTCAATTTAACGCCGGCCCTTATAACGCCAGGGAAGAAATTTGGTCTCCCTTGCATTATTCCTAAATTTCAGAGATTCTGAGCTTTAAAATTCTTATGAACTTTATTCTTACAAAAAAAGAGTGTATCACAAATTCTGTCAGTTCTGTTGATTGTTGACTCTTAATTCTGAACCGATTAATTGTGTTTATGATTCGCTTCTTTTGTATATATCTGCATCTCCACCTCTCTCATCCCTACATCAACAATCAAACATAAGCATTTCAAATGATTCCATTCTCTGGTGACGTAATAAGTGGATGGTTCCAACCATAAGAGCTACAAAAAAGCGCTGCTGCTTTAAAGAAAATCGTAAATGCTTGGGCCTTTTAACGCCGGTCATTTTAACGCTACTTAAGGAAAATTAACGCTATTAAGAGCCGCTGTTAAAGGAGCCAATAAGGTATGGAATACTGAAACAAACTAAAGCTACTGAAAAGTATGGATTGATTTTTTGGTTGTTTACTTTATTTTGAGTAGGCTGTTATACCTAGCTTTTTCACCTAATTTAGGCCTACTATGCATGCCGCATCCAGGCATGGGACCCCTAGTTTAATGTCCCTTCCGAAGGATGGTGGAGTGAGCTGTTTTAGTCGTTCATCTGGAGGTCGCCCATCCAGTTTCTGACCGTACACAGCCATGCTTAAAATCAGTTAAGCTAGTGGAACTGGCTGGGCCGCTTGGCCACTCACCCCACATTACAGGTTTCTTACAGGTTGATAAGTATATGCAAATTGAAGGGCATTAATGAAATCATCAGTTGGCAAGGGAAAGCATATCAACTTACTAATATTGAGCACCAGAATCACAAAGGTAAAGTTCGTCAGGAGAAAGGACTCTAGCTGTTGACAATTCTGGCCTAGGTAAAATCCGAAGCAATGCAAATTAGCAAGAAGGAAGGTTTGATTAATTGAAGAAATGATACATGAAAGACTGGATAAATGACAGCCAAAGAGAATGAAATAACGAAATCGTCATTGAATTTCTAAATATCACTAAAGAGACACCTGTAATGAATGATTGATCCATTCGGACCACCAGATGAAATAGTTGGAAAACTCAAACCAACGAAATGATCTTGCTCCCTACGTCAAAATATAAAAAATTAGAAGAATTTCTATGACCTGAAACATGAATATTCTGAAATAATAACTATAAGTATCTTCAAAATTTAACAAACTGTTAATATGCTGAAGAATGCAATGGAGTAACGCAAATATAAAATAAATACTTATATAAACATGAAATCAAATACTTTTTACAAAGCTATAAACAGCTAGAAAATTCTTGGTTATCATACACAGATACAAGTTTGCAATAAGCAAAAATTATAAAATTCTCTTAATAATGACAGGATGAGCATTGGCGAGATAAACTTTGAAATAAGAAAATTTAACACAGGCCGTCTAAAACGGAAAATGAAACTATGGTCTACAACTCTCACAAAGAGATATTCATAAATTAGTTCTCAACAAACTTTCGAAACTCTTCGAGTTTATCTGCAGCTGTCACTTCATTTAGATTCCATTTATGAATCTAAAATAAAACATTTCTCCTCAAATAATCGGATCAATAGAAGAGCCATGACGAAAACATAACTGAGAGTTCTTTTCTTTCGATTTAATGCGACAATTCCAGAGTTCAAGATGACATACCAATTTCAAAGACATAACTATTCAATTTAATATATAACATAACCGTTGATTTATCAACTTAAGACATAACCGTTGAGGACATAACCAAAAGACTTAACCTAGGACGTTTCGAGACATGTCACATCATCAGCTGTAGATATCCCTTGTATTGATAGTATATTTTCCTTTATCTAGGCATGATACCAGTTATCTCCTCGGTTTATACAAATTTCCATATTAAGGCATTTACTTGATATTAATTCTCCCCTTAGATTATCTCCTCGTGATTCCCTTATATTTTCCCTTGATTTCTCACTTGTTTTTCCCATTTCTAACTCTCTATATAAACCCCTATTGCCTTTCTATTAACAGCTAATGATGAGACATGTTATCTCGAAACCTCCTAGGTTAAGTACTTTGGTTATGTCTTCAAACGTTATGTCTTAAGTTGATAGATCAACGGTTATAACTTCAATGGTTATGTCTTAAAATTGGTATGTCATCTTAAAATTGGTATGTCATCTGGAACTCTGGAAATGTCACATTAAATAGAAAGAAAAGAACTTTCAATTATGTTCTTTTACTGAAGTTTATAGTCCAGCGTTTGCCAAGAAGCGTTTTAATGGGATCAAATTTTACATGAAATTTCATAAGCCATTCGTTGATAGCAGTACTTCATATGCAAAACAAAATAAACTATAAAACATTGTACTTCTTTAAGTATTTATGCAACAGACAGTTTAAAAGCGAATCCTCTAAGAACTTGAAGAAAAGCTCAAATGTTTGCAAGACTTCTATAACAATGTAACTGAAACAAAAGAGAAACTGCAATGAGCTTTCTTCAATTACCTAAGGAGAGATGCCTAATCAAATCACTTCCATCTGCACTGAAATCTTCTCAGATAACAGAGGCTTCGAGCTCAAAATTACAAGATATGCAATTCCTACCTCTTTTTCAAGCCATGCAAAATATTGGCAAAGAGCTGCAGCATCTCTGATCTAGGAGAAAGACATTTAACCCTACAGAGATTGAACACCTATTCGACTCTAGTACAGCTAGGATAGCATCAACACAAATCATATAATTTCATACTTGGAGAAATACAGATTTGATCAACTCAAAAGTTTTATCTATGCCAAACGGATTTTTTCACAATATACAAAGTTCTTTAGGAACAATACCAGTCGCTCAAAATTCACTCTCTGTGAACATTTACTCTCAAGAGGCTATCTCCTCTAACCCTATACTCTTTCTGAGACAGTCCTTCTTAAACTTCACTTTCCAAGAGATCAACTGTTAAATACGAAAGCCAGCTACTAAATATGAATGTAAACACAACACCGCACTTTCTCGACAAGAATTTTGTAATATGAATGGCCTAAAGTATTGCTTGCTGTAGCAAAATTTCAAAACTACTTATTGCCTTGCAGCCAATAAATATAGTTCCGTTTTGCTTTGACAAGATCAACAATAAATTTATTAATTCTTTATAAATATAAAAAATAATTATTCTGAATTACATGTGCTTGCTTCATTCCTTCAATTTCAACTTCATTCTTAACAGCCTTGGCAACACAAACTGGTGATGCATCCGTTATAAGGTTCTCCTGAAAAACCAAATATTTCAGCTAGCATGAGAATTGAATTGACATGTGGAAATAATTAATGGTCTGTTCCTTTTCTAACTTGTTTGCTACTACTAACAATAATATTAAGAATACTAAAAATTACCTCGGGAATAAGACTAGACAATGCAGCACTGCTCTTAGAGCTAATCTGAAAGATAAGAGAAAGCTTCAAATTAGGATTAAAAATATTAATTCCCAAAGTGCTAGAGTCTTGATTAGTTTCAAAACTATTGAGAGATTTCCTCCTCCAAATAATTCCCTCCATATAATATTGTTTAATTCTATTTTCACGTACATTATTTGAGTTTTTATATTAGTTGGCATTTTTCAACTGTTTGTGTAGTGTTAGTAAATTTTATGTAATGAACTTAAAGTTAATTAATGAAATGAACTGAGCATATGTTGAACCACTTCAAGCAAATAGACGTTGAAATATTTCGTAGGAATCGCAGCTTATTTTTCCCCCATTTATTTATAAAACCTCCCACAGGCACTTTTATATTAACTGAGGATGAGACATGATGTCTCGAAACGTTCTAACATGGTTTATGTCTATCGGCTAAGTCTGTATTAAACCGTTTATGTCTATTGGCCAAGTCCTAATGTTGGTATGTATGTCAAATTAATGGAATGTCAAAGTGAATAAAGAGGAAAAGATGTTTTTCGTCGTGGCTCTTCTCTTCAAACAGACGTTATTGCTCATTGAATGGTATGGAATTAGGCGCTATCAGGATAGCATAGAGTCTAATACTTCTCAAACGAAAAAGTACATCACATAATAGCAAGATAGAAGATGTCATTGGCAATTGTCTAATATCTAAATTGCCCACATTCCTAATAACTTAAGAAGTAATCAAGAACAATTCAGCTTCAACATTTTTGAAAAATTAAGAGCAGCCAGTCTGACCGTCAATTTTATTGGTTCTTATAAAAAAGAGTATGGTAACAGAAACTCTATTGCCACAAAAGATGGCCATCTCTGTCAGCTTACAGCCTACTCTTCTTCGTGCAACTTCCTTGTAAAAATGTTGAGGAACTTGAAAATAATAGGCCTTCAGAGCCCACTCCAATTCCGACATTGTACAAAGAAGATAGAGAGGACATCTCTACAACCACTATGCTACAACTCGATAAGAACCAAGGCAAGGAAATATTCATTTAACTGAAACTGTAGTTAACATGAAAAAACAAAGATGGAAGAAAGAACAATACCCAAACGCGTTTTCCTTCAGTTCCCAGTTTTCGCACATGTTTTTCAATGTCTTCGTATGGGACTATACTCACATGACCATCCCTATTGAGGTGTTCTCTAATTTCATTGGTCACACGGGATTCATCTATGAAAAGCCTAGAACAATAAATCGAATAAGAGACAGATTTGTCGACCAATAAGAATGCAAGAAAAAGAGCCAATGACAGCACAACAAATTGCAGAAATAAACAATGGATAATTGAAGAGCCAATCAACAATTAGATGACAAATCCAAAGCATCAGTTAATGAATCAACTGTTTACTATCTCACTATCACTGTCTCACATTCACTCTTCTACACATTCACTCTTCTACACACTCACTCTTCTACACACTCACTCTTCTACACACTCACTCTTCTACACACTCACTCTTCTACACTCATTCTCATGCACTATCTCTCGTTCTCTTCCTCTCCCTGCTCTCCTACAGAGACTCCTCTATCTCAAATCAAATCACATTAAATCAACTGTTTACAATATATAGTTTTTACAATAGTCCGCTAAAATAATCAAGGGTTATCTAAAAACAAGAAATACTAATTATGTACAAATGTGGTACGTACAACTTCTTTCCATTCCAGTGTCGTATGTCTTTTCTAAAAGTGCTTATGGAAGTTGCTAATTTTCTGTTATCAATTAGTGCATTCCACAAGAGACTTCCATATCTCTCTCTCTCTCTCAAAACTCAGTAAGCATACAATAGCCAAATTAATGAAAAACTTCAACAATAAAAGTCACAACTAGCTTAAAAAGAGCCCCTTGTATATCAGTTATTACTGAAGGGCCACCCTCCTTAAAAATGTGAAATGAAATGAGATGAAAAAGATAAATGCATGTCAAGGGTGAACAAATCACCGAAGCTCTTCGTATCAATTATCAATGCCCTATAAGCCTTTGCAGACTTACTTCACATCGTCCATTGTGACTATTGCGTATGAGAAGAACACAGGGTTATAAGCTATGTCCGAGCCACGAAGGTTGAAGAGCCCTGCATGAAAACGTGCAAAAACAAGCTCTTCATCGAGAAACAACTTTATCAGATATCAACTACGACTCACAATACGATAAAGGTAACACAAAGCTCACAAACAACCGCATACATAGTCTAACATATGCCAATGATGGATGGCTTTTTAACTATAAAGAAATAAAGGTCACTAAGTCAATGCTAATGCTACAAACAAAATGAACTGAAGGAGGCTCCTCCGCGCGCTTTCAATCGAAGGCTGCATCTTTAACCTTTACATTTAAACACAAAATTGGAATGACCCATGAGCATAAATTTTATGCGTTTGAACATGATGGATTGGTATATCTAAGATTCCTGGCACATCGTAACACATAAAGAAGAGTCTAGTTTCTTGTCATCAAACGTGCCAAAACACACTCAATACATATAAATATAACTCTAATGCTGATACATTCAATATATTGCAAATACTACACGAAAATTGAACCGAGAAATTGAACAACTTACAAGCGACTTCATCTAGAGCTGCAATCACAACAGCAAATGCATTTTTCTTTGCAAGTTCACTTCTTATTTGTTTGACTTTATCTATCCAGCTTTTGCCTGAAATTCAAAAACCAAATTCGGTCTGAAAACTAAATGGCACGCTACACGGGAAGAGTTTGCAAAAAAGATGGACGAAATATAATTCTGGTCCGCCTTTGACCATCCTAAAATGCAGGCAGATATGCCAATTTTGAAGGGAGCGCAAAGGAGTGCAGCAGGGAACTTTGAACTTTGATACTAAACTTTGAACTTTGAACTTTGATACTAACAGAGAACTTTGATACTAAACTTTGAACTTTGATACTAAGCTCTATGCCTAAATAACCATTCGAATTGCCGACATTAGTTCAAACAAAAAGGAGATTGCATACTTTGCTTACCAATAAAAGGACAGGGGACATTAGATATTGAAGAAGAGAGGTGACAGGATGCAACTGTGCTGTGAGCTGTTGCGGGAACTTGAACTGTCTTTTCCAATAAGAATTACCTGAAAATTCTTTTTTCAACACCAGAAGTCTTGAGCTGGGTGCTGCAGGCCTACCATGTTCCGCCCAAACAACATCGATTAGATTTTTGTCGACTCGTATCAAAGAGCGGCCAGTGCCTTGCAATTTCTATAGAATATAAAGGAATAACTGCGGCTCAGCACTAATAAACATTAAATTACTAGAAAATATCAATGAAAACATGAACAAAAACATTAGGATGTAGATTGCAAGGATTGACCTTACCTTTGTGATCCTCCGCCAACCATCTGAAAAGATAGAACAAAAATGTACCAACGGAGGCCTGCACAAAAAATGGCTAAAACTTGATTTTTTAAAGCAGGCAAAAAACTCCGTAAAGGAGAAGGACCTATAAAAATTTCTTTAGATCTTAACGAATACGTCATTCATGAATGAAATTCGCTCTTTTTCTTCAATAAGAATACCGAAATTTTTGCGAAGCTTCAATATTCTTAATTTTTTCTGATTTTGAGCCTAGAATTACTCTTAAATTATTCTTTAATAATGAAGGTATAACTTCACTTAAGATTGGAATATATTCCTTGAGACGAATAAATTCCAATCTGTGTTGATGTTTTACTACATAAAACTAAGCAAGAGTTTATATGTTGCATCAATAATGCAAAAGTACATCTGAACGTAGTATGATAGCTAGGATACAAAACAATTTTACGTCTTGATGAAGCTTGAGTCTCGCAGTATTCTTAAATCATTCTTAAATTTCAGCGATTGTGGACCTCAATACTCTTATAAACTTTATTCTTACAAAAAAGAGAGTGTACTATAATAGAGATCTAATTACTTGTAGGTTCATAGATTCCTGAGTTTCCCATTAGTTTATAAACTCAAAGGATTCCACATATCTTGTCCAACAGCTTTCCGCATATCTTTCCCACTTTAGCTACAAAACCCTTTTATTCCTTATTCATTTGCTGATAATAATGAGATGCATTGTCTTGAAACGTTCTTAATTGTCGAAATCATGGTTTTTTTCCACACGGCTATGTCGTCTGTTATTCTAGTTATGTCGCAATAAATAATATCATCAATCCAGCCATGATGCTTTTCGTCGTGGCTCTCCCAATGCAGTGTATAATTCAGTTACACTATCCAAGATGTGCTTCAATTTCAAAGGAGTTTATAAACGCAATAATATTTTAATTCCCAAAATGTATCATATGCAACCTAATAAGTTGATAATGAACTAATGCTATAAAGACTATAACAGTAATAAATGTTACCTAGAGAAATCAGGTATGGATCAACGCCAACTTTTGCACCAACAGGGAGTTCCTATAACACATCAATCAATGAAACTCATAAAGGTACATCATGGTCTGTAAGCAGGCAACCAAGTATTAAACTAAATGGAATGTACAGGGATAAGCAAAGTTAATAACTTAGCTGCTAATTCATTGAAAATAATACAAAAATAACTTAAGCAATAATTGTTTTGCTACCAACGACTTATAAATCTTCCAATTCTCTTGGTTGTGAGCTAATTTTTATGAAAGTGTTATTAACTTCTCAATAAAGAACTTCTTGCAAAAACCCATGTATAAGATAAGAGCTGTCTCCCCTTCCATCTAAATAAAATATCTAATATGGAACATAGACTGCTAACATGCACAATGAAATCTCTCACTAAAAAAGGTTCTAGGGTCTTGGGGTATAGCCTTACGAGTTTAACAAAAACAGGATTTTATACCAGTCACGCCCATTGAAGTCAATTCACAATTGCACCCAAATGGCATCCCCCCTGCAAGCACATAACTGACAACCCCTTTAGGGGCAATACCTGCCTTAACAAGTACTTTGGAGGGACAAAAGCCTCGTTTTGCTGTGTAAATCTCCAGGTTAATGATTCTTTTGGCGAGGCAAAACCACACACAAATGTTTCATTTGGAGGCATTGCCTCCACATCCCCTGCAGGTTGGTGCCTGCTCCACTGCTCAACAGCAGATTTTGATGATTCTCAACACTAAAAATATCACTGATTTACCTTGCTCAGCCAGTCTTCTTGTGACGGTGTTTCAGGCAAACCTACAAATGCATACATGTTGAAATTAATCTACACATGCATAAATGTTGAAATTACAATAATAGAGAGGCCAGCAAATGTATACAGATCTGAGTAATACATTTGAATTAAGACTTTGAAGGTCTTCACATCAATAAACACTTAGCATATTGTATTTGAATGAGAAGTAAGAAGCATTACTTGAAGTTTTACATTAAGTCTATACAATGGCTCAAAAATTTACCATCTTTCATAAGTGTCCAGTTAGCATCCATTTCATTTTCTGCTTGCAAATAATATCTGCCATCTGTCCACATCAATGCTTTTGTGTCAGTTACAATTGCTGTCCCTAAAGTAATTTAAAGAAAAAATAAATAGCAAAAAAGAAGACAATATTAAACTCTAATTGCAGTTGTAATTGATGAAAGAATATTTTTTCAAATGCACATCCAAATGAACCTTTGCATAGCTAGCAGTACAATCAAAGAAGATAAAGAGGAATTAGTGGCCATCAACAATGCTTACAAAAATATTCTCATAAGGTAAATAGTCTGTTCGTACTACAGAACTTAGCCACAGCATGAAAAAGCAGCAACATTCTCTTAACTTACTTAAAAGCATTTTTTGTCGGACACTCATCAGATTATGACAACATCGGATAGGGACCTACAGGTTAACCAAAATATATATCCAAACGCAGTTAATATGATAGGATGCATCTAATTGGCCCCAAGTGTGACCAATTAGGACCTATTACCATTGTTTACTTATCACATTAACCACATCTGGATATATATTTTTGTTAACCTTTAGGTCACTACCCGACGTTTCCATACTCTGATGAGTGTTGGACGAAAAAAAGCTTTTAAGTATGTTAAAAGAATGTTGCCTCTTTTTCGTGCAGTGGTAAACTTCTCATACAGACTAGTAATAAAGATTAAGAGCTTATGCTTATGAAGAATTTCTTTGCTTGAGAATCTTGCCTCATAAGAGAAACATCTAATGGCACCTACACTTTCACATGACTGGCAATATCTCTCTAATGAGACCACTTTCTTCTTGCTCACATACTATTTATTCTGTAAGGTTTCTACAAAGGACTCAGTATCATTGACAAACAAAAATCTCATGCTAGAGTAGAAACTAACCTGCACTTCCACTGAAGCCACTGATAAACTCCCTCCTCATGTGACAAGGTGCTATATATTCACTCTAATTGCAGAAGAGAAAAATTTTTCAAACTCCCCCTTTATAATTTCCAAAAAATTAGCTATTTAAATAGTCTAAAGTGAAACCATCTGTAGTCTTAGAGTACAAGAGGTGAC
Organism: Cassiopea xamachana; assembly: GCA_900291935.2. NCBI lineage: Eukaryota > Metazoa > Cnidaria > Scyphozoa > Rhizostomeae > Cassiopeidae > Cassiopea > Cassiopea xamachana. The sequence continues at coordinate 851,922 of OLMO02000297.1, forward strand.
ATCAGAGAGGGGATGAGGGAATATAGCCCCGCATTAGAATGTTGGCCCACTTCTGGAAGGTTATGAACTGGCTTCTTGGAGGTATAGTAGTGGTCTTAATACCATATCTTGACTACTCATCAGAAATATAAACCCCCTCTGGAAAATTCATGATGTGATCCCTGCAGGAGACCTAGATAGCAATGTGTGTGATAGGAGCCACTTATCTCTGCAGCTAGGCAGGCATTTGAAATGTCATAATTCCAAAATTTCTAAATAATTTCATACACAACAAGCTGATACAATGCTACAAAGTTGGTATACAGGAAACATGAGCAAAGTCTGCAACTTCAACTCCCATAAATCCATATTCAAATGAAGTAATGAAGTTCAGGGTGTGTTCTCTCCTCGATTAGTCTAACTACTGAGAGAACTCTTCATTCAATTATTTTCCTACATATAACTTCTCCTTGTCTACATGTTTGGTAGTTATACTGTATAAGATTTATCAGTAACATTGTTATTCTAGTTTAGTGTAGCCAAGGAGTATGGCTAAGTGTCTGTATTAGTTTATTAATGATGAATTGTACGTAGAGAATTTAAAATATGAAACTGAAGTACCTGATGTGCATCACCAGATGGTATAATATAAGCATTGATTGCTTCTGGGACATAGCTTGTATTCTTCATTAACTTTCTTAACTTCTTTAATAAATTTCCAGTTGGCTTCTTCATTTCTTAATTATTCTGAAACCAGTGCTCTCAACTTGAATGAAAGACAACCTCAAGAGAACTGTAGCAGTTACACAACAATAGATGAGTGCATAAGTAATAGCTAAAGAAGCAAAACGATCATTGTGCCGAAGAAGTAGATAATGCAAGCTGGTGCTAATGAAGACTATTGTTTATTAGACACTGAGTGTGTACAAGCCTCAGGTGTGTAATTTAAGTCAGATTTGCAAGTTTACACTTGGTCTCAGGTTTGCAATTTAAGTTTGCACTTTCCTTTTTGGCTTGCAAAGTAAAGCCTACTCAGTTTCTCTTATTTGTGTTCTGGAATGAAACTGTAAAAGAAATATTATAGCAGGGAAATATTATTGTTATTATCATAGCTGGAAAATATTTATTATCAAGATAAAATCAAACAATTACTCATTGCCCTATCATGTTATTCAATATCCTGTCACGCTCATTTCAGAGTGTATAGTATCATTGAAGATAAAGAATCTTGGGTGTGCAAAACTCTGCAGTAAAAAGATCACGAGTACAATGATGACCCAAATCAACAGAAAAAATAAAACGAATTGTATATGCATTGTGGATGCATAGATGGGATTCTAGTAAAGAACTGGGAATTTTGTAGTTTTATACCTCAAGAATAAAGTTCCTTGCTACGTGTCCAGTTGACTGTTTTTGCAGCGTACGTGGCCATGTCTCTGCAGCCTCTACCTCGTCATTTTATGAAAACATCTCCTCCACAGAGTCTTCAACTTTCTGCCAGTGCTTACTGCTGATAGATAGTTGAAAACTTACAAAAGTTATTGCTTGTCAAAAAAATGACGGTTATTTTCCTTTCATTGGCTATAGTTCATGCAGCAGGTTTCAGAGAATTCAAGCAGCTGAAATCTTACGGAAAACCACGATATGATGCAATACTTAGTGATTCACAAACACAATTACAAGTGATATAGAATTGGAGAACCAAGAGGGGTGACAGCAGTAGTGTAAAGCTAAATTAGAAACTATGGGGTCAAGCTGAAGACTGAGGTGGAAAATGGATCAATCCTGTTTTTCATTGCTGTTGCCTTAGTTGACTCTATTTTTACTGTGAACTTGGTGTTTCAAAACAGACATGAAATGACAGCCTGTACTACAAACACGTAACCAGAATCTCTCCTGTAGAAGCCTATTTCATTACCCTATTTTGCCATTCTTGCAATATTATATAGAAGGACTAGGTGGCTTAAGCCCCCCAAAACTGTTGATAAAATAACTAGGGGGCTATGCTCTCCTATGTCCTGGAGCTCTACACCACAGGGTGACAATATGTGCTAGCTATTGGAAAGATTGATAGTCTTTTATCACTTCACTATGACCACATTGAAATGACATTGTAAATAATAATATTACTACAGCATGAAAAAGCAGCAAAATTTTCATACATACTGAAAAACTTTTTTCGTCTGACACTCATCAGAGTATGAAACAAATTCATAGTACCAACTGACTATTTAAATAATAAACTCCAGAAATTTTTGTTCTATCCCAGCAATCTTGAAAATTTTAATTGATAGTAGCCTTAACAATGGAAAAGAAAGAGAAGAAGAAAACTCATTGAGACTACAAAACTCAGTCTGAGCTATGGACAAACATTCACAACTTTTACAAAAGATTTCAAACTTTTTACAGCTATCTTCACACATTACTACTCATTGGGATTTGAAGTATATTTTTTCTTATTTGCAGGCCACCTGCAAACAGGACATTTTTTGGTATTATTGTCACAACTTTGCAACAGCCAACAGTCAATGCAATCTCTATGAAAACAGTGGCCACATGGCAACAGTTTCACCAATTCGCCACACTTATAATTCTCAAGGCAGACCACACAATCAGCACACTGCATGGCATACTCAGGAAGCTCAAACTTCTTCTGCTGGCAAGTGCATTTTGCACTATGCTTCTTTATCTGTCTATTTCTTGAGCTTTTACAATTTGATGCTTCAAAAGCCTTTCTGCAGAACTTCCAGCAAACCAGGTGCCTCACATATTGGCTTGAATGCAATGGATGTAGCCATAGGTCAGGCATAGACAATCGCTGTAGAAGATTCTCCAGTCTTTCCTCCAACTCAAAGTAGAATATTGGGGGTGTGGCAAGGGTTAATAGTGACTGGAAGAAGTCTGTTATCTCATTTACATCATCAACCCATAAACTGGTTAGGGTTGGCCTTGGTAGTCCCCTGTTTGAGATAATAAATCTCACATATCCAACCACTGAAGCATATACCACAAGACCAAAACAAAATATTCCAACGTGCTGTGAGAAGAGTAGAACATCATTTCGTATCATTGCTGCAACTTCAGAAAACATGGCAGATTGTAATGCATTTAGCAAGAAATCAATGAATGGTCCAGACTCTGGGAATTGCAAAACATTCATTATAGGTAACCAAGCAAAAATCAGCAGTGAATTTGAGACAAATGCCACCCATGTGAAGCAGATCAGTCTTCGCAATGGGCCTCCTTTTTGTACAAACAACTCAAATAAACAACACATGTTTATGAGTATTAGCACCAAGAGAAATATGTCATTTGCCTCTGGGTACAATGTCCTCAAAAACATATCTAAATTTGAGTAATGAAACTCTTCTCCCTTTCTGGATCCATAAGTGTAGTTTGAATTTAGTGTCATTGCATGCATTGAGAAGAGCTTAAAAGGTGGCCCATTCTTTTTTTTTCTTTGGCCTTTAATATGAAAAAATTTTATTCTCCCAGTAAAACGAACTGATAGGGCTGATATTAGAAGTGGTGGCAGCTTACTTCTGGACTCGTAAACAACTTTAATATTTGATCTATGTTCCAACTTGGTTGCTTTCTTCCTGCTTTTCTCTAACATTTCTGGTAGATCCTCTGTTTTACTCAACATTAGTACCTTCGTTTTCAGCTTGCTTTTGATCCATTCCACTAAGCACAATTTCCCTGCAGCCTGTCCACCATGCATAGCACAAATACTTTTGTTGCGATAAAGATACGTGGCAACTTTCCCCTTTGGTTTCACTCCGGCAGGCATTGACAATAATATTGAGCATGACTCAATTCTGTGTTTTCTACATAACTTTGTATCTCTTGCGCATTTATAAGTTCCAGTTCGAATGCCATACTTAACAAGTTGTCTAGACAATGTGTGCCAGTCTTTTGCATTAAGAACTGTATCATTTTTGCTGCACTGGTCAGGGCGCACTTGCTGGTTGTGTTTGCTTCTGTTCCGACTGGGCCTGACCCAAACAACCCAAGCGCTTGCCTTCGTGTCCTCGACATTTTCAAGAAAATGATCGTAGGAAATGAAATCAACGCTTCTAGCAACACCATACGTATCTAGAGATGTGTTGCGATCATCCGATAATAAGTTGTCATCATGCTGAATTACATCTTCAAGGCTCTCTTCGTCATCTGCTTTTTCTTCCCTTTGTTCCGATTGATGTTTACAAAGTGCGCAAAACCTCAAGGACTTTGGCAATACTTTACATAGAACACTTAGGCTCGTTACTCCCACAAAAGAAACACTGAGATCTACGAGTCTTGAGCCAATAAAGATGATGAAGAAGTAAGTGAAAACAAGAATTATTTTTACAAACATAATGATCGCTTTTCCATCTCAGCTCAGACGCGTCGATCATCTGCCTGCCAAAACTGATGCTAAACAAAACACACCCAATCGAGGCGATGACGAAGTACTTACCCGCCAACATTCTTTCGCGGATTTTTCTATATGAAAAGAGGAAGTGTTTTGCAAATAAATACGGAAGTCCATTCCTCGTAAAGAATCACTTCAACTTAGGCAAATAATATTTCTTCCGATAACATAAACGTGCAAATGCCTGGTTCCTACATAGAGGTTTGCTGTGAGGATAATCTGCTTATTGAAAAACGTCTGCTTTTGCTCAGTCTCTTCCCCCCTCACAATAGTATTACTTCGTAATTAAAAATACCGCGTATCAAAAGATATTGCCTATTTCCTTGCAGGATTAAGTACTGCATTAATCCATTATCGTTTTGGAAAGCTGCTATTTCACTACCAATAGAATGCGTGATGAGTATCATAATTTATGCAGCCAATATGCCAAACATGCTCCTTCCACCGTAGCTGGGGCAAGAAGCTACTGTCCACCCCCTAGCACAACATCTGTAGGAAATGCAAGACGTATGGAGGAATTGCAATACTTTGCAAAAGTAGCCACAGTTACCATGTTGAGAGGTTTTTGCTGGAACATTGTTGAAAAATTTGTGCTTTGGTCCCCAAACGCAATATTCCCATCTGAATATACTTGGGAATCACCCTAAATCTACGACCTTATAGGGGAAAAGATTCCACATTACGTGCCTCGAGTACTTTTTTCCTAATGCAGCCTTCCGTACCTTAACCTCAGCTAAGATGATGTCAAATCATGTATTTTTTCTGATGGTCATAACAACCAACAACAATAGATTTTGTAGAACTTTGTAGGAACTCAATTCTTCTGATGCACAAGAAACTGCCAAGAAGCATGATTATGAATTTCGATTGATGCTGCATAAGGTAATACGATAATTTTATAGATGGCAAAGAAACAACAAGTCTAGATATGCCCAATTAAGTAGTACAGATGCTTTCACACTTTTCTGAAACAATTTTATACAAAGCTTGGGTCAAAGAATAAGCCAATACAAATGACTAGATCTGCTTTATCAAACAACAGCAATATCTCTAAATACTCTTTGCAGCGTAATATAAGTAGGGTTATGGTAGTCAGAAAAGCTGGGAAAATCTCCAAAACCTACTTAGCTTAGTGGGGGAGAGGCAGAATAAATGGAGGGGTTGGGGAATGATCAACAATGTTATAAAAAATGCATTAGTTTCTGGCCATAAATGTATATAAAAGTAACATAGCCTGGTGCACAGAATGAGACAATACTGTACCAAACAACACATGCAATCAACATACTTTTCTTTTGAAATTTTCTACTTGCAAGCCAATGCATCTCCTCTAAAAATTGCCTTGCGTGAGGTCATACCTTAATAATTAATAGATGGGGGGGGTTGGAGAAAAATCTCCTGGGTGGAAAGTTAATTAGTGGGAGGAACATCTATTAGAGAACCAAGAGTAATGGAAGATCTTGAGTTGACAAAGCAAAGCTATGTTAAGCATTTTATATTAAGTCCTTCTTTTTAGCTTCTTTCTTAGCATCTTTTTTCTGATCCTTTTCACTATTATCTTTCTTGTCATTATCATTGTTACTTTTAACAGTTTTCATTTTTTCATCTTTATTTTGTGTTTTATTTTCCTTCTTCTCTTTGTCATCCTTCATTTCAGATCTTCGGTTGCGTTCCGTGATGAACATATTTAAAGCAACTGGTCCAATTAATGAATTGTCTTCAGCAAAGTTACGAACATTGAAGCCACAACGAACAGCCATATTGTTCTCAGAGTCATCAATCTCCTTTATATGATAATTCTGCTCATATAGTAGGAAAAAATAACGATGTGGCCCACTCCCATATGGGGGCAATGGAGGTTTGTAAGCTAAAAAACAGAATTACCTGAAAGAGAACTCAAAAAGAAAAGAAAGAAGCTACATCAAATGCAATGTTTGAACTGTTAAAATGCAATGTTACTGATGGATTCAAAAATTCAAAATAGTTGAAACATCTGTAGAGCTTTTTATGGAGTAGTGTTAAAATGTAAAGGTACAATATACCACACACATGAGCTATCAAAGATGTGTGCATACTTACATACAATCTCTTTGCCTTGAGTAATATTCCCTTTCTGTTGAAAAGAATAGAGCTTGTGAGTTTAAAAAATTTTACTTGCATTGACTTCCAATTATTACAAACAGCAAATTATTATTAGCAACTAAACTTCTTCAAAAAGTATCACCATCAAAGGTAGAGAGGACACTTGGAGAGCAGTGGCAGATCTTTTGGCATGCCTTTGGGGAGAGGAGGGAAAACTATTTTGAATCACGTGCATCATTCCAGGGGTGTGCTTAAGGTTATAAAAGTGGGGGAGCAGCAATGAAAATTTCCTAGCCATGCCCTCTACTTCTCTGAAGATTTGAATCTACTCCCCCCCCCCAATTATTTTCTCATTAACGTTAAAGAAATCCTGAGCACCATCTTAGCAAAAAGTGGGGAGCATTTACCCCCATACTCCTCCCATAGCCATGCCAATGCATCATTCATTACTGACTGTAATATAGAAAAACTTTTGTAAAACTTTGGAGAGGGCTTTGCTAGAAATAACACACTAACACCACATGCTAGAAATAGCGGAACTTTCTTATCAGTTTTCAACAAAACATTATCCAGTTCAATTTAGCCAGCAAATTACAATCAAAATTGTGATAGCAGTCAACAGTGCAACATTGGGAGGAGCAAAGTGGGAAGCAATTATTCAAATTATTCAGACTACAGGCAATGATGTGCTGAGACACTTTCCCATGAGGGGGAGGGCACTTTACTATTTGACTAACTACTGTTACTAAAAAAATCATGGACAATACTGCGGCCAACTCTTTCAGTGTGGCAGACTTTTTGACCAAATTCCTTGCAAACTTGAAATTATTGGGGAGTGATGCCCCCATGCCCTCTATTGTCACATCCCTGGCTACAGTCAAAAATTTTTCATATTCCTGATAAAAATTGACACAAAATTAAAAAGAAATGCTGGAACGATGATGATCACATACAGGTATATTAACAACCATCCAATGCAGCCAGCCTCGACATCTGTGGCTAGTTCTGCTGGGTGCGTCAGGATCTACCATTAATAGTGTCATTTCCTTTCCTTTCTGCAAGACATATAATATTCTATGAAATAAAATATATTTAAAAGCATACAACAATATATATCAAAATAGTTGATATGACAAACTTTTAAAAACACAAACCAACCAAATCATAAAGTCAATGAATGTTGACTGTATTGCCTGCAGAAAGCCAAGAGTATATTTAGGAAATAGATGAATGCTATTAGGTGCCTACAGATTTTGCAAGACCTCTAGTTCTTGAATATCAAAATTTACCAACTTGTTTTTAAAATGCTCTCAAAAATTGATGGCAACACTAGATTTAATATATTAAAATTCCAATTGAAACTCTTCAGTTTTCTGCCCTCTAATGAGACAAATACGCATCTTTTTGCTAGCAGAAGTCCTCAAGATGGATAGAGAATCTCATATCTTCAAATTCATACCAAAGGGATGCACATGCCAGGAATATCAAATCTTGGATGCTTTAATTTGTATTTCTCCATCCTAAATCTTTTGTATGGGATATTATTTAATTCTCCACAATATTGCTTGAGTTCCCAACCAACAAGATAAACAGGCAATTTTTTAATTGTGCCATTATCAACTTTCTGGCACAATGTATCGTAATTTGCATGGATCAGATCTGGGACGTCTTTTATTGTCTCGTTTGCTGTCGCATTTTTTGGCTTAATTTCATCCCGACAAATTCCTTTTACTGCATTGGACCCTGACCCTGCGTCATCCTCGTCTTCTGGGCCTTGTGGAGTATTATCTATAGGCATATCTATCAAACTAATCACTGACGATAAATCCTTGATTTCCTCCATTATTTTCTCCTTTTCTAGATCATTAGACATTTTTGGCCTAGCTTCGCTGCCAAGGACCAGCAGGATAGTAAACACAATTCGATGCCAGGATACATCCTGGCAAATGTAGAGCGCCATCTCTATCAATTTTAGCTAAGTTCCTTTCATTCTATTCGATTTTTCATTGAACTTTCCTGTTTTCAAAATGTTTCTGAATATCTTGACCTTTCGCAAACAGGTACCCATGTCCATGTGGCTTGTTTATGTGTACCATTGACCCACAACCGCCTTCGCAGCGCGATAGTATAGTTTGCTAGGAGTCGATGAGTGAACATTTACCACAAAGTTACAACTCCCTCCCCCCCCCCATCTNNNCCCCCCCCCCCCATCTATTAAAACAAACTTTTTGACCTACATTTCATGAAGTAATGCGCTATAATGATGCTAAATTAACGTTAAATTAACGTAATGAAATTTAGGTCAAAATTTCATTTAACCTATATGTGCTAAATGTCTTAGCAACAATTTTTTAAATATTGTGGCTAGCTATTTTGGAAAATAGTCCTAAATCACAGGATATTGGAAATAGCTTCATATGTTTTAGGAACATTATTTGCTGGGCTATTGTTGTTGTCAAAATTCAAAATCCATAAATAACTTCAATATTTTGTAATCAATGTTTGTAACGAGGTTAGCTTTGTGTTGCTATGGGGATAGAGTAAAGACTTATAGTCGCAAATTTCACCAATACATGCTCTAGATTTTGCAAATATTGCTAACTAATACCTGCGAGGTTGATCACTTGAAAATGGCGGCCAAAGTGGACAGTCGAGGTGGCACTAGGCCAACAAAAGTGACTTTTAGCAAAGCTGGGAACGTACCAAATGTTGGAAATATACCTCAAACCACTGACGAAAGCCATGAAATGCATGTTAAGATGTCAAAAAAGATTGCGCAACTGACGAAAGTTATATTTTCACTGAATACAAAAAATGAAGACTTTGAGGAAATAATTGAGGGTCTAAAAGCTAAGCATAATGATGAACTGCAAAGAGTGGCCTTGGAATCCAAAGATAAGATCGTACATTATAAACAGAAATTAGAGCTTGTGAAAGAGCAGGAAGCATTGATAGATAAATTGCAATGCTTGTTGGAAGGAGAACGGAGCGATAAGCACCAACTTGTGGCGGATTTTGAGAAATATAAACTAGCGCACAGTGAAAAGGAGGAGGAAATACGACTTAAATATGAAACAAAAATGGTTGAATTTGGTAAAAATCTAACGAAGCTTAAAAATGAATTTGAAATAAGAACGCAACAGTTTGAGAATGCAAGAAAAAGTTTTGAAATCGAAAAGGATAACTTGCTATCGGATTTGACAAACAGACATACGTTGGGAATGGAAAAATTGATTAATGCACACCGAGTGAGGTATGATGAGCTTCAGAACGAAAAAGTAATATTACAGAAAGAAATCGATGATATTAAATCAGAAAGAACTTCGGAAGTGAGCAGTAGAGATTCTGAACTAAGGAAATTGATTGATGAAAATGAGGCAAAATGTGAAAAACTGAAGCTATTTTATCAAAAAGAACTTTCAGCTGCAAAGGAAAAGTATGAGATTGAAGTTAATGAGCAACTAGAGAAGTTTAAAAATGAAGAGAAAATTAATCAAGCATCTATGAAGAGAAATGAAGAAACATTAAAAAACAAAATAATGGTACTGAGTGCTAAAAATGAGAAACTGGATTCCAGAATTGTAGAGTTAGAAATGGCTGTAAAATCAGCAAATGAAGAACTGAGTAAATCATGCAACAATAATGATGATTATTCTAAAGAAGTTTCAAATCTTCAGCAAGAGCTAAGTGTTGCTGATGTGAGACTAAAAGGGTTGCAAAGTGAGATGAATATACTGAAGACAAAATATGAAGAGCAATCAAAAGATATGCTGAGAAAATCAGGTAAATTCTTTGAGCCTATTTGATTCAGGGCTTTCTGCACAACTGTGAAAGTCAAGCATAGAGGGAAGAGAGCTAATTGTGTACAATTCATATCAATTTTCATGCAATTATTGTATTGTGGGCTGTTCTTCTGGAATACAATAGAAATAGATGTAGTACTATTGCCTGTATCATATTGAGTGTTTATTGAATTTTTGTCAATAGGCATCAGTTTGGTGGACATATATCAGCCTTGCATCTTGATCAGTCAGTTTTGGCAGAGAAATCTCTGTCTTCATACTTCTAATTACTGTAAAACAGACAATTGCATCTTGCAATTATGATTTTGCCACCAAATATTTTGCAGTATCTGTATTAGGTTTCTCTCCTTTACCTAGGCCAGGATTTGCTCAAAGTTGTATAATTTGATTAATGTTTTAGCTGAACTTGGATCCCTTGAAGCTACAAAAATTTCTAATGCAAACACAATCAAAGATTTAACCCTGGAAGTAGATGAGTTGAGAAGAAGATGTAATGAGCTAGAATCAGAAAGGAAGAACCTTGGAAGAAAACTTAGTGCAAGCAGTTCAGAAGCACATTTGCAGATACGAGCTTTGCAAAGGGTAAGGAACTGTGACTAGGGCTTGTCAGCATTATATATTCATCTTGTGCTTCAATTTTTCTACTACTTTCCCTCAATCCTTTTAAGTCTAGTGTTAGTCTCACCCAACCAAATTTTCCAATGTCATATTATTTCCCTTGATGCCACTCTGGGTATTCTAAATTGTCTGTTGTTACCAGCTCCATCTTGTCCTCTACCTTAAAAATGTTCAACATTCAGATTGATGTTGTATTGTGTATCCTATTTTCTGATACCTCATTTAGATTATACCTTCCTCAACTCCTCTTTTGACACCTAGTTTCTGACTTCATATATGTCCATGAATCTTATTAGCAGTTTGTAACAAATTTGAGATTTCATAGCTGGTTATTGCAGAATAGGGATTGATGACTATATCAATCTATTTTTTGATTCATTCATCTGCTTGTACTAATTATTTTATGATGTCATTACTATTCTTCAATATTTTTTCTATGAAGGACCTTGAAAAGCTTGAAGAAAGTAAGAAAGGTGCCTTGGACCAGCTTATGAAAGAAACAGAGCAAATGAAAAGTGCCTTTGAAGAGAAGATCAAGAGTATGAAGGAAGAAAGAGATTTAGAGTATAGTAATGTTGTTGCAAAACACAAGGAGGAGGTAGCTGAATTAGCAACCTGCCATAAAGAAGAGATGAATTCAATCAAGGAAATGCTACAAAGTCAACAAAATGAGGTTATCAGAAAACTTGAAGCAGAGAGTAAGGAATTAACTGATCAGAAGTCGAGAGATATTGAAAACTTGGAAGCTAAATTGAAACAGTATGAGAGTGAAATATCAAGACTAAAGAGTATGGTAGAAGAGGAGCATTCTAAAAGTTCATTTAGTTCTGATGAGTTGGTATCACGTCAAAAGCAATTGGATGAAATGCAAAGTGATCTGGAGAGGACAAAAAATCAGCTGATATCCTCACAAGCTAAAGTTTCCATGTTAGAGGTATGTGGTGCTTTAAATATTTCATTTTATAGTAAGAAGGTTTCTCAAAATTTTGCTGAATGTGTAAGTTTATTTTTGCTTCACATCCACTTCAGAAATGAGCAACAACTGAATTTTGTTAAGACATCATCATACAGTTGCTAAAATTTGACCAGAGTTGAGATAAAGTGGAGTGGCTTCTTTCTCACTTTACTAATTCACAATATATTTTCTCTTTACTTGAGACTAGGTATATTTTATTCTTTGAGTCACAGTCTTTTTCATGAATCATTGATTTCAGAGAGATTCAGAGGTAAATAAGAAAGAATATGAAAAAGAAATTGAGAATGCTGAGTTGAAACTACAGACCAGCCTGAAAGACCTGCAGGCAGATCTCAATCAACAATGGGCTAAAAAATTGAAGTGAGTTTCTTTGAGCAGAGATTGAATTCACATATTTCTCATGTTCTTCAGTTGGAGCACTCTGACCTACTGGTAGGGCATTTAGGGGCACAGCCATAGAAAGGTGGGAGAGGGTAAATGGTGCACCCCCATATTTAACTTGTAGGTACATTTACTGAATATCAATAGTGCTTATCAACATTATATTGCTGGTAAAACTCAAGGAAAGTCCTATTGGGTTCAAGCAAAGTCTGTTTGTCAGCAAATTGGGGCTGTGCACTCCACTAACAATTTTCTTTAGCTTTGCCCCTGAGTGCATTTTGCTTATCCCTAAAGTTTTGAATCCTCTCACTAGCAGTCATTAGCTACAGCAAAAAAAGTATCATATCATCTGTGGGAGCTTGGGCATCAATGAATTTCCTCTCCAAGCCCCCAATTAGCTCTAAAATATTATCTTAGGGAAATCAGAAGTAAAATCAATGTCTTCTCATAGTTTGCAGCACTCAGAGTATTTACCTCAATGGTGATTCTTGGTTGAGTTTCTTATTGACTTGTCATCTTGGTTGTGAATTTCTTTGTTGTCATTATGTTGATTACATCCATAGTGACCTATTTTGTTCTTATTTTAGAGATGAGTGTGAAAAAATCAGGCACACCCTACTGACCCAACAGAGAGAAGAGAGTGATGCAGCATTGAACCAATTGATGACTCTTAAAGAGAAAGAGCTGGATGCTTATAAAAAAGAACTACAGCAGCAGATTTCAAGGTATCAGCAACAGGTAAGCTTTTCATTGGCTGCCTTAGGGACTAATGAGCTTCTAGGGACTACAATACATGCTAAGCTTTGAGACTAGAGGTACTATATACATTTGGAGCAGGGGCATAGCCAGAGGGGGTGCAGAGGGTTGCCACACCCCCCCCCCAATATTTTGCTTGTCAGCACATTTTTCATATATCACTAATGCTCATCAATGTTGCATTGTTGATAAAGCTCAAGGAAAGTCCCCTTTTTTGGCCAATTGGGCTTGAACAAATCTGTTGTTGGCAAATTGAGTTGTGTACCACATCAACAATTCTCTTTAGCTTTGCCCTGATTTGGCATTTATATAAACCTTTCNCTTTTGAGAAGTGTATTGTATGGAAAGTGAAGCTGGAGTGGCTGTAATAGGATATGATCACCTTTTTTGAAGAGGAAGGCACAAGCAAGGAAACAGCTGCCACACCAAAACTGAGATATTGGGCTGATCCTGCTTCAAAATTAGGAGGCATTCCCTGTTATATAAAAGGATGCTTGTATTAAATAAAAGATCTACCAATGTCTAAATAGTATACCTCATAGATGGACTGTATTACTGCATTTGCTATGGGTAAACTAAGTCACAAATGATAAAATACTCACTTTTCCCTTAGAATTCATGCTCATTAGCTAGTATCTCCTTATCTGAATGTCTTTATTATGACAATTTTACATATTGTATGTTACATATGGTAGATGGCTTTAATCATAATGTTTTAGGCCTAAGTGGATTAGTTTTCTAGCATTGATTGATTGATTAAGTGATTGATTGATTGATCATTCAATCAGTTGGGTAATCAATAAATTGTTGATCATTTGATTTGATTTTATGACCTGTCATAAACATCAGTCTATCATTGGCTTGGTTACCTGTATCATTCAGGGGAAATTTTCTTTGGACTACCTTTGATGATAGCATAAAACAAGAACTGACACTTGTCCACTCTAAAAACATAAGTTTTAACTTATATAAATAAATATTAAAAACATTTAAAATACTGGAAACAAACCAACGGTAAATAATTATTATGAAAACCCGATGTGTAGACTTCAATTACACTCTTCTTTTTTCAAGAACAATTTCATAAGAACAGAAGCTTGAAATTTGGTGGAAATTAAGATCAAATTAAAAACAAGGCTGAGCCTGAAGCATTGTCATAAAATGTATTTTGCAAAACAGTGCAGTCGCTTTCCACTGACAAATGGATATGACATATCCTTTCCTTCTTTACCTGAGGAGAATTGACAGCCATGACACTTTCGGTGCTAACATTGTCTATCTATAATTGTTTGTAAAATTTTTTCAATAGAAGTCATTAATATGCAAGAGATACCATCTTGGTTGTAACATTTGGCTCTTAATCAATCAAAACATCCAATGTTGCCTTGTATATTGTCTTAATTTCTAAATAGCCTAAACGTTACTAATTTAAGAACAAATTAAGAGCAACTCAGCCTCAATTTGGGACAAATTAAGAACAGCCAGCCTGGGCCTTCATTTTACTGGCTCTATTGAAAAGAAGAGTGTACTGCCTGATTTGGATTCAATAGTTGTTCAACTCCCTATAGATTCTCTCTCTTTCAAGCAAACAGACTAGTCTCTATAGAATTAAGAACTTATCACCAATAGCAGGTTTTTTGTTTGTATTCCTTGATTGCTTTTGATTAGCTAGTTTTCGAAATTATTGAATCTTTACCTAGAAGCGTTAATTGCACGTTTTGTTGACATTTGGGAGCACTGTGTAGACATATCATATTATTATCAACGTGTGTATTATTTAGTTCTGTATTCCGTCTAGGTTTCTCAGCTTCGTAAAGATTTGCAGAACGCCAGCAAAGAGAACCTGGAGTTGCTGAAAACGAACTCTGAGGAAATCGACCGGCAGCGTGCTAATTATGAAGACCAGATTGCAAAGTTGAAATTTGATCATTCTGGAGAGATTGAGATTTTATATTTAGAAAATGAGAAGAGATTAAAGGGATTAGCTGAAAAGTACGACTTGGATTTAAAGGTAATGAAGTTATTGACTCCCTTATTCATTTTGTTTGATTTGGTTTATCCAAATCAGTTTGAGGGAAAGTAATTGAAGCCGCTCTGAACTTTATTTTTAGCTGGTGCTACGCAGAACCATGCCAACTTTGTTAAATATTGGTTGGAGAAACCATTTCTGTAACTGGATTAGCAAGAAGAGAATTCTTTTACATTCCTCGTAAATTTCTATTGTACTTTGCTATTCGTTCCTTCATTCTCTACAGTTTTTCTTTGTAATTTCTATTGCTATAAGTCATTAGTTTCTCTCCCTTGCACCTGCTATTAATACATTATTAATTAGCATAACAAAATTACTCTTACTTACCAGAATGGGATGCAGTGTTTGCCACACTGTGGCTATTACGTTCTCCATAGCTGTATAAGTATAGCTTTCCTCTAGCTATCTGCATTTGAGGTTGAAAGCGAAATTCACTTTTTTCTATATGAGTGCACCAACTTTGGTAATCTTTGATATAGCTGACATGTTTCTCGTGATTTCCTATTACTTGAGGTTTCGTGGACCATTCGTTTAGATGCGTCAGGTTTAGATGCATCTCCGAAGCCAATGGGATACTGTCTTGTGAGGACCAGTGTAAATAATGCCAAATGCTCCTACGTTCGAGATGTATTAACTTCTTTTGCAACGCCTTTGCCAATAGCTGTAAAGAACTCTACTAGAAATAAGCGCTGATAGATAATACCAGCTTAAATCTTTGCTGCCTACCACCCACGATAGATCCTCTGAGATAAGGATTGACTAATTCAATTCCATACTTAAAGTATAAGGAGTTGGATGCATACGTTGGTATTGACCGATACCTTTTTGTAGCAATTTAACCTTGTACGTTATCCACTTTCTTGCCTATTTTGATAGCGTTGAATCAATCCTTTCAAAAACTAAGTTTTTCCTTTGCTCATACTCATCAGTTAGTTATGCTGCCCTGGTTGATATTCTTTACCAGATTCATCTCTTTTTATTTTCAGGGACTAACTGAGATATTGAAATCTGAGCACAACGAAGCTTTGGCTGGACTAACGATGGCAAACAGAGCTGCTATGGATGCTGTTAAACGTGAAGCAGAAGCATTAAGGAAGGATCAAATTGAAGAACTGAATGTGAAGCATTCTGAAGAAAAAGGTCTCTATATCTTTCTAAGTGTGCGCAGTTTCCCTATGAATGTTTCTAAACGGGTAGACGTGTTTTTAAATGTGTACTTCGAGATTTAACAATTTCCTTTACTGATCATGACTGTAAGTAGCTTTCAGATATCAAGTATTTCCTACGCGATTTTAGAATTTTTGGCAAATTTTGATATAAAATTGAGGTGAGTGTGATATGAATGAATGATCGATAACTATTAACATTTAGGTGTAGCCAAATCTATTTTGTTCTTCATTCCTTATTAAGTTGGAAACCATTTTCAATTTAGTGTCTGGGAGACTGGAGATGTTGTCCTCAGACGATATTATCAAAATTAGCCAGTATGAGGTAAATGGACTATGGGAATAAAGAATTTGAAAAATGCTCCACGTCTATGATTTTTCCTCTTCGTGGCATGAATATTTTGGTTCTATTTTTCATTCCATGCGTTCTGTTCATGTTACTTTTTAGAGCACCTTCGGCAATCTCTCTACCAGCACCATCAAGTTGAATTGAAAGAACAAAATCTGAAATTTGAAGAAGAATTAGATTATGTTAAAGATGAGATAAAAAAAATTAAAGAGCTCAGAGCAAAAGAGGTGATTGTTTTGGTTATTCAAACGAGCTGACTTTGAGAAAATTGTTTATTAAAATTGATAGTAACTGTAAACTGATTATACTAGTGAGGAGGACTTTCTTCTGCTGTGAACTAAAAGCCTTGAACAATTTTCTCGACATTTCTATTTTTCCTACTTGCAGTTTGCGGTACATAGCTCCAAAATCGAAGAGCTGTCAGATTTGGTGACAGCAAAAAATGACGAAGCCAAAGAAATGGCTAAACGACTGGAAGAATTGCAAGAAAATGTGAAGTTGTTGACAAACGAACTTGAAGGAAAAGTTGAAGAAATAAGAAAAGTTAGAAGAGAAGGAAATATTAATCTCAGGTTAGTTTCTTTCGGTGATATTGTGCTTATATAAATTATTCTATGATTTTAAATATCGATTGGTAAATNTGCATTCCATGCCCTGAGACACGTGCGATCGCACGTGTGCATGTCCATACACGTGCAAAATCCCCCGCACGAGCGAAAAATCGCCCATGCCAACATCATTATTAACGGTGCAATTGCACATGCCAAATAGGAACCATGTTGTCGCTACTACAACACTTGTAACTGTCACTTTTTGCTTTCATAACTCTGCTTTATCCTCTTTTTATCCTAAATGAAATATTTGACGTGCTTCAGCAACAAGAAACTCTTTTGCGGATACACAAATCTTGGATCGCACGTGCAAATCCAAATAAGTAAGAGCAATCACTCGTGCAAACGAAGGTGCTCGGGCGAATTGACGCTCATGCACCAATTTCTTCCGGGCATGGACCCTAAATGTCTCAAAGATTAATCAAGTTAGCTTCATAAGGGGGAGAATTAGAGAGAGGATTTAGGAAGAGACGCAAAAGTCACTGATGATATGTGGGGAAGATGATTGAAATATTAAGGAGAAGAAGGGAATGGTTTGCAAAGTAGGGCAACAGTGAATAGCAAGATTAGATAAATAAGGTGGAAAGATGTGAAGAGAACAGGGAGAAAGGGAAATGCAATAAAGCACACAGGATGAGAAAAACAACGAAGATTTGTCTTTAGTTGAAGAGTAGTTTCTGAAAGAAGACTAAAATATTTCAAAGCACAACTCTTTGCTTTTTTAACAAAGTTGTTAATATCTATTCGAGTCATTTGTTTCTTAGAATTGTCTTTTTTTGATTATTGTCTTTTTTATTATTGTCTTTTTTATTATTTGCTCATCAATTTCGTCGCAGGCGAAGGGAGCAGCAACTTGCTAAAGAACACCAAAATGAAGTTGATGAGTTAACAGCTGACCATTTGCGTGAAACTCAGAAAATTCTTGCTGAATTTAATAGAGCGAAAGAGCTTTTAAAGGACAAAATAGAAGCTTTACAGTTGTTGTAAGTATGATGATTATCTGTTTTTCATTGATCCGTGATTTTCATTTGACTTCTTAATCATGTATCTTGAAATGAGCATTGCATGATCCAAAACTCTTTGATTTTTTCCTGGAAGTAAACCTTCTCGATGTTGTTTATACGTATTGTTGATCTACTTATATATGAGGGATTGCTAATGAAGGATTGCTTTTCCATGGTCCTATATATAATCTTAGGCCCATAACCATGGGGTGGCAAGCGCCACCCCTGGGCATCAAAATACCAGCTTTTTGCCACCCCTGGGATTTTTTTGCAATTCTACGTTGTTGTCTTATCTGTGTAGCTAAGGAGAGATCTCCTGAAATTTTGGTCGAGCTCAATCTTGCTCTTTGTGATAAATTAGAAAGCTCGATCTTTTTCTGCACACGCATTAACTGCATGATTATGAGGGCATTAAAAAAGCTCTTTCATTTTGTACCATGGGAATTCTTCCGGGCAATTTTTCCACCCCTGAAACACAAACATGTCTACAGGCTTATGTAATGTACAGTTCTCTATCCACAGTTTCCCTTTCAATATTTGATAGCTTTTCATTTTTGCCCATCAATTGCATTTTTTAAAAATCACTACCGTAATGTATTTCATATTGGTGTGTTGCAGGCTCGAACAAGCTGATGTAAAATACAGAAACAGAGAGTCCCGTCCAGAGGATTTGGATGCCATTGAAAATTTGAAAGCAAAAGTTGTTGAACAAGAACTAGAATGTCAAAAACTAGTTGTAAGTACAAGGCCTTGAATTTGCATCGTAACCATGCCAAATTTATCCACATCATTGTAATTTACTTCCTCTTTTTACAGTAAATTTTGCTGCTCCCACTATTTGAAAACAACAATAATAACATTAGATCTTTGCCTTTCTTTTCATTATCGCAAGTTACCTTATTTCCAGTTTTCCCTCAGAAAGCTATTGTGCAATATAAGGCCCCATTCACACTGTATCGGATTTATCTTGTACCACATCCTTGACCGAATCCAATAACAAAATTTTACATTGTTCACACTATTCCGCTTCATTCACGTTACTTAGCCTTTTGTTTAGAGGAACTTTTCATGCCAACTGTCACTGCTTGAAAATTGATTGACGCTCGAAAACAAAGCTAACTGCAGCTCAGAGAGAGCTTCCGGAGCGATGATGTATTGGATTCGTGCATTCACACTAGGTAAAAAATGATCCGATATCGAAAGTAATCCGATGCATACCACTTTCAAAGCGGAGTGATTTCACTCCGCAAAAGCGATACGGAGCCTTTCGGATTCATCCCGTATAGTTTGGATGGATGGAAGGCCTATCTGATGTAGGAAGTAATCCGATTTGTGATGAATCCGTTATAGTGTGAATGGGGCCTAAACTTCATTCAAAATTTATTATCACTATAGTATTATCACTACAGTTATATTTAATTCATGACAGGAAGAGAAACGCTATTTCCAACTTGAGTTGCTGAATCGTGAGACGAATTTTAACAAAATCTTTAACAGCATGCCAAATGTTGGTGTCATCAATCCATTAGAAGTGTCCAAGGTATAAAAACAAGATTCATTAATCTTTCATTTATTTCATTTCGAACTCTTTATATTACAACGCCTCTTGGAAACCGCAGCTGAATTATAAATTTCAAGAGAAGAGCCACGACGAGAAACATGTGAAAAAGAGTTCTTTTCTTCTTTATTTAATTCGACATTCCAGAGTTCATAAGTTCGACATTTCTTCCGTTCAAGCATTGAAGCAATTTCTTCCTTGAATGTAAATGTTTTCTACCGCAACCTTACCACAAATATAGAGCTGCCGTTCCTAGACATATTGAAATGTCTCATAAAAATAACTTTTCACTCTAAATGGATGAAAGTTTTAATATCTTATTTATTATGTATATTTTTAGCAGCTAACTGCTTTTTTCTACCAATGTGCAAATGGAATTATGTTGAATATTATAACCATTATTATTGTCTTACCAGGGTTGCTAGATTTAAATATTCCAAATGGTGACAAATTTTATGCCAAATTGGGTTTAAATATGCCAAATCCAAATGTACCCCACAGAGGCATGAAGCTGCGAAGCTTTTTGCATTCTCATCCCAAGAGTAACCATATAGGCTAATGGCATTTATTGATATGTCCATATTAATATAGTGCCAGTGCACTGGCTGGCACTATAGTGATGTGAACATTTTACTATCTTCTACAGAGTTTCTGAATAATACACATCAACTCTCAAGTGCCAAATAAACGGGGGGTCCTAATAAACAGGGGGGTCAGAAAAAATTCCGAAATTTAAGAAACGGGGAGGTCAAAATAAACGGGGAGTTGGAATTTGATAAAAGGCTTTAAATGATTATTCAAGGACAGAAAGAACAAAAACAGGTTGTCATATAGCATAAAACTAAAATATACACAGCAGTATGTTATTTTGCCATGAAAATTTGGTGTAAATAATACTAACAAAGAAAGGAAATGACATGAGGGGTTTGTAAAAAAGTGAATTTTCTTAAAATTAATAAACTGGGAGTCTTAATAAGGTCTGGGTGGTTGGAAAAAATCGAAAAATTAATAAGCGGGGGGTTTATTTGGCACCGGAGAGTAAGCAAGAATGCATGCATGTTTTGTCAAGTGGTGCTGAAGGCAACAGCATTTGTTCAAACATTCTTAGATGTGTATTATTCAGAAACTCTGTAGAAGATAAAAATTGCACTAAGCTCAGAAAAATGCCATAATAGTGTCAAATCAAAAAATTTGCCAACGCAATTTTTGAATTCCAAACGACTCCAAAAAATGCCATAATGGTGAAAGTTGGCAATGAAAATGTCAATCTGGCAGCCTTGTTTAGCCTCTCTGATGCATTGCCTCGTCCGTATGATTTGATGGGCAAGTTTTGTTTTTGTTTGAGAACTGTGTTGATACTGCAGCTTTTAGTTTTCAAATCTGTGTTCTTTTAGAAGAAAAGAAAGGCTACAAAAGACCAATGGAATTTAACAGGCAGGTCGACGATGGGACAGTCCAGTGGATCTTCTTCCCCCGCAAGATTGGAACCTTTACAACACTCGAAAATCCACGACCAACGACTGAACAACAGTAAACCTTTACCTCATGCTCCTGTGAAGGGCGTCTAAACGGCCTAGTTTTTGGGCTGGATTCTGCTACTTGTAAATAGCATAATTAATTTACAATGTGTGCACATTGCACAACCATAGGGCGTGTTTGTAAATCTCTTGAGTAAATGCATGCTTGGTAAGTAAATATTTTATAGCAAAAAATTAAATCATGCATTTTATGTACTCAAGTCTTGTGTAAAAGAATCGATGTAAGTAGTACATTATTTATACATATTTCAAATATTTTAAAAATGTATTACATTATTCTCTTCTTATTTATAACTGCCTGTTCACTCTATGTCCTGTTTGGCTTATAGATGCCCTCTTAGCAAATACAGGGTGGCCAACAGTGAAATGAAATTCTTTTCCAGGGGATTTTCTGCCGAATTTCAGGGATTTTCCAGGGGATTTTTGACTATGCTTTCGAAAAATATAATTATCACATATAGATCTTGCGCCTGTACTCATCCACCTTTCATTCTGCGTTTTACTTGAACTTTTGCATCCGTTGTTGAAAAGAGAGGCTGCTTACCAAATAACAAATGATATGCTGTTTTTACCCACCAATAACCTCATAGATCCTCCTCCCCTGCGATACAGGAATAAAACATGCAACAGCACCGCAAGGCCAAAAATTGATGCGTGGAAAATCTGCTTCAGAACATAATTTTTCAGGGGCGGGTTGTAACGTCAGGGTTTTCCAGGGGCAAACAAAATCAAGGGTTTTTCAGGGTCTGTTGGCCACCCTGAAAATACATATGCCTCCTGACAAAGCTAGAATCCTCTCATTTCCAATACTTAATAGCTCCAAAGCAAGTTGGTTACCCACAAAGAACCACAAAGGTAAGAGATGCTTGGAGAACTTATATTTTTGTATGTGTCAGTTACGAAGTTAATTGAAAGAATGATAACTAAGGATTACAATAAATTAAAAACAATTGTAGCCAAAATGTTTTTGTACTTGGAATCAAGACTGCAGTAAATGCTTTTGGTGGAAAACATCATGCATCTGCCCCCGGGTGATTCAATAATTCTCTTCCCAGAGCAATTAAATTAATATTAAAATTTGCAGTTGGGAAGCAGTCATTTTAACTATGCTCAAAAACTCAACCATATTTTCACTATGCTGTCCCTGTGGTAATGTTTTTTCTCAGTAAAGACCACCCATTCTCTGTTGGTTAGACATTTATGACACTACTTCTGCTTCACAGAATTTGTGGTTAAATTGCCATTTTACTAATGATCAGCCTGGTGTTCCTTACACATCATATTGAACCTGAAAAATAGGCCATGTTGAGTCAGGGAAAACCTAGAATAAAACAAAAGGAATTTTCAATAATATCTCATACATAGTTGTTGTAGTGTTTGCTCTACTTTTACAGCAAGTGTGAACTGTCACTTCACATAGTGCTATAGCAAGTATATGTAGATTCCCTACATATTAAATTCCATTTTCTGCATCTATTTTTGTAAATAGGTGAAACGAGGGTCACAGAAAAGGAAGTGTTTTTGACTATCAGTTAAGTATAATTCCAAGCCTCCCACTCTATCATAGAAAATTAACTTTTTGCAATGTTGTCATAAAATGTCATAGTGGCCAAAATGTCAAATTTGAAAGAAAAAATCTTTCTAATAAGTGATGACTTGATTACTTCACCCCTTTTACAAACAATTGATACATTAGCTGTAACTCTTAAAATACAAAGATTAAGTATTTGAGACTAGTACTCAAGTATTCAATTGATTTATAAAGGTGTCACTACAAAGAAATCTCACAAAAGGTTGTACTTCACCATATTTGTCAGCATAATATTTCACATGGCCAATGAATAGTGTTAATTGTGTCATAAAAACGCCTGAATACTGTCCTAAAAATTCAGCAAAGTTTCATTAATTCGTATGAGGCCTTAACGTCAAGAAGCTCTACCAACCAAGTGTATTGGGTATTAATAAAGAGAGATCTGTTTGGAAGAAACAGCAAATATACTGAAGGCAAAGGCTAGTCAGTCAATTAGTTAAACAAACAGAACACAATAAGTTATTCTAATTTGTTATGCATGAATGTTAGTTTATTGTTCAGGTATGAACACTTTATAACTATAATCTACAGGAGTATTGAGGTTATAGCCTCATACGTTTAGGAAATTTAAATTTTCTCCTATGATTTCCAGGCAATGATACACCTTTGTTTATCAAGCGTGATTCAATAATAATCTTAAGCGTAAAACACATCCAAGACTTTCACGACCAATCGAGAACTTAAGCTATTTTTTTAAAGAAAGCTTTGTACAAATAGAGATAACTGCAACCATTTCAAGATATCATTTTATCAAACAACTCTGAAGGCACTTGCGCAAGAATGAAGAATCGTCTAAACAGATGACAATGCGTTAGATGGAGATTGACTTTAGGGATATCAACAGCTATACAACAATCACAAAGGTAAAACTTGATTCATCCTCTGCTTGAAACCTATATAGTTTACTATATGCAAAGCCATAAATTATATACAATGAACCGTAAAAACCTCTAAGATAAAATGTAGCTGAACAACTTCAAGTAAGATACGCAAATTTTGAGTCCAAAGTCACTGGACACGTAAATGCGTTTAAATAGCAATTTCATTCTGTATGCTCGAAATAAATCGGACCCAATGTTACTTGCTTGAAATTTAAAACATTATCCTTCATGAAGTAGCTTCCACTTGTTTTGCTTCTTCTGGTTCTTCCGTTTCTTTCTCCTTCGAATCACTTTTTGACTTTCTCCTTGTTGAAACGTCTTTCATGTCTTTGAATTCAGGCAACTTTTCACCGATACTTCGATTCCTAACTCTTGAACTCACTCTCTCAGGCGTTTTGGCTTCTTTCTTTGGCTTTTTGCTTTCAGGGCCTTCGCCTTCTTGTTTTGGTTTCCTTCCTCTTCGCTTTGGGGCTTCAGATGACTCACCTTCCTCATCGTTAACTTCTGCCTTAGGCTTCTCATCGCCATCTTGTTTATCGCCATTCTCCTTGTCTTCCTTTACAGAGTCACTTCCTTCCTGCTCATTGCTAGGTTCAGGTTGTTCTGGTTCCTTTTCGACAGATTCACTATTTTCCGGAGCTTCATTGACTCTCTCTGGCATTTTGATAGAAAAAGGAAAGCAATTCCAAATCAAAACTTCGTGGCCTATGCAACCTATGTGGCGCGAAACATTAGCAAGCTACCACGCGATTTTTCGATCCGAGAATCTAACCCACGTGCTTTGAAACCCACCAATCACCTGCAGAGTGCAGTCAGTTCCCGCGAAAATACCGGCTAAAAACTAGTTAGAAACCAGTTGAAAGGAAGCACATGTTTGGGAATTAAATCAACAGAATGATCACGTGCTCTGAATGCATCCATAGTTTCTATCGTTATTGTGTAAAGAATCAATAGCACTGATTGTCTGTAGAGAACAATCAAGAACAATATACATCAAGAAGCGAAAACAAAGAGACCTATCTGTTTCGATTTGTGGAGGTCAATAGGCAAGCACTTCAATTAATATATGTAACGACACGATTGTGGTATAATCATTAAAAACAGGTGGTCGATAAATGCAATCCAACAGTCCTTTTACAACATGAAATCTCAAATTATGCAGTCAATTCATCCCAATAAGCGCTATTTTGGGACTCAAACCCTTCCGCGGCACAAATAGGCGTTTACAGCGTTACAGCCCCTCTATATAGAGCTTCGGTGAATTATTTGGGGCCATATGCCTTCCCTACCCCGTAAGAAATTGTGGAAACTCAAGTACCTCATAAACAGCAAGTTATTCTATTTCCTTCCTAGAATAATCC
Source organism: Cassiopea xamachana (assembly GCA_900291935.2). NCBI lineage: Eukaryota > Metazoa > Cnidaria > Scyphozoa > Rhizostomeae > Cassiopeidae > Cassiopea > Cassiopea xamachana. The sequence goes on from OLMO02000297.1 coordinate 877,019, forward strand.
TGCCTCCTATTATGTTCTTTCTTGTTTGCAGCACAGCATGAATGCGATCATGAAATCTGTTACGATCTCAACTCGACTGATATTTGTTCTCTCTCAGAAGGACATTCCTAGCGTTTTTCTCTGGCAAGGGGTGTGGTACCTGAGTTTCGCCTATAATCTGGGCGTGGTTGTATGCCAATTATTGCCATTTCAACTATGATAATGATATGTCAGATACTGAGGTCTGGGAACTAATGGCTCTAGTAGCCTGGAGACTTTTTTATTATTCTGACATTTATATAGCATTGTACATATCAAAACCAGTGCTGTTCGGTTCACGTTTTACGACTTCAATACACGTTCAAGTTTTACGCTTAACCTACGTTTACGTTATCAATCGTCATATTTGTAAATAGTTATATATGAATCAAGTTTTGTATATGTTTATCTACGTATCCTCTTTCTGGACTTCACAGGATAAGTGCTGCAATTTTCTAACACAGAAGCAGATACGAACTGGAAAGTGCTAACAGCATTTTTTGGTGATTGCTGAATCTTGAGAATAGGTTCGATTTTGTATGTTCGAGGGGGAGCGCGGAAGTTAGCGAGTAGTTCCCCTGGCTGTGACTTGAGGTGGGCCCATACTCGGCAAATTTCTTGAAAATGGATTGTAGATGGCATATGTAGTATTTTGAAAGCGAAATATTTTGCAAAAAAGCAATGGTAGTTCAGGAGATCTACAGTTTTTTATATCACTTGAGAGGCCAACTTTCAAGCTCCTTATAACAGCAATGCCATTTGCAGTAAAAGTCCGCATATACAACCCTACAATTCTGACTTCAGCCTCTTCATATTCAGATGCTGGTTCGTAATACAGAGCCCAAAAAATGCCCGAAAAAATGATAGTACCCAGTGGTGGTTTCAGGGGGGCCAGAAGGCCATGGCTCCAGGCTACGCGCTTTTGATTTTGTAGTTGCTGTTGTTGTTGTTTACTTTATTTTGAGTAGGCTGTTATACCTAGCTTTTTAAGCTAATTTAGGCCTACTATGCATGCCGCATCCAGGCATGGGAGTCCTAATTTAAGGTCCCCTTCCGAAGGATGGCGGAGTGATTTGGTCGTTCATCTGGAGGTCGCCCATCCAGTTTCTGATTGTACACAGCCATGCTGAACTTCAGTTAAGCTAGAACTGGCTGGGCCGCTTGGCCAATCATCCCTGATAACCTAGAAAGTGCCTCACGTCTGAGAAAAATTGAAAAGAAGTCACAGGAAAACATGTAAATATATTCGGTGATTTTTAAACAAAGTCCCCGCAGATGATTTCGGCCCCGGGTCCCACGATCCCTAAAACCGCCACTGTAGCCACCCAAAGCTTTGCGGCTAAAAATATTCTTTCTTCTTCTTCTAGCTTCTCCCATTTAGTATGGGGTCGCTGCGGCAGATACTAGTGCCTTCCATGTGTCCCTGTCTTCCGCGTCTTCCTCCTTCGCACCAACAGCACGCATATCANCCCAGTGGCGGTTTCAGGGGGGGCCAGAAGGCCATGGCTCCAGGCTACGCGCTTTTGATTTTGTAGTTGCTGTTGTTGTTGTTTACTTTATTTTGAGTAGGCTGTTATACCTAGCTTTTTAAGCTAATTTAGGCCTACTATGCATGCCGCATCCAGGAATGGGAGTCCTAATTTAAGGTCCCCTTCCGAAGGATGGCAGAGTGATTTGGTCGTTCATCTGGAGGTCGCCCATCCAGTTTCTGATTGTACACAGCCATGCTGAGCTTCAGTTAAGCTAGAACTGGCTGGGCCGCTTGGCCAATCATCCCTGATAACCTAGAAAGTGCCTCACGTCTGAGAAAAATTGAAAAGAAGTCACAGGAAAGCATGTAAATATATTCGGTGATTTTTAAACAAGGTCCCCGCAGATGATTTCGGCCCCGGGTCCCACGATCCCTAAAACCGCCACTGTAGCCACCCAAAGCTTTGCGGCTAAAAATATTCTTTCTTCTTCTTCTTCTTCTAGCTTCTCCCATTTAGCATGGGGTCGCTGCGGCAGATACTAGTGCCTTCCATGTGTCCCTGTCTTCCGCGTCTTCCTCCTTCGCACCAACAGCACGCATATCAGCGTTGACAATGTCCTTCCATCTTTGCTTCGGGCGTCCCCTTCCTCTCCTTCCAGGTGGTTCCATGTTCAACAGTCTTCTTCCAACATAGCTCTCCTCCCTCCTCTTCATATGACCAAACCATCTCAACCTTGCTCTTCTGCATCTCACTCCAATGTTCGTCACCTTCATTCTTTCCCGGATGTTTTCATTTCGCTCTCTGTCTCTCTTGGTCTTGCCACATGCCATCTGCACATTTTCATTTCTGCCACCTCCAGTCTCTTTGCTGACTTCTTTGTCTGGGGCACTGTCTCTAGTCCATATAGCAAGGCTGGCTGGATCACTGTCTGGTGGATCTTTCCTTTTACTTTGGCTGGTATCCAATAAGGCTAAAAATATTCTTTATAAGAGCAATTTATAAGAACACGAGCTTGACACTTGGTGGAAGATTAAGAGCAAAGTAAGAACAAGGCTGAGCCTGAAGCCTTGTGCCAAAAGGTATTTCTGGAAAACGATGCAGAAGCTTTCCACTAACAAATAGACAGGAAATATCCTTTCCTTGTTTACCTGAGTAGAATTGACAGCCTTGATACATTTTTCTTAGATTTTCACAAATTAGTTGCTCCTAACAAAACTATATACTGTGCTAACATTGTCTATTTCAAATTGTTTATAAACTTTTTTAATAAAACATATTAATATGAAAGAGAGATGCTCTTGGTTGTAACATTTAGCTCAATCAACCAAAACATCCAACGTTGCTACATTGTCTTTCTGTGTATTTGTAAATGGCCTAAATTAAAAACAATTCAGCCTTAAAATTTGGGAAAAATTATGAACAGCCAGCCTGAACCTCAATTTTACTGGTTCTTATTTAGAAAGGAGTGTACATGTGAGACTGCAAATCACAAATTGTATGTACTATTTTTGGAGCATCCATGAAAAGGGTTGATTGGTAAACAGACTTAGTCTATTTGCCAGTAAAAAAATGAAAATTATTAAGAACCTAGCTAAAATATCAGGTTGAAAAGTTTCTAATTATTTGAAATCAAAGTATACAATTACAGGCTGTAGGTTTTTATTACACATTTTGCTTGATAATAAATACCTTACTTCTTGCTGAGCCTCAATAATCTCAAATTTTTCATGATTTTAGCCTAAGACTATTCTTGAATTATTATTAAATGTGAAAGGTGTTGCTTCGTTTGAAAATGAAAGAAATGTATTGAAATCTTTGTTGATGAGTTTTACACTTAAGGCATGCGCAATGGCAGCTTCAGTTATTTGATCTTTACTTTTTAGTGCTTTTCTGAGTGTAAATTGTGCTTGTGTTTGCATAATTATTAATTTACATCAGCAGCGGCATAATGACGTTCTGAATTCTTTACGAAAGCTCAATTCCTCTATATTCTTTTCAACTACAGTATCGCAAGCTTTGTTATCACTGCGAATTTTAGAAAAATACTTGAACTACAAATATTAATACCGTACACGTTGTTCTTGGCCATGCTTGATTCAAATTTGTAACAAGGATTCAGAAAGACATGCCTCCTGTAAGTGCGTAGATTTTCTGAACCTAGGTTCGCTCCAAGTTTCTGTGCACACTTTAAAATAGGTAACTTCAGTGTGGACACAACCTGGGTTCGCCCTAGATTAAACTAACCTGGGGTGAACCTAGGTTAGTTTGTGTAGTGTGGGCACGACATTACTTGATGATAAAGTAAATCAAAGGAGGAACAGAATTAATAAATATTTCATTAATAATGCAAACGTTAATCTAAAAAATAGTACTATATCTCAAATGTACAAAAATTCTAAGTCTTGATGAAGCTTGAGCTTTGCATTACTCTTGAATTATTCTTGATTATTAGCTGTTCTAAGCATTAATATTCTTATAAACTTTATTCTTTTAAAAACTGTGCATATGAAAGTTATTATATGTGGGTTTGAACATTCTAATTACCAAAAGGGTAGGCAGGCGCGGATCCAGTGAATCAGGTGACCGGGCTCAACCTTGAAAGCCTTGGAAACCACGCCCTTTTGCAACTTAGGACACGCCCGTTTCTATGTCATACTGCTTGACGGATAGTCATTTGACAGAGCTAGTTAAGCTATATGGACTCTGTGAAGTCTCTGTCATCATCATCACTTGGAATGCAATTTTAAAAATTTGACCGAGATTTCGAACCCGGTCAACCCGGTCTAGATCCGCCCCTGGTACGGAACTGCTTTTTGACTAAAGGTAGCACCATACGCATCAGAAATGCATTTGGCTTCAGCCCCCAGCTCCCTAACGCTGGCATTCAGGAATCAAACTGGCTGGTTTCTGGAAAGGTTTCTACCCACCCTTGAATCTTCAAAAGGCAAAAGAAATTCTGAAAGATGGCTTGTACCTTTTATTATCACTAAAACAAAGCCACCGTATACCCTATCACATCATGCTCACTTTAGCCTGGGGTGAACCGGCCACTTGGGGTGGACTGGCCAGTTAGGCCACTGCAGCAAATGCCCAAAGGGCCAGGTGCATGAAGTGGATAAACTATAAATATAGAGCGTCACAACATGTATATGAAAGAACTGACACTAGAATTGTGGATTTAACATAAATTTCGAGTCTTTATCAATATATCTGCTCACCGATTTACGCCTTCTAGAATTTACAGTCCGGTTTATTCAGACGGGTAGATACTGGGGAGGCATTGCCCCCGAATAATTCACTTAGATTGTAAATAGAATTACTCTACACTGTACTTTTGAATCATTTTTCAGTTGACTTCTACCCAATCTAGAATCTAGTAGCATCACAACGCAGATATGTGGCATTCAGATATCCTAATTTTGCCGTGCAACAAACTTCTAACAATTCTTCAGTCTTGGCACAAGTATTGTAAGACATTCTGTTTCTGGCGACCCTTATGGGAATAGGGCATTATTACTTCTGAGTGCATTCAACGTAGCCCATGCCAGAAATATGGGGGTAAGAAATACCTTTTCTTCAATGACCTGGTAGGAGACTGTTTTTTTTCTGTCGTAGGTGTACATGCACGTAGTAACAAAGATAAAAAATCGGCTCAATCTTTTCCTTTTTCGTTTTAAATTTGCAATTTTCGATGAAACTAGGTAAAGGAGTCAGTTTCTCCATCTTAGCATGAAGATCAATGATGAAAACTGTTACAACCCATCCTGCAAAAGGATATTTTTCAACGTTCTAGAGGGCGTTACCTCGAAAAATTCTTCTGGAGGCAAGTCCCCAGACCCCCATTTTCCAGCGGACGACCCATGGAAATACACTATTTTAACATATACTTTTTTCCTATTGGCACAGTTGTACAACATGTGAACGTCCTCCGGCATTTAACTTTACTTCTACATCTGTGTCCCCTCCCCAATCCAGTTCAGCTGTCTACAGGCCTGGTTTTGCTACACTACACTCAGGCCGCCAAAACGAATTTAGCCAGTCCGCTCCTGAATCCGAGGCTGAAACCTCATCACCACTCCGATTTTATATTACAGCTTTTTAGGCCAAGCTTTATGCTGTAGGTGTCGAATTCATTGTTCTGTTGTGTTCTTGTTTTGAAATTTTGATGAACTTGCGCATGGACAAGGAAATCAATTTTTCCGCTGGTTTTCAGGCAAATTTAAAATTCAGCTGCTCAAGAATTTAAGAATGCTATTAGTCTCAACTTTTTTCGGGCACATAATGAAGAAAGATAAACTAGAATACCTTACAATTACCGGTAAAATCATTTTACCGGTAACTGCAAGTTATTCTAGTTTATCTTACCTCATTATGTGTCCGAAGGAAGTTGAGACTGTGTTGGAAAGATAGCACGAGGGAAAAGGATAACGCTATTTGCAAACCAACTTGGAAAGTGGACGGGCTGTGAAAACACTATATAACTTTCTAGAAAAGCCAAAAGAAGAGGACTGCCAGCATCTTTTGCCTCGGCACTCGATGTAGGTGAAGAGCTAGTCTCAAAATCAGAGGATCTTGAAGAATATTAAAGTTCAACGCAAGATTACGTTTTCTTATAAAAGGGTACTCTGCAAAATGGCAGCTGAGGGGCTGGTAGGGGCTGCACCCTCCTCAATTAGACAGAATCCTGTTTCATTTGGGCTACATTTCTGAAGAACAATAAGAAATTTTCTCACTGCCCTCCAGATCTTTCTGGTCTTTTTGGCAGAACGTTTACAGCTCACCCAACTTCGAAGTTTTCCTACGCCCATGGTGCTTGGTGAAGGTACACAATGGAACACAATTCATTCTGATGGTTGCTCAGACAAATGCCATTGTGAGATGTGGCTCATGAATGTGAAGTCGTTATTGCTATGAAAGTAGGCAGTTTGTGCAGGTAGGTGTCTTCACCAATTGATTTTATCATAAAGAAAATCCATTTACTATTCTAATGGTCTCTTATCATAAATATTACATGGCATGAATTAGTAATGACCGTTATATTTCTGAAATTCGCATATTTGTTCGCAAATTTCTGTATCTGTTTGTGTGAAGTTAGTACACTTGCTTTTACATAGAAGTGGTTGATCATGATGTGAAATATTGCCATGAAAAATAGAGTGGAACCAGAGGTCTCGCTGATAGACTTTAAGACAATAAAAGAGAATGTTGAAAGGAGGCTTCACCGACGAAGAAGTCGCTCTTCGCCGTCAACTGAAAGCATGATCAAGGAAGAAGATATGGAGAAGGACGAAAGATTTGCCTCGCTAGGAACAGAAGTGGGAATTGCACCTGGCATGAAACGATGGAACCATGAAAATGTCGAGGGAATATCTCAAACAACTGTCTACAAACAGCGAAAGAGATCGGAAGGAGTTAATGAAGGACATTTGGGGAGCTATACAAATAAACAACAACGAAAGGGAAATGTAACTGAAAAAAACAAATCACAAGATGATGAAACAGCTGATGATTTTGACAAACATGAAGGGAAAGCTGCTCAAGGTGTACAAAGATACCATTCGGTGAAGAAAGCTGCTTCAAAGTGGATGCATTTGAGATCATCACAACGAGAAATTAGGCAAGCCTTGAAAAAGTTTGAGGTATTAAATTTAAGAGAGCTTTTTGAAGGCGGATTTTTGAAGAAACGAGGGAAATTGATAAATGATGTAACGGGTATTCTTGATGAAGATATTGATGGTTTGGTGCTGGAATCAGATGAAAGCAGTGACGAGCGAACCCGGCTTGCTGAAATCAAAAGCAAGGAGTTAATTCACTATTTTGTTAGTCTTGCCAAAAACAAGGATAGAGAGAAGACGGTCAATTTGGACTTTGTTGAGGCACTAATTAAGGATGGTGCAGACCCAAATAGAGGTGACAAATACGGACAAACCGTCTTACATGAAGTAGCTCGTGTGTGGCATCCTGACGTGGCAAGATTTTTGATGGAGCGTGGTAATAATGTTAAAATCGTTTGCACATCTTTTTCTTCTAATGTAACCTGTTTTCTTCACATCAACTGAAAGCAAGCCTAACAGCCATGAAGCTGTAAGATATTGCAGCCCAAGTTGGGAAATTTTAGGCCAAAAAGTTAATCTCATTCCACTCTGCCAGAGTTATTCATCATAACTGACGTCACTCAGTAACAGGGAATCGAGACTAAGGAGATCAGATCGTATATGACGGTGTTTCTCTTTTCAATATTTAGATAAATTTGTGATTTTAATTGGTTTTTTAGGTGCTGAAGTGGACAAAGTTGATCATTACGGAAGAAGCCCATTACACGTTGCAGCGGCTGTTGACTATAGCGAAATGGTTGTATTTCTGCTGTCAGTAGGAGCTGACATACATTTGAAAACACAGGGTGAAAAGCAGACCCCTGTACACTATGCTGCAAAAAACGATGCATGCGAATCATTAAAGACGCTGCTGCACAGTGGAGCATCAATTGAAGATAGGGATTTTAAAGGCAGAACTCCGTTGCAGGTATGACATGCAGTAAAAACTGCAATTTCCAATTATCTGATTTTTCATGTGGTGTGAGGCATATGAAATGCCACTTATTGAACGTCGCTAATGCATTTTCGCACCGCCTCCATGTCTGCCATGTTGGCAATTACTAAACATAGAGTGTGTGTGCGTGCAATCGCACCATGTTTGGTCAATTTCATAATGGCAGACATGGACGCGGTACAAAACTGCATTAGTGTCCTTATTGATTGATACAATAAATGGTGTTTAATATAAAGTGGTATCTGATAGATGACAAATAGTGCATATAATAATACTCTACTTTTTACAAGAATATCAAATTCTTGCTAGCCTCAATATTCTTAATTTCTTTGGGTTGCACGTTGGGTTATTTTTCTTGAATACTGTAAGGGTAACTTCACCTGAAAATCAAAGAAATATATTCAGGTCTGTGTTGACGTCTCACTTCATCGTAAAGCAAGACAAAAGTGGAATAAAATAATAGATACTGTATCGAATGTGCAAAAATTAATCTAAACCTTCTAGACTACACTCAGTATCATAATTCGAATGCATAAATTTCCAAGACTTCAACTAAGGCACCGTAACGACTCGCAGCTTCCAAAAGTGCATACAACAACATATGGAATTGAGACTATATCCTTCCTTGGAAATAGACTCTGGTTGACTTTATCAAATATAATCAAACAAGCAAGCACACTTCCTATTTTCAAAAGCCAAATTAAATGTTGGAAGGGTGAGAACTGCAACTTTAGACTTTGCAAAATATATATACCACAGGTTGGGTACCTAACATGATATGTATCAATTTTTATTTTACACCTATAATATATTTTAATTTTTTCAGCCAGTAGGCCCTAATTAGCACTAACTTTGCTATCTTAATTTCTTTTGCCTACTATAAATGAATTGTTGATATGATATGATATGATATGATATGATGTGACATGATATGATATGATATGATATGATATGATATGATATGATATGATATGATTGATGAAGCTTGAGCCTTGCATTATTTTTGAATTAGTCTTAAATTTCAGCGATTCTGAGCCTCGACATTCTTATAAACTTTTATCTTATAAAAAGAATTTATTCCATTTAATTGATCATCACGACATCACATTTATTCTGCATCCAAGAAACGTTTTAATTATG
>OLMO02000297.1:896772-911279 GCA_900291935.2 Cassiopea xamachana
ATATATATATATATATATATATATATATATATATATATATATATATGTCATCTGCTATATATATATATATATATATGTCATCTGCTATTTATAAATAAGGTAACATGTTTTCTGAAAATTCAGTTACTGTATGATTTGTCACTGTTTTTGAAGGCATACTATAAAAAAGTTCCACATTAATGGTTAATTTGCATGTAGTAGAAAATGCAACAGTGAACTGTGGACATTTACAGAAAAGTTTGAGAGCACTATTGATGTTTTCCAATGCAGAGATTTAAGAAAAATCCTAAGAATGAACTGAAAGAAGAATATCACCAATGAGCACCTTTATGCCATAACAGAGCATTGGCCATGGAGTCAAGTAATAAGAGCAAAGCTAACATGGCTAGGTCATCTAATGAGATTAAATTCCAAAATGCCAGGAAGGAAAGCCCTTGAGAGTACTTCAGTAAAGGGAAAGGCCAAGAGGGAGACCAGAAACCATCTGAATGTAGATAATATGACAAGTCTTCAACAGAATTGATATACTTATAGATCTTGCTAAAGAAAGCAAACAATAAGTAAACTATCTGAATTGACAAAAGACAAATGACTGGCGTAAACAGTAAAGGGTGTTGCGCTGAGTTAACTGTATATATTGATTTAGTAGCAGTAGTAGTAGAAAATGCAAGGAGACCCTTGGCCAGGGGTTATGTCTCAATTACATCTGAGAATACGGCCAGTTTATTCTCTATGTAACTGGCTGAACAGGTTATTAGTATATTTTTAGATAAACACACTCATCTAATGTACAGGTATCTCTTTTGCAGGTAGTGTATTTGGAGGCAAAGATCCCTTCTCTGGACTAGGCATCTTTTTTGATACATATAGTAATTACAATGATGAACATTCAGTAAGTATAAACTCTTAGAGAAATTAATTTGTCCTTATATCTGAAGCAAATGTAGTAATGTAAACTGGGTAAGATATAAGGTGAGAGAAAACTATATCCTCAATATTTTGAAATATGACTAACAATATTCATGTTTTCAACTTATTAAAGAGGGCATTCTTTTGTACTGAAAGATTTGAATTGCTGCGTTAAATCCCTATTTCCTATATTACCTTGTAGTGTATGTTTTTCTGATTTTGTTTGATTGGTATAAAAGTATTAGTCTCTAGAAAAATGGATTACAACATTTGCTTCTATACTACTCAATTTTTCATAATTTTCAACCTGTTCTTTTGGCTTTGTATTGGATATCATAAGCTGAGCTTGAGAGCCCTTTGCTGTTGTCACACCTTTGTGATGCTACTAACTCAGGGAGTTGGTAAATTCACTGAAATTTAATTTGAAAAGATATTGGTGTGGTTATAGCCTAAATTTGTCAAAAACAACTGGCAAATCTATCTTCTTTCCCCATTTTGCTACCTATTTTTTTACCACCCCCCTATTTTTCTTACTGCCATCATTCTTGCGCTGTCACTAATGGTGTGCATAGCTAGCTAGCATTTGCACTAACATGGTCAGGAGAGCCTATGCTGGGTGACAGGAAGGGTAGCAGTCCTCTCTGCCCTCTTCCAAGGGAGCAGGGGGCAAGAATTGCCCTTCATAACTAACTCTTTCTGAGATGGCAAGTGCCTTTGCCAATCTTGTTATACTAGTTTTTTTGAAAGTACACCTTCAAGTTTATGTCATTTTCCAGCTCTCTTATCTTGTGATGGGGCATTTTCTGATGTTGTATATAGTTTGGTTGAGGAAATTTTATTCTGGGGGCAAACCCCCAAACTCCCACAGTACCATAGTATAACTATGAAAACAATATTCTAAACATTATCATTCTAAAAGAGAATTCAGAGACCATAATCTACCCCTGTGGAGGCACATGTATGCACATAGATGTGTTCAGTGGAAGCCCTGCCCCCTGCCCTTGGTGCATGCAGGAACCCCTGTATTTAGTGTGATTCCTTTGCAGCATGAACACCCTTACATCTCAGCACAAGTAAACAATGGTTCAGTGGAATATGATCACGATAGTGATGGGACTCATAGTCAAGTTTCTGGCTGCACTGTAAGTCTCATGTTTTGAAAGTTTTGGTAGGACTATTGAAAATGTTGAAAAATTAATAGATGAATGGAGATGATGTTGATGATAATTTTGAAAAATTCTTGTTGGTTGTTTTTGAAACTTTTCCCACCTATCAAATCAAGAAGTTATTTTTAATGAAAAAATTTAAATTGTTATGCTTGTAAGAAGTAGAAAAGGTTGTTCAATGTCTCATTTACCTTACAGCTGACTACCATTTGTTCAGAGTTGACATACTTTAATAGCATTTTTGATGTATTGAAATCAAATTGCTTTGCATTTTTTGATTATGAAGCCTAGGATACAATTTGAGTAGAACCAAAATCAATTTATCTCATGTACTCTTCAGTACCTAATTGCTGGGGTTCAAAATATGTTGGAGTTGGAATATGAGAAGAAGTTGATAAGCATGGGGGTTGGAATAAGTTGGGGGGGATAAATGCTTTGAAATCTAACATGATACTGCTATGGAGCTCATCTGTTCTTAAATGAAGCAATTATGGCAGTGAGAATGTAACAAGCCTTGTATTTATAGCAAAGGTATTGCTGACAGACAAGAAGATTTGTTCAAAATGTCTGCTTTCAACATATTTTGAAAGCTTTTATGCATAACTAATACACAGCCAGTCCTAGGAAGACCAGAGGGCTGCAAAAATTTTCAAAACTTTATTAGCAGAGGAAGACAATTAAGCGCCTAAGAGTACTCTTTTAATACCCTTTTATTAATCTATCATTAATTAAGTTGATTTTCATTCACAGTCATATTTCAGAGGAGGTGAAAGTGATGCATATACAGCCATAAGATACCTTGGTACAGAAAAGCGATTAACAGTAAGTTGTTTATTAATCAACCATCTGAATCAACCACATAAGTATTCGCTTATTTCTTTAACTTATTTTTTCACAATTCAGCTATAAATACCCTTTTAGTTCTTCTTAGCTGATGAGGAAGTACATTGCCTTAAAACATTCTCAATTAAATCATGGTTTAGTCTTAAATAGTTATGCCAGGCCTCCCACTCTGTCATAAAGTCAAAGAACATCATAAAAAATTTAATTTGTTGTCATCAAATTCCATAAAAAGTGGCCAAATGTCAAAAATGTTTGCATGATTATTTTTTTATACCTTTTGCAAAAAATTTATACCTGAACTTTAACTTTTTCAAAAATAAATATGAAGTATCTGAGACTAAGACTCAATTATTTGGTTGTTTTATAGAGGTATCTTTATAATGAAATATTCCATGCAAAGTTAACAATATTTCAACTGACCAATGAATAATGTAAGTTATGTCATAAAATGTCATAAAAATCACTAAATAAAGTCCTAAAATATCCTTAAAATTCAGCAAAAAGTACCATAAATTCATAAAAAAAATTTTAGTTTAGAGTGGAAGGCCTGTTATGTTTTACTCAGTTATATCTTATTTCTACACAGCTTTGTCTTAAGTCTGGTTATGTTACAATAAAGAAATTTTAATCACAGTCATAATATTTTTCGTCATAGTGTTTTTCTCCTACTGAAGTTTGCAATTCAACTACAATTTCCAAGCAGCATTTCAGTAGCTACACAAAAGAAGATGCTGTGTATTGATTATTGTGCTTCCTTGTCAATATATTGAGTTCAATTTGTTTGTGTGTTTTCTCAGGTCCAGCATGATGTTGATGGTGAGGGAAAATGGACAGAATGTTTTGATGTTGTTGGTGTTGAATTGCCAACTGGATATTTCCTTGGCCTTTCTGCTGCTACTGGTGATTTAGCAGGTATTTAATTTCAAGATTGTTTAGATAGGTTGGATAGTCCACAAGCCTAATCACCTCAGCAGCATCCAAAATTTGAAGCTTTAATCATTTGTAAATAGTCTATCCGTTGATGTCATTTGTATTTAAATCAACCCCAAGGTATTCTTAAAGGGGTCTTAAGACTCCTTTAAGACTCCTTAACGATTATATGGAAACCAGCCCTTAGCTGCATTCTTTACCCTGCTTAAATAATTTAAAATGAAAAATTAAAATTTAGAAATGAAATACCGCAGATAATAAATGCAACGAAAGAACAACGAAGATTATTAAAAGATGTGAATGAAAACCTGCAAGTATTATCTATGATCTAGTGTTGTTGCAAATGGAAATCTCCATCTACCAGCCACATACTCCAAAATATGTAAATCACATTAACCGTAGCCAACCAAAGCCCAACCAAAGCCCGTCCCCCCTACGTAGGAGGTCACTATGCACGTCTCCACCCACAATCGCCCTGACGACATAGCACCGACAACAATTTAATGTTGATTTAATGACAGCTCATGCTAATAGATGATAAACCACCTTCCCGCACAAATACGATTTTAAAAACAGCCCAAAACACCCCCAAATCTGCGAAAAACCAGCCCAAAACCAACCCACGTTGCAATTTATACGCTTGCCTCCAATCAACATAGATCTTGGATTACATTCGCATGTATTTCTACAACATGCGCATTATATGAAGTTGAAACAATTTCAGTATCCTATTTTCAAAACGAAAGTAATGGATATCTGAAATATGATGAGTACTTTCGTATTGCTCCTTGTGTTTCTCACATTTCATCATTCGGTTTCTATGGCTCGGTTTCTATGATTCAGTTTCTATGATTTGGTTTCTATGATTCGGTTTCATTTATTCGGCTTCTAAGATTCAGTTTCTATGAATCGGTTTCTATGATTCGGTTTCATTTATTCGGTTTCTATGATTCGGTTTCATTTATTCGGTTTCTATGATTCGGTTTCATTTATTCGGTTTCCATGATTCAGTTTCATTTATTCGGTTTCTATGATTCGGTTTCATTTATTCGGTTTCTATGATTCGGTTTCGTTTATTCAGTTTCTATGATTCAGTTTCTATGATTCGCTTTCTATGATTCGGTTTCATTTATTCGGCTTCTATGATTCGGTTTCATTTATTCGGTTTCTATGATTCGGTTTCTTGCAAGTTAACTTATAAAATTTTGCATACGTGTTTTTAATCCATTAGTTTCTTATAGAACATTACAATATCTTGCAAGGCTTTGTGCACATTCTTCTCACGAACTTATTTTTAACTTATTTTGATGCAAAATCTTACAAAAAACTCAGAATCCTAAAACCAGCCCAAAACTGTATACCCTTCCAACAGAAAGTGCCCGCAAAGCAACGAAAGGACAGGCCCAGTTGGGCGTGAAAACCGCCTATCTGGCAACCCTGAGCCCATGCAGCATAAAAGAAACGTCCGAAGACTGTCCTTTGCGATTAAAACACGCTGATTGTTCAGTTATTTAATAAGTTGCTGTTAGTGATAATGAGATCCACCCACTAGGTGTACTAAGAGATTTCACAGGCCCTGGAACAAAAGAGACACACATACACCCGTGTGAACAAAATGAACAAGCGGAAAGGTATATGGTCTGGGTGTTATTCCTGGAAAAAACTGCAGGTTTTTTCTTAGATGAAGCCCCCTATACAATGAAACCCCAACTCTTAGTTTCCGAATAAGCGTACCCCCCGCTTATTTTTTTCGAAAAATTTTCCGACCCCCGTTCTTATTAGGGCTCGCCGCTTATTATATTGTCAATTTTTCTAGGAGAAACTTGCAAATAATTGATACTGTGGTTGAGTTACACAAATGATGTGCGACACACTTCCCACATATATTTGCTTGCAGCTATGTCTATAAGGATTGTTTATATGGTTTTTACACAGCTAGCCCAAAATTCCAGCCCCCCGCTTATTTCATCTTGAAGATTTGTCCAGCCACCTGCTTATTAGGACCTCCCTGCTTATTCCGACCTAAGAGTAAGGCCTCTAGACCTTTATGCTCCCCACCACAATCTCTTGACAGTTCTGCATCCACTCAGATTTTTTTGTTAATGAGGTGGCTTCTTGTGAATAATTTGATTGATTTATTTGAAGATCAATAAACATTACAATTCATTGACAAGAGCAATGATTTAAATCTAGACCAAACTCACCTCCGCTTCATCATTAAGAAGACCTCTATCATTATCATCCGATCAACGTATTTTATTTTCTGCCGCAGAAATAGACCTTGGACCAATCCTGATTTAATTTCCTTTTCGTTGGCTGTATTTATTATGTATATTTGTACCCATGGCATTAGTTCGAACTCAAACAATCATTTTGCACTGGCACTGCAGTCCTTTATCAGTGCCTTTCTTCTTAATCATTTGCAACCAGGCTCGTGCATGTCTGCCTTTGATAGCGAGGTTTGATATTGTATGTTATTGCACGAATTATAAATATGAAGTATTGTCGTTGAGCAAATTCTTTTCTTTAGACAACCACGATATTCTTGCTCTGAAACTTTTTGACTTGGATAAGGAGGATGAAAGTTTACCAGGCCATGAAGTAACTGCGACGATCGTACCGAAAGCAATTAATGCTGCTGCATATCGAGGTATTTCCTCTGTTGTATTCCACCAAGCTATTAGTTATAGCTCTAAGTAGATATCTTCATTTTTAAAGTAAAATTCTCGTAAGTGCGTAATTGCCATCCCCCCAATGATTAATTATGAAAATTTTCCAACCCCCCGCTTTTATTAGAGGTCCCCCCGCATATTAGGTTCTGCGCAAAGACTTTTCAAAACATGTTCAAAACAGATATTTTGAATACATCTTCCTGTCTGTCAGCAGTATTTTTGTGCTGCTTCCATTCTCACGACCATAGACGCCTGACTTATAAACATAGAGTACTTCATAGCAGTATTATCTTAGATTTCAAAACATTCTTTCTACCACCCACTTATTCCGACCCCCCTTTTATTAAATTCTTCTGTTTCCAACCCCCGCGCTTATTCCGACCCAGCGCCTATTAGGCACTTAAGAGTAGATCTTTACTCCTGTTGTTAGGGAACAACATGGTATTCCAATGTAAAACTTTGCCTTTGCCAGGTCTACAGGTTTTTTTATAAGAAAACCATCTTTTTGCATGAGCCTCAATTTTCTTAACTTTTCCCGAAATTGAGCCTGAGATTTTCTTAAATTTTTCTTAACTTTTAAGTGAAATAAACTGGCAAAAATGGATTACACTTTCGTTATTAATCTTTAATTTAATCTTGGTCAATAAAAACACTTAATTTTGGAAATTGAGCCTCATAATTTTCTTAAGAGTTTCTTAAGATGTTGACCATTTGAGCCTCATTATCTTATAAACTTTTTTCTTATGAAAAAACATGTACGTAGTTTTTCCAGAGTTGCTTTTATTCAGGCCATCACAATGTACGTTTGTTTTGTCCTAGAACACGTGTATGGCCCACAAACTACCAGTCGAACACAAAGAGCGATTGGTTGGCTGTTTGGGATTACAATGTTTGGAGTTATTGCAGGGATTGGCGGCTTTTTGGTTTACCAAAAGAAGCAAAGAGACTCTGCTAAAAGATTCTATTAAATAGCTAGAGGTAACTCCCTTGAAGCTAATGACTTAGGCACATTGTCTAATTGAAGATTTTGATGTAATAGCCATTTCTAATCTTACGCAAATCGTATAATTCTCTTTTTTGTGGATAGTATATGATCTTACTGATACGTCATGTAAAACATCTCAGCACGGTTTAATCTCATGTTCGTACTGTCCTTGCAATCGATGTGCATGTTTTTAATAAGAAGCTTCTCTATAAGAAACATGAGGCTGAAATTAGGCAAAAATTATAAAACATTTAAGAGACACAGGCAAAGTTATTTTCAAACACTAACTTGGAAAAACCTGTTTTTGCAAAGTATTTCTGAATAAGCTGGAAACAAACTAGAGGCAACATTCATTACATACCTCACAAAGCATTAAAATCGTTTTTCTTGCAGAAACGTTGCCTTATCTGAGTTGAAATTGTTATTTGAATTCTTAAGAATGTAGGAAACGTTTAAGAAACATTTAAAACTGGATTTGACAAAGTATTAAGAAACGTTAAGGCTGAAGGCAGAAATGCGATTTTACGATTGTTGTTTTACGATTTTACGATCGAGTCTAAAATTAATTGTGAATCGGCCATAGGACAACACCTTATTGCAAATCCAGAATGCGCCAAACCATATACAGACGACAATTTTCGGATCATTGGGCAAGCAAGATCGTCTTTTCATTTAAGTGTTTTGGAATCTGTTTACATCAAGACTCAAACCCAGTCTTGTGTAGACAACAGAGTTCGTTTTCTCACTGGGACTCTTCAAGTAAACAATGTTAATAGGTCCTAATTAGTCACACTTGGGACCAATTAGACGCATCCTATCACATTATCTGCATCTGGATATATATTTCGGTTAACTTTTAGGTCACTATCCGACGTTTTCATACTCTGACAAGTGTCGGATGAGAAAAGCTTTTAAGTATGTCAAAAGAATGTTGCCGCTTTTTCGTGCTGTAGTCTACGATTGTTGTTATTCCGAATTGGCGTGCTCGCTTGCCCCTTGTGGCCTACCCCCCCTCATTTTTTAGGTCTGCCTACATCCCTGGATGTAGGATATAACATTATTAGAGTCTCAGCTGTTACGCACTGGAATGATACATCACCCAATATTTGTACGATTTTACGATTGCTGTGATTCCGAAACAACGCCTCATCAGTTAACTGTTTCGAAACATCAAACGTTTCATGCCTAATTGGTACGGCTTCAATTGCTGTTTGAGTCCATATGTTAAAGGAGTCACAGGATCTAGGCATTGTAATTTAATCAAATAGCTGCCACCTTATCATCCCAATGGATAGAACATTTGAGCAGGCCTCATTGAAAGTATTTTGTGCCTGCGAGCACAGATCTAAGAAAAGTTTGCCTGTAGAAAAAATAGAATGTAATGGATAGTCATATAGTGATATGGATGAAAAGTGCCTGCAGAAATTTGAATGTAGCATTTAGTGCCTGCGAGCGGCGTTAACCGCTCTCACAGATTAATGAGCTCTGCATTTGAGACAAAACTTGCTGCCAATATCATCGGATATTGACTGCAGACTAGATAGCACTGCCGGGATCTTCTATTAGCAGGTAGGCAGTACGTGGTAGATGCAGATGTTTTTGAGAAATTTACCACCAAAAAGACCATCTATACTACGAGGGTCTGTACATGCAAAGGTTATCATCAATCAATCATATCATATCAAAAATTTATTTATAGTAGGCAAAAGAAATTAAGATAGCAAAATTACTGCTAATTAAGGCCTACTAGCTTATAAAATTAAAAGATATTACAAGTGTAAAATAAAAATGGATACATATCATGTTACGTACCCAACCTGTTGTATATATATTTTGCAAAGTCTACAGTTGCAGTTCTCGCCCTTCCAACATTTAATATGGCTTTTGAAAATAGAAAGTGTGCTTGCTTGTTTGATTATATTTGGTAAAGTTGACCAAAGTTTATTTCCAAGGAAGGATATAGTCTAAATTCCGTATGTTGTTGTATGCACTTTTGGAAGCTGCGAGTCGTTACCGTGCCTTAAATTGTAATCAGTATTCCGCTCAACAAAAATATCCTTCATGAATGGAGGACTTAATAAAGACCTCCTTTCTTGATTTAGTTAAGTTGAAACTGATAACACCACCACCAATAAGACTGTAGAACAGAAAATGAATATTATTCATAAAGTTAATATCATAGAAAACAAATAATTACAAAGGAATGAAAGTTGAAAGTTTGCAGTTTCTTATGGCTCCGTAAGTTTATCGACTTTGATTTTGTCAAAGTTACTTTTGCCGACTTCGTTTTCAATCCACTGATATACTTTCGCTATTTCGGCATAAACACCATAAACATTTTGTCTTGCACATCCAATACCCCAGCTGACGACCCCCACTTGCTCCCATTTGGTTTCATCAGGTCCCTGGCACATTAGTGGGCCACCGCTGTCTCCCTGCAAAAAAACAATCAATGATTTTGAGAAGTATTAAAGAAGGGTTCCCACGCCTCTTTAAAGTCCTTAGAAATCTTTATAAATTCTTAACTAATATCAAATTTATCAAAATCTCCTTAAATATCCTTAAGAAATATAAGTAATAATGGCAACTGGTGTTTTGTAAACGAGATTTGAATATGCAGAGTTTCATCCTTGTGTATCGCAAAAAGTTCTGACAAAAGTCTCATTTTTTTGACTTGCAATTTGACTTTAGTAAATAGATTGGTAAAGTCGACTTTGTGTGTTTAGTCGGTATTGAAGGGGCTGATAACACGAAAACCTCCTTAATTCGCCTTTATTATTAAGGGTTTTTGTTATAGTCGAGCCAAATTCTCCTTAAAAATTGCTATAAAATCTCCTTTTTTCTCCTTAAAGCTCCTCACTTTTTGACTTAAAGAAAGTGTGGGAATTCTGTTAAGTTACTTAATACAGGCACTAGCTCGTAGTTTTTTCTTGGCCTAAGTTACACGATGCCAAATCACCTTTTGCTACATGAAATGGTTTCGTTGTAAGAGTGGAAAATCAGTTGTACGAAGCCAGTGAAAGTATGGCTCACTGTTTCGAGAACTGTCTACATGTGACCAGGGACGCCTGTACAAGACAAAGGCAGAAGACAAGATTTATCCAAAGGGCACCAAAGATACAACTTATAAATCTTTCTCATGACAATGAGTTGTTCAAAGACGCATGAAGCACGTCTGAACGAAATGGGACAGGCTCTAGCTAGGTCCCTCAATAGCCGCTATACTTTCTCAAGTTTTCAGCAATATGTTCCTTGCTTTTCATAAGCTGGGTGGGGCAAGAGGGCTTACGACAGCACTTTTATAACATAAAGAAGTTTCATGCGATTATCTCATACCCAGTATCTATGCAATTTTGGGATTATTTGTTGTAAATAGAGTACAGAATGAAAACCCAGGCGTCTTCTCTCAAAAGGGGAAGTCTTACCCCTTCTCGCCCCGTTGGTGGAGGGCAGAGGGCAGAGGGCGAGGGCCACCGCTGCCCCCCTGCTGCAGGAAAATTGTTAATATTGTTAATATTAGGTGTCCTTGCATGTGATCTCAATTTCTAAATGGTTTTGTTTCGGTTCCTTCTCTTATGAGAGAATGGGAGAAAAAGAGAAGTACTGGTAGAAATGTGCAAAGAATCTTTCAATTATAGAACGCATTTTATTCTTCTCAACACATCTTCGTCGATGATCAACTGTGCAAACTAATTAGCATAACGTTACAAAATAATATGAGTTGAATCTGAAAAGTGATCTCATAAAGCAGTGGCGCAACGAAGACTTGGGGCTCTCAGCAGCCTATCGTATTTTTACTTCACATAATACAGAAGGCTTTTCTCTTGAAAATCTATTAAGAGCCCCCTTTGTGCCTTAAAATGTTGGGCCATTAGGAATTGTCCTAGCTTCAACCTACGTCAGTTATGCCACTATCATAAAGGTGATTTGCACTGATTAGATCTGACCCTGCACATATGTGACTCCACTACATGCTAGATCTCTTGATACTTAGGGCCCATTCACACTATATCGGATTCATCTTGTACCACATTCTTGACCAAATCCGATAACAAAATTTACATTGTTCAAACTACTCCACTCCGCTTCATTCACGTTATTACGTCTTTTGTTTAGAGGAACTTTTCATGGCAACTGTCACTGCTTGAAAATTGATTGAAGCTCGAAAACAAAGCTGACTGCAGCTCAGAGAGGGCTTCCGGAGCGACGATGCATTGGAGTCATGCATTCACACTAGGTCAAAAGTGATCCAATATCGAAAGGAATCCGATACATATCACTTTCAAAGAGGAATGATTTCACTCCGCAAAAGCGATACGGAGCCTATCGGATTCATCCGGTATAGTGTGAATGGAAGGCCTATCTGATGTAGGAAGTAACCCGGTATGTGACGAATCCGGTATAGTGTGAATGGGGCCTCAATCGCTTCTAGTGAAAGCACTTTAAAAATGAACATTATAAGCATGGGATCATTGTAATTATGTAATTTCATACTTGGCATGAATCTTTTCCTCCTTCTGCGAGGCCAGCGCATATCATCTGTGGAGTTACAAACCTGCCAAGTCTCATGAAAGAGGTTCTACATAACGCTGTTGGCACAATAGGAACCTAGAAATTTCACAGACATCGCCTTTCAATGAGACGGGACAACACAAGTAGGCATTAATCATGATAAACAAACATCTGAACTGTCTCATTACACTCAGGGGTGATTTTCTGTAGGGGGCTCAGGGGGGCTGAGCCCCCTTGTTAAAATTTCTGCTCATTTTGGGGGGCTGAGCCCCCCTAAAATTCTTGCATTGGCTTGGCTTTTCAGAGTTTATTGGCCTTGCTTCAAAAGTACTATGATCAATTGTGCACTGCTATATGGTTATTGAGGCATTTCTTATTGTTGGTTATACTATGTCAGTATTAAACTAAATTATCATGTTTCCATCTTTGAAAATATGGGCGTGGTTGTAACTGGGCCACACCCAAATTATAGGCGTGGTTGTGCCTAGAGCCCCCTTGTTAAACTTTCAAGAAATCACCACTGATTACACTTTGACATCACATCAATGAAAACCGAAAATACAGTGAGAATTAACAGTTCGAGACTTTAGTACTTTTGCCGGTGGGGGGGGGGGCGTTTAGATGGCATCGAAACACCGTAAAAAGTACTTTTGCTGAGGGGTACTGTAATTGAAAGAGTACTTTTGCCAGGGGGCGTTTAAATGTCATCCAAACAACTAATTAAGAAATCACGGTCTTGAAATGTACAGAAGAATACACAATTGAGGGAATTAGAGATATAGTGCTACCACGATCCGATCCCCATTTCTCTATTCCTCCATATATGATAACATATTTAGTTGCGATTCATAGCAATGTTAGAATAACACCGAAATGTCACTCAGCAAAATCCACTACTGCTCACAAAGAGCCACGAGCAGAATATCTTTATTAATAACTATGACGATTAGTTAATGTACCAAATATGTATCTTAAACAATTATAACCATAAACTATTGCTAGCTAATATCTCTGTTCACGACTTCTAATAGCTGGGTTGGTAACATCAGAATTTTCATGCTGATATAACTTTGATTTATATAATATCTTCCATGAGCTTAACTTTTATGTAAACGCTTGTCAATAAAATAAGATAACGGATATGCATACCTTAACTGCATGTAGAATATTTGGCAATGACCCTCTTATCTCCTTGTTGAAGCCCCATCCAGCCACAGTACACTTGGCGCCAGGCCTATAATTATTGTTATTTTTCGGTAAACAGATAGGCCTAATTGATCCGTTTATGGTCACAGGCTTTTCCAATCGCAACAAAGCGAAGTCAGCATCAAAAGTTGTTTTGTCGAACTTTTCGTGCAAAATGATTTCCTTAATTTTCACAACAACGTCGTCTCCTACAATAATTCGTGATAATTTAATTCATGATAATTATGAGAACAATGCTAATTGTGAGAATAATTAATGGCACTCATGATAATTCGATAATTATGATAATTATTCTTGTTAATTATGATGATAATTCATGATAATTATAAGAATAATTAATGGTACGTATGATGATAATTTATGATAATTATAAAGGAAAATTCTACAACCTTAGACTTGCAATCTCCTTCTTTTAATACCTTCGCATACACTGGTTTGACAAGCACATTATAGTCATACATTCAAAAATGGGCGTGGTTAAAGGCGTGGCCAACATATTTCCTACAACACAGCCCCCATTGTCACAGTTTTAGGGCTACACCACTGCCCCTTGATCTCCCAATTATTGAAGAACCATCCAATGTACAGTAAATTAAAGATTTCTCTACCCTTCCCAACAACTATAACCCTCCCAATGTATGATGTTTTGCTTTTGTCTCCAACCAACCCAGCTATTCTACCCTCTCCTAGTGATGATTTCTAAACATTTTGACAAGGGGGCTCTAGGCACAAGCACGTCCAGCTCCGCCCCCCTGAGCCCCTAGAAATCACCCCTACCCTCCCCTAAAAATAGACAGGGGAAAAATAAAGTGACAAAATGATTCTCAAAATTTCGATCACATCTTACCTTTCTTATTGATGTCATGCTCCCCAATCCTCAATAAATACTTCGTTCGGTCGTTTCTGTCAGGCTTTCTAAAACAATGTGCCGCAGATAAAACCCAGCGATCACTTATTAACGTAGCACCACACCATATTTTATTGGGAGTAGCTGTTTTGACAACAGCAACCATCCAAGGGAATTGGCCTGGAGCCGTCTTTTTCCCTCCAACAACTATCCCAACTCCAGGTAAACCACATTTAGGACTGTTTATAGAAGCTGTCTGCGGAGTGCTCGTTGTTTGTTGTACTGGCAATGGAGGAGTTTTTACCTTTGGATTTGGTGGTATCTTCGGTTTGTTGGTAGGAAGTGGCGGTGTTTCTGGTCCTGCTGGAATTGGTGGCGTTTTAGGCTGTGATGGAATCGGCGGAGTATTTGGCTCTGGTGGAATCGGCGGAGTATTT
>OLMO02000297.1:911528-924188 GCA_900291935.2 Cassiopea xamachana
TTCTGGTTCTTCTGTTGGAATCGGCGGCGTTTTTGGCTCTGTTGGAATTGGCGGCGTTTCTGGCTCTTCTGTTGGAATCGGCGGCGTCTCTGGTTTTTCAGTAGGAGTTGGAGTAGTCACTGGAGTAGGGGTCGTTTTTATATCTTAAGATTGAGAAAAGTGAAATTCATTTCAACATGTAGGAATATTTTTCATATTAAAACTAAGAATATTTTATTTCATTTCATTAAAAATTTTTTATACAAGGTAAAGTTTCAGAAATCAGATTTACAAACTGCTCTGTTAAAATCTAAAAACTAATTACAGTATACCTCTAAACAAAATAAGATTATATGCATAAATGAAAGTTAAATCTTACACAAGAATAAAGACAAATATACAAGAAATAGCTGAAGATGGGAAAAGTTTTGCCCCGAAACGTCTTAATAAATGGATTCGTAAAGGATTTGTCAATAGTTGGATTCGTAAAGGATTTGTCAATAATATTTTGCAGTGTCGATTAAAGATGTGATAGAAAAAATGGAATATTTTCATTGACTATGATTCTCGTCGTGGCCCTTGTCCTTCAATTCATCATCAGGCTGCGTTTTCCGGAGCATGTATGCAAGAAATATATGGAAATAAGAGAATATATGAAAATGAGAAAATAGCGAAAAGCAAAAACTGAAATAAAATACTAAAATAAATAAAATCCCTTGCATATTAAATTTAAAGAATTGTGAAAATAAACTTTTAGTAAGTTTATTGTTTTAATCTCTTGCATAGCGTATGTAGTTGTTGTTGTTTACTTTATTTTGAGTAGGCTGTTATACCTAGCTTTTTCAGCTAATTTAGGCCTACTATGAATGCTGCATCCAGGCATGGGAACTCTGGTTTTGGTCGTTCATCTGGAAGGTCGCCCATCCAATTTCTGACCGTACACAGCCATGCTTAACTTCAGTTAAGCTAATGGAACTGGCTGGACCGCTTGGCCACTCACCCCAAATGTGTTCCTTATAGAGTCAAGCAGCATATATGGATTGCATTGTATCAGGAGAGGTTAAACTTTTCATTTCATTTTAAAATTCTTTACGTAGGGGAGCAGTAGAGATACTGGTTTTCAAGGCCCCCCAGTACCAACAATAATAAAAAGGCCGAAAGTCTACATACAAATATTAACTGATACAAAATTACATTCTTTGATATAAGGGATCATTCACCCGTTACACAGCGCCTCTACGGAGGAGGGAGGGTACCTTGATTTGTTACGCTACTGTTTAATTTATATGGAGAGCTATAGTAAATAGAGTTACGACAGGGGGAGGGGGGTCTTAAAAACGGTACATTCAATGTTGCGTAACGGGTGAATGACCCCTAAGAGGTAAATAAATACGAATTAAAAGTTCAAAATATATTAGCTACAGAATGGTAACTGAAAAAAGGAAAATTTTTTGTTTTAAGTGCTTAATCAGAAATCAGAACAAACAAGATTGTACTACAGTGAATGTATGTTTACCAGATACCAGATATCCCACTGCGCTCCTCAGAACACAATACACTGAAAAATCAACTATTTACCATAAAGCAAAAAGCAACGTTATCTAGGCGTCTACAGTTGGGTTAGGGTAGAGTGTTGGCAGTAAGGGTCGTCTCAAGGATTTCTCTTTGGCGTTGTAGGGGGTAGGGCCTATATTCTGACGACAAAATTGCCGTGAACCCCAGCTTTCCGTTCCCACACAAAGCATTATTCCCTTTCTTGGGTTCTTAGAGTACAAACAAAGATCTGCGGGTAGAGGTGGTAAATTGTGAGATCTTTTGACAGAAATGTTGTCATGGAGGGGCGTTGAGCCGCCCATATTAATGAAAAGGCTCATTGTATATAACGATATATGATCTACCTTTACTGCTCTACTTCAAAAAGATGTTTCATTATCAGTTCATTAGTGGCACTTACAGCTACTAATGTCAGAAATCTATAAGACAAATTGAAGCCATAACCCCTGTTTTATGAAAAGACTTTTTGTGGAGAAAAACACATCACATAATCTATGAATGAATAATCGACTTGACTTGCCACGATTTAACACAGTATCTTATGGAATACAAATTGCTGTGCTTCTAAACTCCTGACTGTGGCATACAGTGCCAAACAAAGCCAAGAATTCTATAACTATACCTGACTTCAAAAGCTTTATGAAGCACTGGAAAGGTTAGGAAAAATTCCCCTGTAGACTATGCAAACTCTAAAAAGTGCAAATTGGCTTCTTGACTTAGTATTCTCTTTTTCTTATTCTTATTTACTTTTTATAGAGAATATGTAAAATTATTACGAACATAATTTTGCAACGATGTATGCATTGTATGTTTTCCTATTATGAATAAATTAGTTTTTATCTATTCGATGTTAACCTACTGTATAAAAAGCAATAATAATACTTATTTTCACAACGTCCCACCATAGCTGCAAGCCTTTTTGCAGTAAATGCAAAAGAAATCATAAAGGAAACAAAGGCCTAACGTGCCTACCTGGCTTGGTTATGTAAACCTCAACTTCGCACAAGGTCAGATAGCCTGTTTTCCGCAGGAAGACGTAAACATAACGTCCAACAACAGGAGGGTAGCAACAGAATCTTCTTTTCTCCCCTTTACCAAGCCAGCCTTTGTAATAGAAGCATCTACGAACAACACAAATAAAATTCAAAGTCAATGGTTCATCGTTTATTTTCATATAAAACTGCAAAGGTAATCTGCTCAAGTGCTATGTAATCTTCGATGAAATTTTCTTGTCCATAGCTAGAGGATTAAGTTTCGTTAGCCAAAGTCAAGGTATCCCTCTCTTGCTCTGTTTGCAGATCATGAATTCCTGCATTATACAAAGGGGTACATCAACGGAGGGGGTGGGGGCCCGCCCCCTGGCTACGTAATCCGTCCTAACTACAATTAAACATAGTTCTAAGTAGTCATAAGCATAGGAGAAGAGGTGGCGGGGCGGGGAGGGACTGCAGCCCCCTTAGTTGGACAGAAATCTGCGCTATATTCGGGCAATTTTCCTGAAAGAACAATAGGAAATTCGGGCATCTTTTCTGACTGCTCTCTGTATTGCCTTACACTTTCGGGCAGTAATTGTACAGCCCCCTAAATTTGATGTCCTCCTACGCCTGTGTGTGTGACCTTAAAGCTAACAGAGTACTTTTATATTTATCTTACATTCTGGCTACGGTCTGAATAGCAGTGCAGAAATACTAAATACTAAAGAGGTTAAACCTTGTGTATCAAGAATCAAAACATTTCACGAAAAAGTACGATAAAGCATAACGAAAGCACGTTCTTTTGACGTGCATGAAATGAAACTTCAAATAATGGCAAAAAATGGGCAGGAAAACAAAATAATTTTTGGATCTAGACAACACGGGCGCAATTGGAGTTGAGTCTTTTTTGGGGGGCTAGGAGGGACACCGTCTGATAATTTTACATCACAACCTCAGAAAATTAAAACTAAGACTAATCAAATGTTTATTCGGCGTTAGAAATAACAAAACAGTCTTGGTTATAGAACTCATTCCACCTTTTCGTCATCATCTGGCGTTTCATGCTTATGAGTATCTCATATCCTTTGTCGTGCTCCTGCTACTTACCGTTTATTATATGAAGGGGTGTTGGCGACATTGCCAACTCTAATATCGATGTTTTCAAGTCGTTCCCAGCAACAATCACCCCTGTTTGTGATCTCAACACTTTGAACCTGTTGGGGTACGAAGAAAAAGTAAAATCCTATTTCATCCGATAGAAGATTTAGATGTTTGATCTAGATAATGCAGAATTATGGCATTTAGCTAGAGCGAGGTATGATGATGATTCTTATTATATTACCCAGAGGGGGTACTCTCCATCTTTCTATAGGGGGGAAGTCCATGCGAATATTTGGGGTCTGTGAGCTGCAGCTTAAGAAAAATTCTATACTTGGGGTCTGACACTTACAGCTTATGGAAAAAAGAAAACCAAATTATAAAGTTTTGATGCATTAAACAATAACTTGTGTTATTCAACGAAATGTCAAAATATGTAAAAATATTTAGTGTCTCAAAATTCTGAGACTCAAAACTTGGGGTTCATCAATACCGGGACTCAATATTTAGGGGTCAGCAAAGACCCTGACATGGACCCCCGGACAGAAAAGTAGAGAGTACCCCCATGAGTTATAGTAACCCATTAAAATGCTCGGGTTTTGTGTGTTCAAGTTTTATGAGATACAAAAACGTATGATAGCTATGATTGGATGATCAGTGATGTGTTTATTGGGGGAGGGGGAGCGTAGGAGGCTTTATGCCCTAAAATATTTTTGAAATTGCAAAAGAGTTGGTTAAGAAGTTAGCCATGCTGCCAGAGAGTTGACCAGGGTGATTTTCGTGACTTTGTTTTTTTAGTAACAGTAGTCGGTCGAATGGTCATAATGCTCCCCCCCCCCCAACGGTAAGCGTCTGGTTACACCTCTGATGATGATAAACACCAATGAACAAGTACACAGAAATATATTCATTCATGCAAGGAATTCAAAGAAATCATTCGCTATTAAAACACAAACCAAAAGAAACAAATTGTTTACTTTGTATGCAGGATTTCCAATGTCAACCATCCACCATGGATTTTTCTGGTAGCCAGTGTGTGTGCAAGATTCATGAAAGTAGTCCTGGTTCTTATCCCCATCAACAGCAAGACTAGAATCTCCATCAAAATCGGTTGATGATTGCTTCGTCGGTCGATCTTTCGCAACATTTCGAGATTTTGGGCATGGTTTTGGACGTGGTTTTGGGCGTGGCTTAGGGCGTGGTTTAGGGCGAGGTTTTTTGGTACCACACACTTTGCAACTTTTACGGCATTGCTTCAGCATATACGATGGATTAGCACGACACTGACCTCTGCTTGCCCAATATGGGCAGTTGCTGCTGTCATCTCTGCACGCTGAAAGGATCGTTAAGTAAAGTAGCGTTGCTTCTAACCAGGGCAGGAGATTATGTGAAACCTTAACGTCTTTTAAGCCCTGGCCAAACGATTAAAAAACGTTCAGTGAACAAAGTTTCTTGAAATGCTAAGTGAAAATTCAGTCGTTTGGCAACCCTCTACTCAACAAAACTGAAAAACACTGAACGTGATTCAACATAATTCATTTAATCAACGTTATTCATATAATCAACATTATTCATTTAAATGCTGAGTGAAAATTCAGTCGTTTGGTTAGGCATATACTTATTTCTTCATATTTCAATTCTTTCTATTGGCAACGTGATTAAATCTGGATTGCTACATGACTGAGAATGCTACAGCTCCACCAATGAGAAATTTTAATACGCCATCTATTTCATATATCTCTAATATATCGCTATATATATCGCTATATCTCTAATACAAAGCATACCATAGAGCACAGAAAAGCAACAATACCATCGCAACTGAAGAAAAGAAATTTAAATGTCAACATCGGAAAAATGGAAGAATACCATATAAGAAGAGAAGGGAATGAAGACTGGAAGAAATGTAAATACCTAGGAAGCTTATTAGACACAAAATCAGATATATCAAGAAGAAAGGGACTTGCCATCAGCACTTATAACAAAGTCAAACACATTTTAGACTCAAAGAAGTTAACTCTGGATATTAAACTGAGAGTGTTTGACACATACATATCAAGTGTCTTTTTATATAACTGTGAGTTGTGGACTCTTACAAAAGCCTTAGAACAAGAAATAGACATATTCCAAAGAAAGCAATTAAGGAGATTGCTAAATATCAGATGGCCTAGAAAGATGAGAAATGAAGAGCTATATGAAATAACAAAGATGAAAAAATGGAGTGTAGAAATCAAAAGGAGAAGATTAAGCTGGTTAGGACATTTATTGAGATTGCCAGATTAAACACCAGCAAAGCAAGCACTTTATGAATCCCTGAGAAAAGTAAAAAAGCCAAGAGGAAAATCAAAGTTAACTTGGCTTGACCTCATAAATAGTGACCTGAAATGTGTTGGCCTACATACAAATGACATCACTGAACTTCTCAGGATAGCCAATGACAGACAAGCTTGGAAAGGCATCATCGGGATCGCCATGTCAGGAACTGACGAATCAGCGTAGAGGAGAGAGAGAGAGAGAGAGAGAGAGAGAGAGAGAGAGAGAGAGAGAGAGAGAGAGAGAGAGAGAGAGAGAGAGAGAGAGAGGGAGAGAGAGAGATCTATTTCATCTAGCCTTGACAATCTTCTGTGACCAAGCAGGAATTCCAATACTCATGCAAGAAGTACCTTGCATTTTCTTTATAGTATTTCTTGAATCTATTGCAGTCACGAAGCCAGCCTTCAAAGGACGGTTGGGGGGGGGCAACCTAGGCCAGATGGATGTGGCAGCCACCCCAAAATGTAAAGAGGGTGCTTACTGGACGAACAGGGAAAGGAAGGATTCTGGAGGCTCCGATCAGAAATGCTTTGATCACCACGCCATCTATGTTGGCTATAATGTGTACCAATATCTTTTATAGTGCCATTAAGGCAGAAAAGGGGGTCTGGGGGCTTGTCCCAAGAAAAACTTTCCCAACAGCATTCCCAACAATGCTGGAGATTGCCCCTTTACAAGTATCATCTAATTAGCACTAGAAAGCTTCAATCTAAGTTCCTTGACATAGAAAAGGCAAGGGTGGTCAAAATCGTTGAACTGGGAGGTCACTGCCTCCAGCCCACCCCCTGGCTTCGTGGCCGATCTATTACTTCGATTTAAATTTAAGAAGAAAGACTAGAGAAGAATCAATAAGGGAACAGACTCTGCATGCAGGGGAGCAGGTTAGAATTAAAAAGCTATTCAAAAATTTTGTACCTCATCTATTTTAGTCGAAAGGTGTCACACCTCATTGAGAAATGAGTACAAGATGTCATACCACAATGCTCGAAAATTTTCCAAAATGTTTGATACCACTAATTGTCCTTTGAAAAGTTTTCATAACCCCCAATTTTAATCCGTCCACTGGTATCCAGAATTATAAATGACTGACACATTACATGACAGATGGAAGTACAAAAACTTGGTTCTATTATTAACAGAATTTAAGTGATATTACAAATTACTAGCATTAATACCAAACCAACGACTGTTGCCAAGTATATATGAAATAGACATGAACAACTATAATATATATCAACATATATATATATATATATATATATTACAGGCTAAATAGATGAAATTACCTTGTTTACCACAAAGCCCGCACGATCGCCTGCAGTTTCTTTGCATGAACGCATTTGGTCGTCTACAATATCCTTGCATTTTGTAGGACCAGCACCTTCTGTGAAGATCTCTGCAAACTAAGCATAAATTAAATATCAGAAACGTTGATGAAGATTCAATTCGAAACGTGTACAACTATAGGAAGATTTAGTTTTCAATTTTACCTATCACATTTCTATATATGTTATGCTATGATATGAATATTTCAAAAGGGGATAGATAACATCTAAATTTCCGTTGTAGGCATAGCCAAACCGACATAGGGGGCACTGCATCTAGATTAATGCAGTTATATAACGAGTACGGCCTCATTCACTCAGATGTTTGGTTGCAATTGGGTCATAATCCCATATTTATGGATTGGCATAACAGTACTGGTTTCGAGGCTCAAATCTCGATTTAAAATCAACTAAATCATGTGACTGATGCATACCTGACTGTCCACCAGATGGTCTGCAAAGGCCGCAGCTCTTTCTGCACAGGTTCTTCAATCTCGCGTTGTACCCACGATATACACGGCAATAACCACCACGTACTATCCAACCACAACTAGCAACTTTATCTGTGCACCCTGCAAGAAATAAAATTGATATATACACACATATCAATAATATATAAAAATATATACAAAGTATATACAATTAAGAAAACAACCTGCAGCAGTGGTGATTTCTAAAACCTTTAGCAAGGGGCTCTAGGAGCAACCACGTCCATACTTGGGTGTGGCCTAGGTGCAACCACGCCCATTTTTCAAAGGTGCAGATATAATAATTTTGCTAGAGCACGAAAAAGTGGCAAAATTTTTAGACATAGAATCGCAAAGTATATCTGAAAATTCTCCCGCTTTTTCGTGCTATAGCAAAGTTCTGTAGTACCAACAGACAGACTATTTACATACAACAATTTAGTTTAATAGTGATATTATAATGAGCAATCAGACATGCCCACATAACCATCTAGCAGTACAAAATTCATCACTGCAATGCAAAAAACTTTGTAAGCAAGGTTAATATAAGAAAGTTGGGGGGCCGAGTCCCCAAGCCGATCAGTACTTTGAACAAGGGAGCTCAGCCCCCTGACCCCCCAGAAATCATACCGGACCCCCAGATGTTTAGCTAATGAAAATAAATGGTAAAACCAATGTGTAATCGCAATTACACTCTTTGGAAACTTCATATAATTAATACAACATTTAACTACTACAATTGTAAACCTCGCTAGATGTTAGGTAGCTTACAATGGCTACTTGGTGAAAAAAAACACTAACACAGGAGTGTGAATATGAATATGAATATATAGACATTAATATAATAGACATTAATATAATAGTTTGTCAGGGCGGTTGCTAGATCTTTACCCTCCACAAAATATTGAAACATGTGTTGATAACATCAGTTGAATAACATGAGCGTGGATGGAAACATGACAATTTGATGAAAGTAGATTAGCCATAGAAAAGACTTTATTTTTGCGGTTCTCTGACAAGATTTGAATTACAATTATGTGATAACAACTAAACATGCATTCAGTTGCTAATATCTCAGTCACAATTTTCCAAGACTCAGCAAAAATTTGCTAATGAAAGTTATTTCAACTTGCTTTTTGAGAAATTAAAGTTAAAAGTGATACATTCTGAGGAGAGAAATTTCCCTGATTGACAGCTCTGAAGAGAGAAAAAAGCTCTGGAAACTGTCATATTTAGAAAAAAAAAGAACAGGTCCACGCATATCTTCTTGGTAAAACCGTCAAATACAAGACAGGGGCAGATCCAGAGCTGGGCCTTTTAGGGGGTCATCTGATTAATTTTATTGTCTTATTCTTGTGAGAAGTTTCTTAAGACACTTCGGAGGGACCATGATACCGTGGTCCCCCTGGATCCGCCCCTGATAGAAGCGTTTTGTGAGAGGCAACCGTTAGGCAGCCTAATTACATGCGACAAAAAGACAAAACACAAGAGAATGAGATGCTCGATCTGCTACAATTTACCTCGAGGCCCGGTATGCATTCTGGGATTTTTGCTCGTCACTGATTCTAGTGACCTTTTCAGCAAAAATGGCTGGTAACCGGTGGTGCAGAAGTAAATCAATAGCTAGGGGGGCTCTATTGATAGCTAGGGGGGCTCTTTTCTTGTGTGTATTTGAAATTAATTCACGTTGTAATACAAGAAAACGACAAAACAACGTATTTTTAATACCCTGTATCTTGCAAACTAACAATTTCTCGACAGCTCTTTGACTCTAAAATAGCTTTTTACAGCAGAATATTGATTCTTCTTTGTCTCTACTTCGACAAAATTTACAGAGCTAGGGGGCTGAGCCCCCTCAAGTCATATCTGGATTGCGCCGCCCTCGCCCCCCTCTTCTACACTGCTGGTGGTAATACTTGGACAAACTTGGCATAAATGCTGAACAAGGTCGCAAAATCTCGCCACCTTACAATTGGCGATTGTCTGTAATGATTCTTGTTTGCCACAGATCTTGCGCCAATAGGATCTAGAATGCTGTCTGATACCGGGGCGGATCCAGACATTCACAACATTCGCACGGATGAATGTCAGATTTTATAGCCGGTAATAGTACGCTGCAAACATCGGATTTCACAATAGTCAAAAGAGTGCTGAAAATGTCATTTCTTGCTTCAGCGCACCCTTTAAAATAAGGAACTCTTGGTCAAAAACGCTTCTGTCGCTAAAGTCGCACCTCTGTGGGTGAATTCACAGCTTTATTAGCTTCTGTCGGTAAAGTATTGCTCTACACACCAGGAGAAGAGGTCACGTGACGTCACTGATTGAGGCCCTGGGGCAATTAGCCTCCTTTGCCCCCGCTCTCGGTGGCAATTAGCTTCCTTGGCCCCCGTTCTCGGTGGCTCTGCCTCGGGTGTCCACAAGGACAGTGTAAGATGTGCAAGTGCGCAATTTAAAAAATGTACAAGTAAGTAAAAGTATAAGCCTCCAGCAAACGCAGCTAAAATGTACATCGAGCCACACCCATTGTGCGCCCCCGACCACGCCCATTTTAATGCGTAAACCTGAAAGTTACAACAACTATTCCTAGTGTGCAGCTGCCATACTTCGGAGTCTGATCCAATATCGAAAGGAGTTACGTGCGACAAAATGGATTTTCTGCTAATGTTGCACTGGATTACACAAATACGGTGTTTATACTCAAGACAAACACTCATTGTACTTCCACACTCGTCGCTCAATTTGTACATGTACTGTTCACAACGTAAATTTCAGGAGTTGTCCTGATTCTTAACCGTTCTTGCCTTGTCATGCCGCTGTTTCACTGTATTCGCTAGAGTGAAACAGCGAATTGCGACAGTCTTCCTTTTAAAATTACGCTATGTCCTTTCCTTCCAGCAACATAAAATTCGCTCTCTCGTAGAATAAACAAAGCTAAACTTACGTTCACTTGAGGTAGCTTCAATGAAAAGGCTGACCAAGACAAGAAATATCATCGTCTGTGTAATCTTTCCCATATTCCTTGGTGCCAGCACCGTTTGTGCCAATAGTTAAAAAGAAATACAACGAAAGTTATTTATACATCAACGCTAGCAGACAAGGTGTTTCCTTTTCGTCACTATATCCCACATTCAACGTCAACGGAAGTAGATGTAGAACAACACTTAAATCCTGCGGAACATTGATGGAAGTGCGCGGTCTCCATTACACGCAGTTTGAAGACGTTTTCAGTGTTTGAAAATAGCTGCGAAACTGTTGTCATTATAACAGAGAGTTCATGCGTATTGTTATCACACCTGTGACAAAGTAAGTAAGCCATAAAGATTAGAAGCTTAGCTCCTTGCGGTTATAATATTATCCTCTGATTCTTCACCAAATGTCATGGACTAAAAACGAAACATACTACACCTTCAGAGATGTGTCGAGGCACTTTCCATTCTTGGGGGGGGGGGGCATTTTGACTATTTGACCTGCTGCTGTTACTGAAAAAGAAAAAGGCCACGGAGAATACTGCAACAATTTATCGTGCAGCATGTTTGATTTTTGACCAAATTCCTTACAATTTTGAAAATATTGGGGCTTCATCCCCCCCACACCCCATTAGTACATCTCTACACACCTTGTGGTATTGTGATCTGCTCCCAGATTGCGTTTATTTGCTGGCAGGATAGACACAAAGAAAGAACTCAACTATGTTTCCTCTCTCTCGAATATGTACTCTTACAACACTGCAGAGGTCTTTCGCAATCACCTACAGTACAAAAACTACTTCTAATCTGTTAGGGGTGTATTATATATGTGATCGGAATATTGATGCGGGATGTGTCAGCAATTTTGCTTGACTTATCGTTACTCAGCATAAAATACAATACAAGAGTAATGCTAGTTTATTCTAGTATACCTAATCTAGTCGTGTATGACGCAAGGATAAAAAATTCCAAATCCTTAAGTTAAACAATAGAGTGGAATGCCGTGTAATGAACAGTCACAAGTTGTATCCTGTTTAGAGCTTACGTAAAATACAAGTTTTTTTTATAAGAAAACCATCATTTTGTCTCAGCCTCAATTTTCTTAACTTTCACGAAAGTGAGCCTGAGATTTTCTTGATTTTTTTTCAACTTTTACTGAAATAAACTGATTAAAATGGGTTAAAATTTCGTCATCAATATTGTATGTTTGAATTTGAATTCCATCTTTATCATTTTGAATGCAATAACGACGAAATATCGATTTTGGTCAATAAAAGCACTAAAGTTTGGAAATTGAGCCTCGTGATTTTTTAAGATTTTGACCATTTGAGCCTCACTTTCTTATAAACTTTTTCTTATAAAAAAAAACGTGTACGGAATGGCAATGTGTTGCCAGATACTCCTTGGCCTAACTATATTCCTAATTAGAGATAACCAAACGAACTATTGAGCGCAGATAATCCATGATATTCCATCCATGATATTCCATGACATTACATTTGGAATGATATTCCAAATAATATAAGAGAACTGTCATCGCTAAGTCTGTTTAAAAGCCATCTAAGAGGACATTTGATGAACAATGAAAACTAACATATTCCCCCTCAAAAGAACGATCCCTGTAAGATTAGCGGCTTTATTTCTTTGTTATTTTAATTTTGCTTAATTGTATCTAATTAAGTTTATATTTGAAAGTATGCTGAAGGGATATTATTATAGTCAAATTGATTTTAAAAAAAGGTAAACGTTTATAGCATGGCGCACGGCAAAAAGCTATATGCGCGAAGGAATGTGCTGCGCGTATTCCTTCCATTTATTCATTTTTAAATATTTAGACATGGTGGCCCCTCAGATCTAAAGTCTGTTTTACAGGGGGCCATGTTAAAAACTACTTACAATGATACATAAAATGAAATATATATATATATATATATATATATATATATATATATATATATATATATATATATATATATATATATAT
>OLMO02000297.1:924263-962897 GCA_900291935.2 Cassiopea xamachana
ATATATATATATATATATATATATATATATATATATGTATATATATATATATGTATATATATGTATATATTATACATATATGCAGCAGCTAAATGAAATTTTACACAATAATTTAATGTATAGAGCTTAATAGTCAAACAAAAAATAGAAAGTTCTTTTTTCTATTTTGTCCCTTTACTTTGAACATAAAATTAGCGGTGTTACAGTATGTTTCGTTTTTACTATCTGTGACTCTGCTACTAGAAGCTGGAGGAAGAGCAAGCATGTAACTGGAGAACATTTACTGGAGAGGCAAAACCCACCTGTAAAAGCCGGTAAAGTTCCACTTAAACGAATACAACGATTCGATCGAGGCGGCTTGAGGTCAGTGGTGATTTCTAACACTTTTAACAAAGGGGGCTCTAGGCACAACCACGCCCATAGTTTGGGTGTGGCCCAGCTACAACCATGTCCATATTTTCAAAGATGGAAACATGATAATTTAGTTTAATACTGATCTCAAAGCACAATCCCTGGGAATACCAGCAATATTTACCACTATTATTTCTAGTTTAGTTAACAAGGTTTCATTTACTTTTCTTTTGTATCTATACTGACTAGCTGAGAGGGATTTTGTGTTTAAATAGGCTAAATGAATGACATGAAATGAAGTTGCTATCGATGGTGCAATAAATGGAGACGAGGCTCAATGCCCCTCATGCAAAATGGCACCATAAAGGCACAAGATTTAGGTACTCGTGGGTACAGGACGCACTCTGAGGACTTTGGAAGTGGATATCAAGCTAAGGAAAAACTCATTGATGAAAACGAATCACTTGTACCAAATAGCTTTGTCTTGTAAGTTGTGTTTAATTTAATGTTGTGTGTTCATATTGCTTCTTCGATAATATTCGGCTTACTTTAACGCCAATACTGAGCATCGCATAAAGCATTTTGCTCAAACAATGACTGTACCTCAGGGTACTGGTTTGAGATTGTTTAAGAAAAGCTTGCACCTCAAGTGCATATGCTGCATGAAAGAATATAGTTTAGGCTACGATGCAACAGGGTGCATTCCATGTAAGACTCAAGTCTTAGTGCACCTCAGGTGCAAAGATTAAAAGAGTTGTGCACCGAGATTTGCATTTTATTATGCCAAATAATAAAGTATAGGCTGTTTCCACACCGCCACGCCAACAGGAATGCTATCTCCACGCCAGAGATCTTCGGGCCTAAGTGCATGAAATGCACCTTGGACGCCGCCATTCCGACAGGGACGCTAACTCCAAGTTAGAAATCTTCGTTCCTATGAACGTGAAATGTACTCTGGCTTGTATAACTGTGAAGGATAGTGTGCAAGACAAAATGCACTACATTTTTGTTCCAATAACAATTTAGAGTGCTGTGGCAATCATGGGGTCAAACTATCAGCATATCCAAGCCCGTAGCCAGGCCTGTTTTCAGGGTTGGCAAAATTTTCCTGAAAGAGTCAGATGGTACAAAATCTGAGAGCTTTTTTCATAATTCATGTTTTCACAATTGAATGGATAATGTGTGAAAGAAAATATTGAAATTTCTAGTATGTAAGAAAGACCAGGGTTGAGTTCAACCAAATTTCAGGAGATCTCTCCTTATCTACAAAGATAAAGCAACAAAAAAATTGCAGAAAATTCCCCAGTGATGGTAAAAAGTTGGCATCCAGTTGCCCAGGGGGCATTGGCCACCACATGCTACCCCATGGCTATGGGCCAGAACATATCCTAATTAAATCATTGAGAGTTGTTGTAAGAAAATATACCTATAGCCTTAACTTTCTTTAATTTTATGAGCTGCAACAATCAGAATCATTTGCACAATTGAAGAGTAAATATGGAGCCATTGAAAAAATTGGAAAAGGCAAAGAATCCAAAGAAAAATGCCTCAAAACTGTCAAAATTGTTATTCTGGTAAGTTTTATGGCAGTTATCTAGTTATAGTTATGATACTACCCAGAGGCCTATGGATTTAGGCCACAAAAGTATCAGAGCTTACTCTATTTTTTATATTTTGATCATTTGGTGCTCCAAGAATATTTTTTAAGTAATACCTGGAGCAAGAAGCAAAGCATTTCAAGGTGGATTTTTGTAGATACTGGGTTAAAAGTTTTTGACAGCTAACTATCTTATATTGAGTGTCTGCCAAACCAGGGATATCAGAGAAAAATAAAGGAAATGGGCTGTCTTAAATAAATATCAGGGAAAAATCAGGGAGTTTGCCTAATGCTATAGACACTCTTTTTGAAATATCATGGAACATTTTTTTCTTTGTTTCTTCAATCTCTCAGTTTCCTAATATGTTTAAAAAACTCACAAGAAGAGAAAGTGTATGTCCATAATGAAATGATTGGTTTTCATTTTCCTTGATGAAAATAGAGCCATTCAAGTAAGGGAAGGCGGCGTAAATAGTCATTTATTGTGATAATTGTAGTGTGTGGTATTTGCTCAGGACTTATATGAATAGGGAAAACAAGGCAGAAAATTGGGAAACATCAGAGAAAATTGCTTCCCTGACTTGCCAGACACTCTGCTATATTTGTCTCTATTCCAAGAATTAATAGCCTTTTGCTTAGAAAACTCAAAGCTTCTACCCTCAACAAATTCACCCCTAAAAATTTTTCTAGTTTGTGTTCTGTTTCAATTTGTTATTCCCAATGAGTGCATGATGTGCACAAGAGTGTGCATTGAAACACTGGCTGGGGGTCACATGGTTATATGAAGGAGTTTGCAGACACAGATAGCATGTACCCCCCCCCCCCACTTCTCACAAGCATTTTGGTTAAGTGCCTCTTTGCAACTGACAGAGCCATCCTTTTGTTTTTGGGGGTGCCTCTGATTTATGTCCCCCCCCACTTTTTGATTAATTTGTCCACTCTGGTGTAGGATTGCACAACCTTTTAAGTCATTCATATGAGTTCTAGCTTTCTTAAATAGTACACCTAAGATGAATTCCTGCAGTTAAGGGGCTCTTCACTCATTACGTAGCGCCAATTCCCCCTTTTTTGAGACCTTCCGTATACAGGTGTTTACGTAACGATGGAGTGGTCTATTGTAACCACAGTGCTGCGGGACCTCCTCCTCATCTCCCCAATGACAATAGGGTCACAGCTGAGTGTGAATACGAAAATAGAATGTTGCAAAAGAATGTTCACTCGCAAAAAGTTGTGGCAGAATCCTTTTGATTGGTTTAAGGCTTGCACGTGAGTGAGGCTTACACGTGAAGGAGGCCTGCATTATTGTGATTCCAAATTTCATGCTCACCATCGGAATGATATCTTTGCTTTCATTTGCGCGTACACGTTTTGTTATAAGAAACCTAGCTCAAAGCCTAGTGATAAAAGTTTCTTAAAAGTTTCTTAATTTAGCAAACTAAATTGCTGTGAAAGTTTTACGCAGAACGTGAATGTAGCAAACTGTTTTTCCTATAACAAACAAAACGCGTCTGTACGAGTTGAATTCTAAAGCAATGTCATATTCACGTTGCTTTGGTACAGTTTTATATTTAACGGGGTAACGATTTCAATGTCCTATTTTGTCTAAAGTTTCTTAGCTCTTTCCTTGTAGTTCTAAAAATTTCTTAAATTTTAGGCTGTCCAGTACTAGGTTGCTTATAACTTGTAATGAGATAGTCTTAAACAACAGTTGGTGTTGCTCGAGAAAGGCTTTCTGGTTGAACATGTTCCTTTAGCTTGCAGAACTAACGAAGTCATGATAACTAGTGTTTGTAGGAATGCCTGAGGAAGATGACAAGTAGTTGCTTGTGGTGTATGTATTTAGTACTCAGTAGCAAAGTGGGGTGCTGTGTACTACAAAAGCTGTGCATCTTGAATATTCTGCCCTTCTGAAGCTGCAAACGTTGTTTTCATGAATTGAATAGAGATGAAATCGATGCCAGTTAGAAGATGTCAAATATCCGAACCTTAGAAGTTTTGCTAGGGTTTTGTTTCGGTTTCCTAGTTTTAACTTCTTTCCTTTCCATTTTTGCCCCTCAGTTTATATTCAACTGCCGCGAATCTTAAATTTGAGAGTTTGTTTCAGGACAGATTTTTAGCATTTTTTCACACAATTTGCAAACTGGTCACCGAAGTAATTTGGTTTGGATTATTCCAGTAACACCAGACTACATAGACTCCACATAATTTTTTCACAGAGCCGATGTATTCAAAATTGACGTTTGATTCGGTTCAGCATCTGCATTAGGCTGAGTATCCCCTCCCTAGATTCTAAAATATTTAGTGTACTCACCCCCCCTCTCACAAGAGTTGCTATAGGTAATTATTTTTAGCGTAATAAAATGTTATTTTTTGCAGGTATTTGAACAAATTTTTCGTGAAAGGTTACAGGGAGGACCTTGAATTATCGGATTTATTCGAAACTTTGGAAGAACATTCTTCGTTTAAACTATCGTCAGATTTGAAAAGGTGCGGCTTTTTCTTGCTTATGTTTAGCGTTCGAGCAGTACTGTGCCCATTTGATTTCTTCCATAGTATTTGTTCTTCTTGGGGTAATAACTGCAATACTGTAAAATCCCCAATAGAGGCCTGAGGATTATAAAGGTTCGTAAGCATTTTTAGTGGACTTGTATTCGGAGGGCCTTTTTGGTTAACAGATGACTTGTGTATACCAAGAAATTCACCATTCGGTGTCCAATCGGAGAAACTATTAACAACATTTAATACGTAAAACGTCAGAAAGGACGCAAGTAAATACAGATGCTCTATATATGCTCTGTCCATGGTCATTCATTGTCCTTACTATACACACAAAATCCCAAATGTAAGCCCTGGGCTAATTCGGAAATTTGAGTTAGTTTACAAGGGGGCTTATATTTTGGGGGGTGGGTTATATTCGGGAGGGCTTATATTCGGGAATTTACGGTATATTATTTTGCTGGAAGCATCAGTAGTTTTCATATTGATATGTTTTCTGCAGTTATCAAATTCTTTTATAGTTCGCTTTCTGTTTACATTAAGTTGCACTTGGAATCTTTAGACGATATGTAGTCGAAAGAGGCTTACAACCTAGAGACAAAGACACTTTACCAGAGACTCAAACACCGTAAATATAAGCCCTGAGCTTACAGGGGCTTGTAAGCATTTTTGATGAGCTTTAATTCGGGGGCTTACATTTGGAGGTTCTTTTAAGTTAACAGGTAGCTTTTGTATTCCAAAAATATCACCATTTGGTGTCCAATCAGTGAGACTAATAATAACGTTGAATGCGTAAAATAGAAGCCCTTCATGTGCTCTGTCCATGTTCATTTATTACCCTAACTATATACACAGGATTCCAAATTTAAGCACTGGGGTTATATTTGGAAAGGTATATAGGGGAGTTTACAGAGGGGTCTATATTCGGGGGGGGCGTATTTTCGGGATTTTACAGTATTCTAAAATGCTTTCAAGTGTCTTATGTGCTAATGTGGATATGTTTTCGTTAACATATTTCCATGTTAAATTAGTCCTTAGTAGCTTATATTGGAATTAGATTACATGGCGTCATTCCGGTTTTTTGGTTAGCTTACTGACTTACTGTACATTAGGGTTGATTTCCCCACATTTTGTTCCAAGCTTAGGTTTCTTGTAACATTAATTAGTGTTATTTTAAATCAGCATATTGCTAGACAACACAGTCGACTTTGTCGTTCTTACTGTTATTACCAAATCTGCCATAAAAACCCAAGTTACCTAATTCTAGTGAGATTTGTATTTTAAATATTATATTGATATCAGTCGTTCCATAAAAGATAATTGTTTTTACAATTATGATTAATACATAATTATTAAAATTATTATGTGGATTCCATGTTATCAAAGCAGGATATTATGAATCTTTCTGTGATCTTTTTTCTCAGTTCCATGCATATGTTACATGTCTTGTTTATCTTTCTTGACTCGTCTATACTCTATTTCACTGCTTTGATCGTCCCTCTATCCATTTGCTTGCAGAGAAATTGAAAGAAGAAGAGATAAGGATGACTCTGAACATAAACCAAATGCGTTAATAAGTTTTGTTTTGGCGAAGAAGACATTGATTGTATTTTTAGGTGTCGCGCAGTTTGTTTGGGTAATTTCAAATTCATTTTCATTTCATTGTAAGATTATTTTCATTTTTATTATTGAAGGTTTTCCTTGTTGTTTTGGCTCCATTTTTCATTATGTTATTATGTTAATTCATTATGTTGCAGTATTTTCAAATTTTGTCACATACAATAGTCTTGACTTACCCTAGAATATTGATTATGTTCACATTAATGGACACAAATAAATTCTTGTAGATATTGCATTGTGCGGGTTTCCCACTCTTTCATAGTATCATAAAGACGTCATAAAAATTGAATTTTTGAAGTTTTGTCATGAAATGTCATAAAAAGTGGCCAAATGTTATAAAATGTTTGCATGAAAAAATCTTTCTCATAAGTAGTGACTTGATTATTTCATTAGCCCTTTTACAAACAATTGATATCTCAACTATAACTTTTTAAAAAGTAAAGATGAAGTATTTGAGATCAATACTCAAGTTGTTTTATGAAGGTACTTTTACAATGAAGTC
Organism: Cassiopea xamachana; assembly: GCA_900291935.2. Lineage (NCBI taxonomy): Eukaryota > Metazoa > Cnidaria > Scyphozoa > Rhizostomeae > Cassiopeidae > Cassiopea > Cassiopea xamachana. Next base: position 930,830 of record OLMO02000297.1, read on the forward strand.
TCGCACAGAAAGTTGAAATATAACCTGATTTTGCCATATTAAAAATAATATTTCAAATGACCAATGAATAACGTACATTGTGTCATAAAATGTCATGAAATCACTTAAAAGTGTCCTAAAATGTCCAGAAAGTTCAGCAAAACGTGTCATAAATTCATGAAAAGAAACTTTCAATGTAGAATGCGAGGCCTGATTGTGATGTTGTTTTGAACGTAGGAAGCATCTCACGTGCTGAACGCAATTCTGGTTGGTTACCTCATAGACTACTTCGCAGTTGGTGACCAGGGTGGAGGCAAAACCAATGCTTTGATTTATGCCACTGTTATAGCAGTAATGACTTTGTTTATTAGCGTTGGGCATTACGCATTTGACTATCATCTCGAATGCCTTGGACTGCAACTTCGATCTGCAATTAGCAGTTTGGTTTATGAAAAGGTATCGTTCAAGTCTTGTCAATGTTTTTTATTTCCTTTATCATTACTGACTCGTGTTAACTTACCACCCCTTATACGTCACTTACTCGCCCCATGCATACCCCTTACCCACCCCATGCATACCCCTTACCCACCCCATGCATACCTCTTACTCACCCCATGCATACCTCTTACTCACCTNTCATACATACCTCTTACTCACCCCATGCATACCTCTTACTCACCTCATACATACCTCTTACTCACCCCATGCATACCTCTTACTCACCTCATACATACCCCTTACTCACCCCATGCATACCTCTTACTCACCTCATGCATACCTCTTACTCACCTCATGCATACACCTTACCCACCCCATGCATACATGTGATTTCTTGGTTGAATATCTCACCTTTTTCCCTGGAGAAACTTACTTTGTACAAAATGCAATCTATTGAAGTGAACTTTTGAAAGAACTCTTTCACACTTGTTTTTACGTCCACCTTTAGGTAACAAGACTCAGCCAAGGCGCATTTGGCAACACTGCAGCGGGAAATATTGTTAATCATATGTCAAGCGATGTACACAAGCTCATTATGGTATGTCTGTTTATATAAATGAGAAACATTTCAAATAGATAGTTATCTTTGTAAAACTCATATGGGAGTACTGCTTTTTTATATATGTGCATATATATATTTATATATATAATGGCAAATTTATCACTGACTCTCTACAAGCCTGTTTCGTGAATCGTGTGGTTCACTCATCAGAAGATACTAAAGAAAACGAAGTGAAGTCTTTAGTATCTCCTGACAAGTGAACCACCCGATTCACGAAATAGGCCTGTAGAGATGTAGCGATAAATTTGCCATTTTATACATACAGATTAAGTTCTGCCTGACGGATGTTTTTCTCTTCATAGATGTTTTTCTTTTTCAACTATTTCTGGATAACACCAATCAAATTGGTACTTGTGTTTGGATTGCTGTATATGTCACTGGGTATTTCCGCGCTTCCTGGCATCGCTCTTCTCCTGAGCTTCATTCCACTTCAAATTTACCTTGGCAAGGTCTTTGCTAATCTCAGGTATGAGTAGTTTTGCAGCCTTATTCTCGATTCTTTCGAACCTCTGGTTGATATAGTTGAATAGCAGGCGCTGCCCCTAAGCACGAAAGTGTTCAGAGCCAAATTACTTTGTATTTATGTCTAGTATGTATAAATGTTAGTTACAGTTCAGGTTATGAGCAAGGTAGCATAGTGGTTAGAGCGCATGCCTCCCATGCGGAAGATCTACGGTTCGAGCCCGACTCGATTCCCTGACTGAACGCTTGCTCACTGCTCACCCAGCAGCGAATGGGTACCTGGTGGCAACACTGGGGAGATAAAGGCGGCGAGGAAAGGAACTGGCCACCCTACCTCACATGCCGATGGCTCAGCATAAGTGTCCTCTCTAACAGGCAATCCCCCACGTACGAAAGTATGTGGGACTACCTTTGCTTTACAGTTCAGGTTGCACAACACTTCTCCAATGCACCTTGCAACCTGTGCAAAATGTTTTAAATTTAAAACGGAAAAATACCCTTTCCTTCTTTTGTTTTGTTTTGTTGAATGTGTTCAGCATGTGTGAGCATGTGTGAAACTCCCTCTTTAGGAAAACTGTTGGTGGCTTGACAGATGAGAGGGTGAAAATAACAAGTGAAGTTATCAAGGGGATACGAGCCATCAAGATGTATACTTGGGAGGAGCCGTTTAGGAGAATCATTCAGGAATCAAGAAGGTCTGGTGCCTTGCGTTCATGCAATTTGTAAAAATGTAACTTTTAACGAATTGGTTCATTGGTTTACTCTCATAGTTAGGGGCCTATGATCCTATGGGCCTATGGTCTTATGGGCTTATGTCCCTGTAGCTTATATTATATTAAATTAAATTATATTATATCACATTATGATTTTGTATTTTATATTATATTATAGTATATTATATTATACTATAGAATATAATATTATATAGTATAATACTATATTATATTATGTTATGTTATATTATATTATATTATATTATATTGTTTTATTTTATATTATACCATATCATATATTATAATTTAGTTTATTCTGTTTTGTTATATTATGCTATACTATATTATTAATTTTTATTATTTGTGCATTCAGGAAGGAGGTAAAGAAGATATTAACATCACAGGTGATAAGAGCGGTCAACATTACGATTTTCGTTTGCATGCCATATATATGTGGAGCATTGATGTTCACCATGTATTACCTGCGGGGGAATCCTCTCACAACCACAACCGTCTTTAGTACACTGGCACTACTGCAGTTGGTCAGATTCTCCCTCTGTGTATTTTTCCCACTTGCAGTAAAAAGTTCAGCAGAAGCACTTGCATCAATGAAGAGAGTACAGGTAGGACATTGTATTCCTGATTTCTGATTGCTGATTTCTGATTTATGATTTCTGATTCCTGATTACTGATTCATGATTTCTGATTCTTTTGTTTGTGAATCATGATCATGTTGACGGCTAGCTACCCCCAGCTGGTTTGTAGTTTTGAGAACTTAGAAGGACACGCTCAGTATCAAAGGCACGAGTTTACAGTTATAGGATGGGTTGGAGGTGGGCTTAGGGCAGCGTTTCTCCAATAGTGGGGCACACCCTCCTTTGGGGGCACGTATGAATCAGGGGAACAGGTATGCTTATGCATAGTAAATGGGGGGCGAAGTATTCTCTCTTCCCATGAGGGGGCTTCGCACTATCATCGTCATCATCAATCATCAATCATCATCAATCATCATTCATCATCATCATCATTAATCTTCAATCATCATCATCATCATCATCATCATCATCATCATCATCATCATCATCATCATCAATCTTCAATCATCATCATCATCATCATCATCATCATCATCATCATCATCATCATCATCATCATCATCATCATCATCATCATCATCATCATCATAACTTTATTTATTGTTGGTATATACTAAAATAGTTGTATAAACTAATTAAAACTAACATACCAGAACTAAGACCGAGTTAACAACTTCATTTACTTAGGAAAAAATGAGTCCAAAATGCATGTGATGCAATAGATAATTGAGAAGAACTGGCTTAGGGTAGCATTCAGGGATTGGAAAAGTTAATCACTCTGGGTAGTCTTTTTGTAGTCAAAATAATTGCTTTTTTGAAAAATGAAAAATTACTTTGATGCAGTCTGATATTTGTCTTTAGAAGGTAGCAAAGAAAATGCTCTACTTTGCTAGCTCCATAGTATTTACTGCTTGTGGCAAGACACTAAAATTTTGCAAAATAGTATGCTTTGATATCCAGACTTGTTTTCTCAGTTTTCAGTGCAAATTTTCTCATCACAGGCATTTCTTAACATGGATGAAGAGGCTTGTAACAACTTGGTATCACGACCACTGTCTTCCGATGATCCTTTGCCGTATGTGCAGTTTTCAAATGTAAACGCATCTTGGAAGAAGGTGTGTATGAACTTTCTGTTTAGATTATGTTACGTGTTTCAGTTGTATCAAATCCGCTGCTGAGAACGGACACGTGTTGTAGAGTATTTATTCAGGCTGTTTGGTACTTGATTAATCAAGCTCTTCCACAATTCATTAAGGCGCTTGATCAAGCTCCTCCGCAATTCATTAAGGCGCTTGATCAAGCTCCTACACAATTCATTAAGGCGTTTGATCAAGCTCCTACACTGTTTCAGCATTGGCATGCTGGCTGGGGGTGTGGGGGCATGTAAGAACACTTTTTAAGGGGCGGAAAAGCGATATTTTAACGTATTTCTTGAGATCAAAAACAAACTCCATTGAAAAATTGCTTATACCTTTCCAACGAAAGTAAATATTTGAAGCGGAGTTTGTTTTAGTACAACAACATGAAGTTCGTTCTTCAAATTTTTTCCACAACGTCACTCCATGCATAAGAACTTCCGATTTCAAGGGAGAGAGGGAAAGAATATCTAACTATTGTTTATAGATATCCAAGGGAGATTCAGGCAAAATCTTTCTCTAAATTGCATATCTTTAATATAACCGAATGATCGATTCTGAGTTTCAATCGGTTATTCGGAATAATCGAGACAGTAGGTTTTATTAGGCGAGTGTGGAGGCGCTGGAGCGAGTGTGGAGGCGCTGGAGCGAGTGTGGAGGCGCTGGAGCGAGTGTGGAGGCGCTGGAGCGAGTGTGGAGGCGCTTGAGCGAGTGCCTCTCATTTCAAAGTCTGCTAATATGACCTTCAAGAGGCCTAAAGAACTGGATTTTATGCTTTTTACTTTTTCAAATATTCGAATATTCTTATTTGTTTCTCTTTCTAGGAAATGACATCTCTCGCTCTCAGTAATATCAACATTCGAATAGACGAAAAGGTAGCTAGTACTTTCCTAATTGCATGAAATATATTCCCTTTGCCTATATTTATGGAAACAAGTGTTTTTCGTTCGAGGTCAGGTTTTGATAAAGCAGTTTTTAAAGATCTAGCTTAATTAAGCTTTGTAGTGTCTTTTCATTAGTTGAAGAATTTATATTTAAATTTAATGCATGATTCTTTAATAAGTTAATTTTATTGAAATGGCTGGCACCCAGGGATTTGCCGATGGTGTGAGGGTGTCACTTTTTCACTTTCTTGGGGTCGTCGGTAATATTTTGGCTCATCGGCAAAATGTGTCTTAGTGAAACTGATTTATCGATAATGCTGGGAAATTTTGTATCTTTTCAGTTAATTCCTTTTGCCACACACCCCACTCAAAAGTCATTGTTATTACTTTTTTGCTTCATGAGGCCCCCAAACCTTGAAGCGTTAGATGTTATGAGGCCCCTTGGACTTTGAGACCCTGGGGCAGTTTGCCCCTGCTTCCTTTTTGGTAGCCCTGCTCCCAGCCACAAGCACTTGATTTTGTCTGTGCAGAGTAGAGGTTATTCTCGTAGCGAGTAGTTAGGAACAGAAAATTAAAGCGAAAGGAATTTAGTTTTTAGACGTTATCTCGATTCATGATTGAAATGTAATTTAATTATCTCAACTTCTCAAATGTATCACAACTTAGGAGTATTAATGTGAGCATGAGATTTTGTCAGTAACATCACAGTTCTTCGTTATTATTTCAGTTTTGTTGAGCATTTGTACACCAAATTAGAGTATATATTTAGAATTGCTGTCTACAAGTATTGTTTATTCATTCTATAACTGATTCATTCATACTATGCAGTTGAGGATTTTAGGACTATTTCAATTAATTTCCTACTTCTATGTTTTGTAGCACGATCGTCTCTAATTTCTGATTATCTCTTCTTGTCGTTTGAATTACAGGCTTATCAAAGGCAATTAAATATTGTCCCACTTACCAACTAGGTTGACAGAATACCTTCTTCACCATGCTGGAAGCTGTAAATGTAATATTTTTGTGGGATTTTTCTGTCCTTGCCAGCTTAAAATTGGAGGCACTGAATTGTTTTGATTTTGTTTCAGACACCGCTTTTAATCATTATTGGAGCCGTTGGTTCAGGCAAGGTCAGCTTGTTATTTTTCTGTTGCTATTATGTTTCCATTGATTCTGAAATGCTTTGGGTGTTCATGCACAGCTCGCACAATCAGGCAAGTTAGAGGAAATTAGGAGATTTTGAGGATATCCAGTGAAGTTCATAGAAAATCAGGGAGCTTTTTATGGTTTGAAAAAGCATGTTTACTAGACGTAGTCATCATCATCATTAGCCTGTCACGTGTCACGCCACTGCTGGCGGATGGCCTCCACAGCTGTCTCCACGCAACTCTGTCAAGAGCGACTCTCATCCAGCTATTTCCAACCTTCTCTTCAATCTCGTCCCTCCATCTTCTCTTTGGTTTTCCTCTTGCTCTTTTGCAGCCTCTTGGGCACCATTCAGTTGTTATTTTGGCCCATCTTTTGTCTTCCATTCTTGCTACGTGTCCAGCCTATCTGCTTTTCAGGTCTCTTACCGTTTCGATGACGTCTTTCACGAAGTCAGGGAAGTTTTAAATCCTTCCCAAGCTTTATGGAACTTTCTCTTATGTTCATCCCCAACTAAAGATTGTTCATGGTAAATTGGAACATTTATGCTTTTGTGTATTAGAAATTCAACAGCAGAAATTGAACGTTGCTTCATGGCCTTTGAAGTATTTAACTTTCTTAGACAACAAATCTAATGTCCAATCTAGGATTGATAGAGCACATTTCATCAAATCCAACGGATAATTAAATTTTACTTGACTTTTATCTTTGAATATCACAATTCATGGAGTTTTGCGTACATAAATTGTTTAAATTTATTTTAACATATTGTGATGGCCCAGTGATAGAGCGTCTGCCTCACAACCGGTAGGTCGGGGGTTCGAGCCCCGGCCGAGTCATACCAAAGACTATAAAAACGGTACTTACTGCCTTCTCGTCTGGTGTTAGACATATGAGAATGGAGTGGGACAGTTAAACTCGCGGAGCTACCAGTGGTCCAGCCCCCCGCTGTAGCTTTCACTGCATTCGCAGACGCGTGGCCTAGGGCTATAGAAACGGAGATAGGCACCGCCCTATGCGCCATTGGGCGCGGGAAAGGACTTTGACTTTTTTTTTAAACATATTGTGTATTTTGTTAGGTCTTTTCATAATTTCATTATCTCATAATTTCTTGTGGATGATTATGCCTACATAAGTGACTTAAATTTCTTGAGGCAACTCATATTTTGCGCAGACTTCGGCTCTCATGTCAGTTTGTGGTGAGATTCCCATTTTAAGTGGGGGTGTGACAGTGAACGGAAGAGTATCATATGCCTCCCAAGTTCCTTGGATATTCTCAGGCACTGTTCGTCAGAATATTCTGTTTGGTGAGCCATTCGTTAAAGAGAAATACCGTGCTGTTGTATCGGCTTGTTCTCTTAGCAAGGTATGTTGAAAACATTTATATTCTGTGCAGAGATGTGCCGAAACGCTTTCCACTGGGAGGGGGGGAGGCGTTTTGACCATTTGACCAACTACTATTACTAAGAAAAAGGTCTCGGAAAATAATGTGACCATTTCTCTTGCAGTATGGCCGACTTTTGACTAGCTTTCTTGCAGTGTTGAAAACATTGCCATCCCCCCATCAGCACATACCTGATTCCGCACACCACTGTTCAGTGATCGATCACTACTGTTTCAAGCTACTTTTACACTGCAAGCGATTGCAAGAAAAGCACGAATGAATCAATTATATGTAAGGCGAGAGCCTGGGCTCTACTTAATATTCTAATGGCAAGAGATTAGTAGCCGTGTTTTGAATGATGTATGAGCTGAGTGCAACCTCGCTTGATTGCCTTCCCTCCCAACATGCGAGGCCAATAGTTTAACAGCCTGTTTTAATCAGTGATGTAATATTGGTTTTCATTCGGCCAATACATGACAGATTAATGGTATATCAAACAATGACAAACCCGGAGGTCTTTCACGTGCTTGTATACTGTTTTTGTAAAAACAATTTTATAAGAACACGAGCCTGAAATTTGGTCAAATATTAAGAACAAATTAAGAACAAGGCTGAGCCTGAAGCTTTGTCGTAAAGTGTATTTTTGGAAAACGATGCAGAACCTTTCCACTAACAAATGGACATGAAATGTCCTTTCCTTGTTAACCTGAGGAGAATTTACACTTTTTATTTTTGATTTTCTCAAATTAGTTGCTCCTAGCAAAATCAAATGCTGGGCTAACATTGGCTATATGTAATTGTTTATAAGCTTTTTTCAATAGAAAACATTGTTTTGCTAGAGAGACCATCTTAGTTGTAACAGTTGGCTCTCAATCAATCAAAATATTCAATGTTGTCTTGTATATTGTCTTTCTATGTATCTCTAAATGGCCTATACGCTACTAATTTAAGAACAATTCAGCCTCAAAATTTGGGAAAAATTATGAACAGCCAGCCCAAACCTCAATTGTACTGGTTCTTATAGGAAAGAGTGTTTTAGGGACATTCTTGCTAGCTTTCGAGGCTTAGCCAAGCCTGTGACAATTTTGCCCTGTAGTTAAAATGGCCTATCCTTATATTTATTTTTGCTTTGGTTTTTCCGATTCCTCTTTTTTTCTGCAGTTTGGACATGAATATTTTTGTTTTTCTAAAAGAATGATATTTTCAAGCTAGTTTTAGTAGAAGTATTTTTTGACACATCCATAAGTCACACGTGTTGTTTGTTTTGTAGGATTTTCAGCAGTTTCCTGATGGTGATATGACGTTTGTTGGTGAGAGAGGTGTATGCTTAAGTGGAGGACAGAAAGCGAGAATCAATTTAGCGAGGTGGGAGAAAGACGTACGTTGATTATCTTGGCCAGAATGACGAATTGTGTAAATTCATGAATATTTATTGACGTTAACTGACGTTTTAATTTTATTTGGTGGTAAATATTTTTGTTTTGGATTTTGGTGATTTTGTTGCTGATTGATTGATTGTTTGATTGATTGGCTGATTGATTGATTGACTGATTGATTATCTGATCGATTAATTATTTGATTGATTGTTTGACTGATTGATTGACTGTTTCATTGATTGTTTGATTGATTGATTGATTGATTTACTGTTTCATTGATTGATGAATTGACTGATTGACTAACTTATTGATTGACTGATCGATTGATTGATTGATTGATTGATTGTACGATCGATTGATTGAGTGATTGATTGATGGACAGATTCGTTGATTAGATTTGATTTCTCAATTTACAGGGCCATCTATCGAGATGCAGATATCTATCTTTTGGATGATCCATTAAGCGCCGTTGATGCACAAGTTGGAAATCACATCTTTGAAAAGTTACTCCATTTAGTTCTCACCTTGCAATTTTATCTCATGTATTGCCTAAAATACTTAAAAGATAAAATGTCTCATTTTTCCACAATCTCTTGAAATTCTCTTTCAAGTTTGATGGCTTTTGCTTTCAAAGATTTTGCATTGAAGTCTCTGCACTTTTACCAGTATTTTAAGGCCTAAGTTAGCACCAAGCACTAGATATAATTTTTTTGAATTGATATTGATGTTCATTCTCTGTAGCTGAATACTCATCACCTTTACTACATAGCTCGATCACCTCATAAATATGTCATATTTTTCTAGGTGTATCTGTGGCTATCTAAAAGGCAAAATTACATTTCTTGCTACTCACCAAACACAGCACCTGAAGTCTGCCTCTAAAATACTTTGCATAGAAAAGGTAAATTTTTATTTTTTTCTGTATTATGAATGCTGACGCAAAGCATGTGTGTATTTATGTATGTATATGTGGCAAACAATGCAAGTCAGTTCCAGGATTAAAAAGGCACATGAGAGTCCATGGTGATTCAACAACCAATCCATCAGCTCAAAGCAATTTCTCCTGTGAATATTGTGGACTTAAAGGTAAATCATTAGCAGGGAAAAAGAATCACATGTGTGCCTAGCACAAATAGAGCCAAGAATACAAAGGATGGACATATAAGTTATGCGATTGCAATACTTGATAACGAGGTTGCAGCCACCATGTGTGTATATGTATATAGCAATCCATCTTTTACAAGTTTTGACTTTTGTGTCTTTGCGGTGGCGTTTTGACTTTTGTGTCGTTGCGGGGGCGTTTCCAGCCAGCAAAATCTCTTGTGCTGCCATGGCCCTTGGGGCAAGGAAAAGATGGATAGGTTTCTAGTGGCTTGGCCCCCAGAAAATTTTAGACACGCCCTTTTTGCCCTAAGAAAACGTCCTTTTTGAGCGTAGAAAAGTGGGGGGGGGGCAACGAAGGGGCCAAGAAAATTTCTTTGGGCTCCGTGGCTCACATGCCCTCCGTAGAATCTCTACTGTGCAGTTCACTCTATTACTTCATGCAAAATTCTTCCTTGGCAGGGCAGACAACTCAATTTTGGAACTTTCGATGATATAATGAAATCAAATTTTGACACAATCTCAATGCTATCTGAAGCTTCCATGAAAGAAGCCCAAGAAAAAGTTGATGACGTTGGATCCTCAGACAACACTGAAGCTCTTTTGACAGAAAGTCTGCGACGAAGGAGCTCGAGTGTTGTCTCAAGTTTGTTCGGTGGTCAAGATGATGCTTTACTTGATAGTGAATTAAAGAAAGAGGAAGCCCACGAAACAGTAAAAAATATAATGTTTTTACTTTTCAAAATTAAATTAGTCAGTCATATTCAATGCTATTTCAAGGACATCTTGACCTGGCCTCGGATTCGTTGGGCCGTAAAATGAATTCACTTAAAAGATTTATATTTTAGCTAGCACAATTTATTTCATTCAGTACTTGTAATAATGAATTTTGATACAGAAATATAAAGAATTTTAGAACTGATTTTTAGAAATGATAGATCGTCATGGGATGTCCTATACAATACGCTTATCCAATTATCAATTCATTGATTTACACCCCCTCTTTGGTTCCCTACTTCTTCTAGTTGATTTTGTTTATCCCCAGTTTGCACTAATTTTTTTATCTTTTTTACACTTATGATCAATCCCAGAATGGTTTCGAAACAGTTGTTTTTGGCTTATCTATTGGACTTCTTGTTCCATATAGCTCCAGACTTATCTTTTTACCAAGCGTTATATTTCACTCTTTGTCGAAAGCTCATTGTATCTTCTCTTCATTTTAGGTGAAAAATAAAGAGAAGCTTGTGCAAGGGAAAATAGGAATTTCTTTGTACATGCAGTATTTTTCAGCAGGAGGAGGAATATTTTTAACATCTTTGATGTTCTGTATATGTATCCTAACACAGGTAAATGTCTTCTTGTATATTTCTTCGACGTTCAAGAAAATTAAGTTTTGCGTCTCTTTACTTTATTACTCGTTTGTTGTTCTTTCAGTTCTAGAATAATTCAAGATTATTGTCATTAAAAACATAAAAAGTTATAGTTTTGTAGAACTTCTGCCTTGATTTTTTCGTCATGCTGTGAGATTGATTCTCCCTTGCAACCTTCCAAAAAGTATTCCCCATTTGCACTTTATCCCCAAATAAGCATTATTGTTTTTCTCCACTTTATCCACCAATAAGCTTTGTTTTCATATTTAATTGTCTACCTCTGTCAACTTTACTTTTAGCTGCCTTTAGCTCTTTCAAGTTTCTTCTTTTTTTAGCTTTCTCTAACTGGTGTTGATTGGTGGCTTGGAGAATGGTAACCGATTTTGATTTCCTTTGTAGATGATGATGATGATAATGATGGTTATGATGATGATGATAATGGTGATGATAATGATAATGATGATGATAATGATGATGATGCTGTTGATGATGATGGTTTGATGATGATGATTTGATGGTGATGATGATGCTGTTGATGATGATGATTTGATGATGATTTGATGATGATGACGATGATGATTATGATGATGATGATGATGATGATGATGATGATGATGATGACGATAATGATTATGATGATGATGGTGATTATGATGATGATAATATTTGATAGCTGAGTATTAATTATGACGATTATGTTATAAGTACAATCACTGTAATTATGATACTTATAGCACTTCAAGAAATGTTTTAAGAATATTCAGCCTTAGCTTCCTTTTCTTTCCATAGGTCAAATGCGGAAGAAGCAAAGCTGAAAAATTCAACCTTATTTCGAAAAGATTTTGAGTACTACTTTCATGGAGATCCCAATAAAAATCTATACGTTTACGTCGGATGGGTTGGAGTCACGTGCTGTATTGTCTTTACAAGCATTGCGTTCTTTCATTACATCATTGTCAATTCGAGCAAGTGCCTGCATAACAAGATGCTTTGCTCAATACTTAAAGCGCCAATGTACTTCTTTGATACAACACAAACAGGTTTGTGTGAATCCTTTCTGCTAATTCTATGATGGTTCTTATCCCCTGATAGTGCCTTCTATGACCGAGACAGAACAATGCTATGTAGGAGAGAAGACTACAGTATCTTTTTGCTCAACAATTCAAACAGTGATTGATGTTTCTTGTTAAAACAAGTCAGTATAGTAGGTTGCTATGTACATGCTGTGCATGTTTATATTTCTAAATCCCAAATTACGTACATTTTCCTTAGTTTTCATACATTAGTGTCTCTAAATATGCAAACTGCAGAAGGCTGCAAGCTCCCCCTCCATCTCTCCCTCCTCTTAGCTATCCTTTTTATTTTTAAATTAAGTTTATATTCCTTTAGTACAGAAGCAGGTCCATATCAGCTTCAGCTGACATATAGTATATACTAACCTGCGTTATAAAATATATTATTGATGTTGTAGGAGGAAATCGCATGTTATTGATGAATTATAGGATAAGAACAACGACAAAAAGAGTCCACTTATTTCTTGATTTTAGCAATATTAACGACTGATCCGGTGTTTCGACCATTCCATGACAAAGACTGTTCCATAACAAATATAACTATTCCAATTTAACAAACTATACGGTGTAACTTAATCGAAGTCAAACCGTTTACGTCACACCGTTTAAGTTACACCATTTACGTCATACCGTTAAAGTTACACCGGTTAAGTCACACCGTTAAAGTTACACCGTTTACGTCACACCGCTTAAGTTACACCGTTTACATCACGCCGTTTAAGTCACGCCGTTTAAGCCACACCGTTTAAGTCACGCCGTTTAAGTCACACCGTTTAAGCCACACCGCTTAAGTCACGCCGTTTAAGTCATGCCGTTTGACATGGAATAGTCTTTGTCATGGAATAGTCGAAACACGGGATCAGTCATCAATAATGCTAAAATTAAGAAATATGTGGGTTCTTTTTGTGGTCAGCCTTATTTTGCAAATATATTGTGTTGTATGTATGTATATATGCTCTGTATATATGTTATAGATTTTTAGAACGTAAATAGCTTTTGATAGAAGGAACTTATTGTTATGTCATACTATCCATGTGAGATATGACGTAATTCCAGTGGATAGGTGAAAGTTAAAACCCGATAGCAGACAATTTGGCAATTACTCTAGTCAGAGTCAACACCCACCCACAATTTAGGCAGGAGCCCGCTTCAGTTGGGCAACTTTCTGAAAGAATAATTAGCACATATTGTGCCTCCTTCTCATGTCTCTTTGTCCTTTCATGCAAGAAGTTTTACAGCCCACCTAAATTTAAAGCCCACCCGCGTCCATACGTCTGTCCGTCGTTATTTACTCTTTGATTTTAGTCAATTCTCTGTGTTTTCCTTCGAGTGTTTTGTATATAACTACATGTTACTAATGATATGAATGGAAATGTTACGTTATGTTGTTAGTTGCCTGTCTTGCGTAAGCTATGATTAGTACCCAGCATCCTTTCCTTAGGTTTCTCTGTGTTGTCAATCAGTTGGAAAGTGCCTCTTTGCTAATCACCATTATTTTATCCTTCTTGAAGCTTTACATATCTTTATTGTCACAAAAATAATTAATGAAATTTCTTTTAGGTGTCATTTTGAACAGATTCGCAAAGGATATATTCTTTTTGGACGATGAACTTCCATCTACTTTTCAGGACTTTTTGATGGTATGAGTTTTGCTTTTTCAGGGCCTATTTCTGCGTCGCTGCTAACGTGGTTTGATTACTTAAAATATTGTTTTAATTCGAGAAAATTCAACATTTAACCAGAGCACGAAAAGCGGCAACATTTTTAGACATACTGAAAAGCTTTTTTCGTCTGACACTCGTCAGAGTATGAAACGTCGGATAGCGACCGAAAGGTTAACCGAAATATATATCCAGATGCAGTTAATGTGTTAGGATGCATCTAATTGTCCCTAGTGTGACCAATTAGGACCTATACACCATTGTTTACTTGAAATTCAGTAGAAAGTTGCACTAAGGTTTATGAATCTGTGTCCTTAGACAGGAACAGGTGGTCTAAACATTGCGATTGTCTACCTGACCTAGAGTTCAATATTCCCCTTGCAATCTGTTTCCTATTATTTGTTGAAGTACGGTAAAATCCCGAATGTAAGCACTGGCTTTATAGAGGTTCGTAAGCATTTTTTGGCGGGCTTAAGTAAATACAGAGGCTTTATATGTTTTGTCCATGTTCATCCACTATCTTAACTATACACACACAACCCCAAATGCAAGCCCTGGGCTTATATTTCGGGTGGGCTATATTCGGAAGGACATTTGGGTGAGCTTACAGGGGACCTATATTCTGGGGGAGCTTATATTCGGGGCTTATATTCGGGATTTTAAGGTATGTTATAATCTCATATATTACTAAGAAGATTTGCTGGTAATATATGAATCTATAACTAAGGAATATATATCTTTATTTAACATCGTCGTTCTTATCCTGAAGTTGAGTGGTAGTATGAAAATTTTTTTTTGTAATAATCTTATTCGTGATCATTTTACACATGTAATGAATTATCTTTTTAGTATTTATTGTTATCTCTTTTAGTATTCATTATTTGCTTTGAATTCAGTGGTATTGAGTTGCATGACAATTCCATATTTGGTACCCATCATTATCCTCCTTCTCATCGCCTTCCTGTATCTTCGTTCTTATTATTTGGTCACAGCGAGGAAAGTCAAACGTATCGAAGGAATTTGTAAGTACTTTCTATTCCTTATATTTTCCACTGATTGTGTCTCTTGTCTTTCGCCGCATATTTTTCCTTTTTTCCATATTTTTATTTCATGTGCTCACGCCAATGATTGAGCTGGGGGGCATTGTCTGGGGGCAAGAGCTACCTTTAACTTCACCTTGGGGGACATGGATTTTTACAGGAAGTGGGTGCCTAACAGTAGGAATTTTAATTAAACCTTTTTAGAAAGCAGAGTTACTAACCTCCAGATCAAAAGCCCTGCTCGGTGAGGGGGGGGGGTAGTTCAAAATGGGTTTTCCGTTTGCTGGAGGTATTACCATTCCGTATCCCCCCTACTAATATGTGCCTGGCTCAGACGTTGTTTAATTTAACATTAAGCTTTGCCATTTTTATGTTCGAATATTTACATCTTCAGCTCGTAGTCCAATGTTTGCGCATTTCTCCGAAACTTTGGAAGGCCTAGTCACAATAAGAGCTACTGGAGCAGTTGATTTGGTCGTCAAAGAATTTTATGAATGCCAAGACCTTCAGTCAGATGGATGGTTTTTGTTCCTCATTACATCAAAGTGGTTTGGTCTACGACTTGATCTCATCGTCGTTATCTTTGTAGTAATTGCCATATATGCGCCAATCGTTGCTGCTGAGTTTAGTAGTAAGTTTTAGCTAAAAAGTGAATTGACTTAGTTTGCTTTATTTGTAATGTAGTCAATTATTCAAACATTCAAGCAAGCAGCGTTTCGATCATGAAATCAGCCACAAAGTGACAAATGTACGATTTATCAATGATTTGTAAGCTTCAGTCCTTATGTCACACTTTTCTGAATCTTATAGATCAATCAATCTACCAATCTGTCTATTAATCAATCAATCAACCTATCTGTCAATCAATCTATCTGGCTATCTACCAGTCAATCTATCAATCCACCAATCAATCTACCAATATATCAGTCAATCAGTCAATCTATCAATCAATCAATCTGTCAATCTATCGATCTATCAATCTGTCTATCAATCAATCTATCATTCTATCTACCAGCCAATCTATCAGTCAATCAACCAATCAATCAATCTGATTATCTATCAATCTGTCAATTGATCAAATGATAAGTTATTGAAATGATTGATCACACATGATTGTTTCTTCTATACTTCATTTTGAAAGTTATGAATCATATATTTATTATAATATATTTTGTTTTATGTTTAGCGTACAACACTAGATATCGCAGTTAAACAATCATAATTCTTATACCTCACCATTTATGTTATCTTCTTTCAACCATTTACATAGTTTCATCTTATTTCGTTGCAACATTTACCTGCAGGTATCAATCCAACCCTTGCCGGCCTTTCGTTCGTGTATGCCTTGCAGCTTTGCATCTTCTTTCAATGGTGTGTCCGTCAAAGTGCCCAAGTCGAGAGTTATGTAAGTTTTTGGCATCAGATATGGTACATTTTCTTTTTGTTTAAGGTTTTAACATCCTTAGTTGAATGGTCCTGTGAACATCGTTAGTTGAATGGCCCTGTGAACATCGTTAGCTGAATGGTCCTGTGTGGATAAATGCGGTGTCACTATCAAGCGCCTGTATGACGACATTTTGCACCTGTTAGATGGCGCTGTTTAAAATTCATTTACTTTGATAGCAAAATATTATCTATTTGACTTCTCCTATGGTATTGGCAAAGTCTTTGAGATGATGTATGAGCGTGAAAGCTTTTTTTATCAATTTATCTTTAAATGTTTAAAAACCACTTAATCTTCAAACAGCTGTCTAGGTAGGTGAGTAACGGGTGCTTAACGCCCGTGGGCCTTCCATCATATTGCATGGCTATTCTTTCGCCGCCGGCTTTTATCCAAAGTTAGCACTTGTTATTAATTTTGAAGGACATGTTGCTTTGAAGATTCACTTCAACTGCTGAGGTGTATTTGGAATAGTTAGACCATTCATTCTTCATTACAGATGACATCAGCAGAGCGTGTGATGGAGTACTGTAACATAGCGCAAGAACCTGATGTCTCTGTTAGTCGTATTCCATCTGACTGGCCTCAAAGTGGGAAGCTTGAAGCTTCAAAAGCTTCCTTCGCATACCATGATTCATTACCAAAAGTTTTGAATGACCTTTCATTTTGTATAAATGATGGTGAGAAGATTGGTATTATCGGTCGAACTGGTGCGGGAAAATCGAGCATTTTCTCTGCCATGTTTAGAACTGGTTTAGTTTTTGGTGATTTGAGTTTGGATGGCATCACATGGAAAAATGTTTCATTATATGATTGGAGAAAGAATTTTTCTATTATTCCTCAAGTACGTTTCATCTCTGCTTTATTACTTAGCTATTCTCCGTTCAGTTTTGAGTAGTGAGGAATCATAAGAAGAAACTCATGTGTTAAAAATGTGTTCTTTTTAAAGAAATGCCGTTATAGAATATACGTTTCAATGAACGGCTCTTGTTTTTCCATTCCTTTAGGGATTTAATTCAATATACTGTAAATATTTATGTTTGAGTCCCAAAAGCTTTCCTTTACGATTGAAAAGTGTGCTCTATTCAAAATGAAGCTGTTTGGACATCTCTGTCTTTTCTACTGAAAAATGATAACTAAATTCGCATGTTTTTTGCAGGATCCTGTGTTATTTAGTGGCAGTTTACGAATTAACATTGATCCATTTTCCCAATTTCAAGACCATGAAATTTGGAGTGTTCTTGAGCAGGTGAGTGGGAGTGTATTATGATTGGCTATTATATAAGGGTGCAATAATCTTTGGTGTCGTTCGGAGTATGGTAATCCCCTCAGGAAATAAACTACAGAGATTCCTTTGTCGCACTGGGAGGGAGAAATCCTAGAAAATTTTTTACTACTTTGCTGTAGACACAGGGACGCAAGAGCATATTTTAGTGAGGGAGCTGGTGACTAGTGGCATGCTCCTATTGGTCGTGGAAGTGAGCGTCAGGGATGGAGTTCCTTCATGTTTATACAAGTACGCTTTTAGATTGCAAGAAGACTCCCTTTTCGAGTATCAAATTACATCCTATCTTAGATAGGATAGGCTATCTATTGAATGACATCATACTATAGCAAAAAAGTGGTGGGGGCTGCAGCCTCTCCACGCTCCTCCCTCTAATCCTCCTCCGGCGTGTCTGAGACAATGAGATCCAGATATTCCCATCATCAAAGGGAGTGATGTGAATGATTTGAGTGGAAGAATATGCGAGGATCGGTGGATTGTGATTTGTGAAATTAACTAACTTAAAGTCACTGACTTATGATGCTATCTTTTGCATTTAAGGTTCAATTGAAAGATTACATAGCTGAAAATCCACAAGGCCTTTCTCTGCATATTTCTGAAGGTGGATCGAACTTGAGCGTTGGTCAAAGACAACTTCTTTGCTTAGCTAGGGCTTTACTGCTGAAGAAGAGAGTTCTCTTCATTGATGAAGCAACAGCTAATGTCGATAAAGCGTATGTTAGTTTGCTTTTTACTTTCAACATTATTGGCACAGTATTTTTGTTGATACCTGTTGGCTACAAAAGCTAATCAGTCAAGAAAGTGTAATTTCTGGCAGTTTTAAATCCTGAATTTTTGCAATTTCTACTTCCAGAACCGATTCACTGATTCAAGAAACAATCAGAGAAAAGTTCAAGAATTCTACTGTAGTAACAATCGCCCACAGATTGAACACAGTTATGGACTGTGACCGAATCATGGTAAGTGACGCAGCAAATTATTATACTCCTCTGATTTTCTCTACTTTTTTAAGTATACACTCGACGTAAAGATTTCTATGATCATACAGCTAAAATAGGGTGATGTTTCGCAGTCCCCGTTACCATTTGGATTCTGGCCCGTAGTTTCAGGGGTTTGGGGGGAGTGTTTCAAACTCCCATGCATTATTATCATCATCATCAATTTATGTACATTTGGCTATTTTCTATTTTATAAAATAAGTTAATTAAGGCCAACTAAAGATATAGTTAAGAATAATGATTTAATATAAAACTAATCCAAAAAACCAAAATCCTTAATAAAGCTTTCGATAATCTGCAGTTGCAACAAATTTCATCCCACTGTGTTATTTTCATTATGAATTCTTGCAAAGTATCACTCTCTTTCAAATTATTGGGCAGTGAAGACCATAAGGAGCTGCCTTTAAACTAAATATTTTCTGTGCCCTATATTGTTATTCTTTCAAGTTGGATTATGGTTGTTCTTTGTCTTGAATATTTCTATCACAAGCAACTCCAAATTGCTTTGATGAATAGTCAGGACATAAAATCCGTTGGCAAAACACCAGATATTTTAATATTTTTACTCTTCTTTGTACCATGATGCATGATGGGAACAGTGCCCATATTCGTCGATAAATTGCAGCACCCACCAAAAACATGTAGAGCAACAGTACTATGTGAATTCACTGGTATTTTGTGGAAATTTAGTTGAATTAAAATTGTATTTATCGCATCCCAGTATGGACTAGTCAACTTAAATTGATGGAAGTATATGATGTATCCTGCCAACATGAAAGTGAAAAATTAACGTTTGTTTATATGCCTAGTGGCTTACCCTTTGGCATCAAATAGAAGGGGGTGGGTATAAAATAGAGGGGGTTGACATTTTTGCTAAAATGCTTAAATTGGGGGGGATTGTTAGTAGATAGGGGGTCAATGTTCAATAGACAGTATGGGGACCCAAACATTTCAGAATTATTGCAGTTAGTTGTTAACATTGTATAAGTATATGGTATATAGTTTGTTTTGATTTCCTTACTTGTTAATATTGATTTGCGTTCACAAATCTAATATATTTTATTTATTTATCCTTTTTTAATAGTTTGAAATCTTTAGGTTAGTCAAATGGGAGATTGGATCTTCTTTAAAATTTAGTTTGGGGATATTTATTAGTTGGCAATGGGTGGTGAAATCCTCAAAAATCTACAATCGGTTTCCCCCTGCTATTCGGTGGGGAAGAGTGATACACTAGAGCCTTGTCTTGTATATTTCTAGGTCCTGGATTCTGGTAGAATTGTACAATTCGACGAACCAATTAATCTTTGCGATGACAAAGATGGTATTATGTACAAGCTTGTTCAGGAAACTGGGGAGGAGGAGGCTGATGTATTGTACAAAATGGCCTTGGAAGCGAAATTGACGAGAGATGGTAAGTGGTGATAGTGTTCTTATCTGACAAACAAGAACGCGTTTCCGAAGAGCCTAAAGTCATTCAGAGTAGCGTCTGTATGCATTCATGAGAGAAATATGAGAGACTAATTATTTAGTACATTTTTATATATTTGTAGGATAATTGCAATATATGGCCTAGATGCCAATAGTAGTCTGTTACTACCTGTATGAATGCTTATACAACATAACGCCTAGCCTTTGGAACAATTATATGATTTTTTGACCTCATCCATAAATATTCGTCTATTCGTGAGGTATAGTATTAAATATTTGACTGTTTTGCAATGCATTTTACCTAGAGAATTATACAATCGTTTATTAATGCATGAGACATATCGTATTTGATGAACTGTAGGCTTTAAACTGATTAAATGGTATTTTTATTTGTACGTTTTTCTCAGTTTAACAAATTAGGTTTAACTATCAATTTTTTGTTAGGTTTAACTAACAATGTAAGTTGACTTCATATCTGTGTCTTCAACATATCAGGGTTTATGCGGTCAGGGAAAGTCAGGGAGAGAAGTACCCCTGTCGTTTGAGTCAGCGAAAGTCAGGGAAACCTTCGATGGCCTGGGGAAATTGCAGTTTCATAATACTACTTTTAAGTCAAAAGTCAGGGGAATTTTTTGCTAAATGTCTGTATAAACCATACCTAATTTTAGTGTGCAGTGATAACCAATTTGTGCAGTGATAAACTCAAAACGTGCAGTGATAAATTATGAAATGTGCAGTGATAAGAACGGTGCTTAGCCATTTTGGTCATACTTGGAAAAAAGTCCTGACTTTTTTTGTACGTACATATTGCAAAGTTTAACTGCTTGTCCAACATCTCCTTTGGAAAATGGCCCATAACCATGACAAAAAATATTCAAAAATCTTAGAATACCTCATAGACCTAAATTTCTTGAAAACAATGTTACCAGATCACGGAATATACTGTGAAATGCAACTGCTCAGTTTACTTGACTTTTCATTTACGGTATCCCTGTTTTTAGTAATTTTAACGTTATTTTTTAAGCTACTGGAAAAATATCTCAAAATAACCCATAAAACGTGCTGACACATATATACCAGGCCCCCTATTGGTTTTACCCCCTCAGAATGCTTTATTTCTTTTGAAATGTGCAGTGATAAAATTTCCTTAAAATTAGGTATGGTATAAACCCTGCATGTATGAGAACATCCGTAGCATTGAAATATATATGTACTTAAGATGGAGATCTCTGGACTTTTCCATACAAGAATATTTATGTAATCTTCAAAGTGTAATGAAGTCAAGTAGATATTTCATCGGTACTCCTAGAGCACCACCAACTATAGTTCAGAATAAGGACCTCTCTAGCTTACTTAACTAGATAAAGATCATAATTACCTTAGAGCTTTTACTGCAATTTGGAGCTTGTAAATTTATTTTATCATTTTAAGTAACCATGATATTTGTCTACTTTTGTAATACATTCGTTGTTTTTCCTGTGTTTCCTCCCTGAGCTTTTTTGGGTGAAAATTTTTGCATGGGAATGCAGAATCAATCAAGTAATTCCCAATATTTCCAAGAAATTTGTATAATTGTCATGGTTAACGTAGATGGAAACCAAGAGAAGGTGGGGGGCAGGATCAAAGCTCACTCATTTGCCCCTGTGCAGTTGAAAGCTGATATCATATTAATTAGGACAAATTTGCGAATGACGAATGACGAAAGCTGAATGTACAAGTAGCGTTTTGAAAGATTGGTAATCTTTGTTTGAAAACTGCCAGATGCGTCAGACCCAAGTACTTTTGTGTATCAAATAAGCTAGCTTAACATACCTTGGGTGCCAAATACAGTGAATGTCTGAGAATAAAGTGAGACAAGTCGATGAGTGAGACAAGAAAGTAAATTTGATTTAAGAACAAGCTACGGTTTTTGTTTTACGATCACTTACATGAAACAAATGAACCACTACGTGAACTAAAAGATGAGACAATCATCTATAATGTGTTTGAAGTTTAGCTATGCAGTTGAGTTATCCGTCTTAAATCGCTGTATATCTGGCCAAAAGCTCAAACTATTGAGCTTCATAATACGGTATGTTTTTGAATGTTGGCCATAGATATTTTGGTGTACAGTTCTTCCAAAATTAATAAACGTACCGCATCAAATAAACGTAATGTGGGGGGGGGTTGTCAAAGTTAATAAACGCACCCAGTTCATACGCCGTATTACTACCGCAGCGCTGGTTTTTCGAAATTGTCCATAAAGCATTGTCGATCTCTGTTTGGAAAAGAGGCTTTCACGCGACCACAGTGCTATCAATTTGCAAGAAGGACAAAGTACAGTTGCAATCTTGCGCCAAATAAGAACGCTTTTGAATAGAAGAAGCAGGCACAGATGCAGTTGATATTGTTTACGTTTTTCGTTGTGTAATTTGTTTATTAGAAAGTAGTTCGTTTTTGGAGTGGAGTCATTCAGACATCATATTGACTCAGCTCCACTGAAACTGGACTGGAGCATCCATGCCAAAATGGTGCGCGACAGGAGCAATGATGGTGGGCTTCTTTTTCCACAAAGTTATGCGAATATTCAGCAAATCGCAGCAGCCACAAAAGCTTCACTCCAAACTCCATTAAATAGGATGATGCCTCACGATAGAATGCCTCCAAGGTTCAACGTAAAGGGACTGTCTGTTGCTGTTCGTGTTTTAGGCCATGAAATTCGACATGTTACGTACAAAACAACGGGAAAGGATCTGTCTGATTTGAGATATTCTTGTCCGGATATTTTAAGAAAATTAGGACAAGCAGCCAAAGAAAAGAAAATATCTTTTGCTGCATTGACTTTTCCTTCGTTCGATTTCCCGAAAAGAAACTTTAACGAATTTGATTTCAATGGGCATTCCTTATTGCAAAGTTGGGACCCCCTATACGTGGAAAAGAAAAATGATCCGTCAATTGTTTCAGAAAATGCCAGTAGCATAGATGGAAATTGTACTTGCAGAAGCTTGATAGAAAATGGGTTTAACTGGAACAAAGATTGTATAGACGATTCAGAATTGCAGAGGTATTTGAATCCGGATATTAATTCTATCAGTAGTTCAGAGTAAAGGGGAGATCAAACCGAATAATGATTGAGTTCTTTCATGAGAAGCTTCCTAAAGGTTGGATAATACTCTAGAAAGATCCCATAAATAGGAAAACTAGCATCTTACCAGTGAAACATCAGGTGGATGTAATTTTATCTTCTTCACAACTACCCTTTGCAAAACAAATGATATTTTTTCATAACAGTCCTTGTAGGTCAGGGATCTCAGACTGGATTTATTTGGAAGCTTCTGGAGACATGGCCAGGATGAAGCTGGGTAGCATAAGAGCTAGCTTACTGACCCTTGGGACATGCACACTCTTTGTTGTTTACCTACTTTTTGGGTTATGCTAGTACATATTTTTGTCTTATAAGAAACACATCTGTAAAAAACATGAAGCTGAAAGTAGGTAAAAGTTGAGAAACAGGCAGGCTGAGTTTCAAGCAATATCTTGAAAATACTGTTTTTGCAAGAGCATTTCTGATCAACCTAGAAACAAAATAGAAAAACATCCATTGCATGCTTGAAAGATTGTGGACATATTATTTCCTCCATCTTAGTTGCCTAATTTGGGCTGTTATTGTTATTGGAAGTTGCAAGAATGTAAGAAACAGTTAAGAAACTGTTAAGGCTGAATTTGACAAAATATTAAGGAACTGACAGCAAAGCAGCCATGGCCTGGTGGTAATGTACTTGACTCAGGTGAATATGGTGCTGGGTTGGAGGCCTACCGCAGACCAGTAGTGATGTCAAGAAGGGCATCAGGCCCTAAATGCTCATGCCAGAACTATAGTCCTCCCAGAGGCACCCTCCAAGCCCCAAGGAATTAGGGGACATGGAGGTAAAATTGAGTGTGAAGAAACTGAAATCAAAAAGTTTCTTATAATGAAAACATTTCTTATGCCACAAAATATCATCAATCAAGGTGGGACAACAAAATACTTCCTTGCCACAATTAGCCCACAGGCCATGAGTTTGAGACCTCCCCTGTAATAGATAATCTTGTGATTTCATTTATACTTAGAAATAACATAATCTTTCTTCATTTCTATTTCAGGATCACATCATATCTGTCTTCAAAAATTCAAAATTATGACAGTAGAAGTTTAAGGATTGAAAGCATTGATGTGGATGATGAATGGAAGGAGTTTATGAAATTTAAGAAATTTCATGTATGGAGGAAGAAATTAGATTGCAATGGGAAATATATGTACAAAAGTTTGTATTTTTCAGTTGAAGTATTTTTTTGATAACTACATTGTTGGTAATGGCAGATTTTTTATTTTTTGTGATCATGGGTGTTCAGCTTCATTAATAATTTTTTAAAGTCAGTTCTTTATTGTCATTTTATAATGTAATTTTCATGGATTCCAATCATGCAAAATCATTGCCTAAATCTACTGAGTACCTTGTTTGACTTATCCATGTTACTGCAAATGAAATCTTTTAGAAGCCTATGTTATATGTCCTACTTTTTTCACACCTGTCTCTTACCAGGATTAGGCTCTTACAGTAAAAGTTGAATATTATTCAGTTGGTAAGCAATATTGTGCTTGCTCTCATTATTTGTGATAGGACATATTTTACATTACACATATTCTTAGCATCAGTTGATATTTGTTCACCAACTAGCCTGTTTTGACTTTCAGTTTGTGGATCATTTGATGATGTCTCTGCCAAAGCATTTTATGAAACGCAGGTTAGCTGAATTCATGTTACCAAATAGTTGCAATTCTATAATTTATTTAGTATCTTGAGAAACTTTCCAAAGGTTAAAACTTTTGATGAACTTTTATTGCCAGCCTTTTCTGGCTGCATTGTTTTGAAAATTCCCAAATGCTTCTCTTTATAATATATTTTTGGGTTTTGGTTTTTTGAGAAACTTTCCAGTACTTAAAGATTTGATGAACTTTTATTGCCAGCGTTTTTAGGCTGAATTGTTCAGAAGTTCCCAAATGCTTCTCTTCATGATGCATATAATTTTGATGATTGCAGAAGTTCTCTTATTCTTATTTTCTTGCAGATTGATAACAGTTACAGATGCCTTTGGGATTCATATGCCTTGGCTATTGACACACTTGAAAAAGATCCAGTTACTGCATGTGAAATTGTACGGTGGACTACCAAATGCCCTGTAAGTTGCTGATGGTTATTTTAGAGAACATTTTTACACAAATAGCAATTCAGAACTGTACATGTTTGGTTTTATTTATGAAATATATTTGTCAACAGAAATGAGAATTATTAGATGCATTTATATTTACATTGAGTATGCATTTGTCTATTGTAGTACCCAATGAAGAGCAGGGAATACATTTTTCTTAGAAATGCCAAGGTATTTAAATTCATTGGAGTTTTGTGTAATGTGCATTTTTTTATAAATTTAAAAAGAAAAATACAGCTAACAACTAGCATACAGAACATTTAACTGTGCCTCTCACAGCAGGAAAAGACTCAAAGTCATCATGTCCCTGCTATGAGAGGCACTTACAATAATATAACATTTTCAAGGGCAATAACTTAACAATAAAGCCTTGGTCAAACCAACCAAGCACCCCACCCTTCATTAAGTGATTTCAAAATTGCATTACAACTTCCATCATAAAATCATGTGCATTTTCTCTGGTGAATTATTTATTGATATTTGTAATTGTCATCAAGCCTCCGAAGTATCAAGTTTGGATAACCTGTTTAGATTTTATGCTATTTTTGGGAGGTTATAGCTTAAAATTTTGTATCACATAGCATTTATTTGTCTGCAAACATCAAGTTTCTTTAATAGCATTTCTCAACTTTCAAAATCATGCCTATAACTAAATGCATTTTCCATTACTGTTGCATTTAAAACAGAAGCAAATTGATTGAAGGAAGCCATGGAGGAGCTGCACATAATTCAATAAATTTGCTTTTTATTCATAGGTATATGAAGATGAAAAAGTTGCTGTTGTTGTATCAAGGTACTTGTGTAGTTGTGCCATTTTGCTCAAAATACATGACTTCCTCAGACTATAATTTATCAGTTTATCCCTTATAACTTTTGTTTCCTTAGGTGTTCTGAGTATTTAGTTTACCACAACACAAAAGAGCGTCCGTTTTCTCATTGGAACTCTTCAAGTAAACAACAGTTAATAGGTCCTAATTGACCACTCTTGGGGCCAACTACATGCTTCCAATCACATTAACCGCATCTGGATATATATTTCAGTTAACCTTTAGGTTACGATCCGACGTTTTCATACTCTGATGAGTGTCAGACAGAAAAAAAGCATTTGTATGTGAAACAAATGTTGCTGCTTTTTCGTGCTGTAGTAAGCTAAATACTCAGAACACCTAAAGAAACAAAAGTTATAAGGGATAAACTGATGAAAACTTCACTATCATCTATAAACTATAATTTACTTTTGATTTGTTGCTCAAGTAGCTTAGCATGGATAAGTTATATTTAACGATGTAAAGCTTTTTGAGTTTATAAAATATTGATATTCATCTGCCAATGAAGCATTTAGCCTATTTCATTTTGCAAAGCTTTTAGCATGTAAACATAACAGACTTGTTATTTATATTCTACCA
This sequence comes from Cassiopea xamachana, assembly GCA_900291935.2. NCBI lineage: Eukaryota > Metazoa > Cnidaria > Scyphozoa > Rhizostomeae > Cassiopeidae > Cassiopea > Cassiopea xamachana. The sequence goes on from OLMO02000297.1 coordinate 957,598, forward strand.
CTACCAACAAATCAGAAGTTTTTTGTAAACTGTTATATTGCAGATCCACTGACCATCCAGAGTACCCAGAGAGTGACGATTTTGTTCGTGTTGATACATATGAATCCAAAATGGCCATAAAACCATTCAAGGAGTTTGACCAGGTATCAGCAACCTCTTTTCTGTGTAGTTGTAAACAGTATCACAGTGTTTTTATTTGTTCCTCATGTCATGTGCTCTTTGTAGAGAACTGTGAAATCGTCAACAAGTTTTTTAGCTTTCTGAAGCCTTGTTTTGAGCTTGTCTAGCAAATGGCATCTTTAGCAGACTTGATTTGCATGGGTTTTTATGATTCAAACCTTAGTTCAAGTGTTATGTATATTATAGTAAATTTCATAGTTTTAAGTTGACTTACATTGCCTTTGCAGCATAGAATTTCAAAGAGCTATGTTTCAGGACCAGATTATTTCACTCAGTTTCATAATTTTTTCATATTTAAATTCCTGTACACATAGTTTATGCAAATTAACTAACAACTAACAATTAAACAACTAAGTACTAATACATACAATATAAGCAACTAATATATTTCTATGACAACATTACGCATACAAATTAATACATCAACACTTAAAATTAATACAATATTTAAATACAAACGAAGAACATGACAAAATGTATGGAGGGAATAATTCAAAAGTGTTTTCTATAAGGTCGCTATGTTTTAAAGTTATTTTCCTTGAAGATTTGATTTTAGAATATGTTTGTGATAGCCAGGGTAATCAGAAATTTAGAAGAAACTGTCAAATGGTATTTATTGCTTTGCAATTTTAGAATGGAATGGAATTTGTGTTGATGTATTCTGAAGATCCACAGACAATGCTACCATCATACTTGCTGGATATGTTGTCAACTTCAGGTAAATTTCTGCTTCTTTCATCTCTATATGTCCTTGGATTTGTAATTCTGATGGAGCAATGGAACTTTGCTCTCTTCCAATGATGAAGATTCATCACAACTGTCATCATTATTTGGAGTTTGCCTAATCCCTATTTGGAAGAATTTATTGCTAAATAATCTTGGAATCAAGTGATTCCTTTTATGTATTAAATCTGTAATTTCTTTGTCATTAACTAATGCCTTGAATTGTGTTTTACTTTGCTCTCATAAATTTTGACGCAGCTTTTAGTGATATTTTATTACAGAGATTATTTTCTGTGGCTTTATTTACAATTTTACTATCCTATTTCAGTCCTTCATACAATAATAGCAGCATAGAATGTATGCAATCATTGACTTTTGACAGTTCAGGTTTTCCTGTGAGAAATCTGCTTCCCTACTAACCTAATTTACTATTTCATTGTAAAGTTGTTTAATTCTTTGTTTGCAGGTATCACAGAGATGATGTCAAAACTCCATAAAGCATCAAAAGAGCTTGAAAAGAACGGCAAATCTGACATTAAATAAAGTGAATTGTGTTTGTTTTTATTTGAAACTGCTTTGTGACATTCCGCTAGCAGAAAAGATTGAGAAACATTGCAGTAAAGACAGTAATTTTTATTCCTGGCCCCAGTTTTTAGTCATGTGTTAGCATGTCAGATGTGTGCAGACAGAACTGTCAGGAACCATTGAATGAAAGTCAATGAGTAGTTGACATTTTATAGAAAATGAGTAGTTGACATTTTATAGAAAGACTAATTTATATGAAGCCTTGTTTGCTCACGTAATGGTGGTAAACAAGATCGTGTGTTTACATATTGATAGGTAAGTTTAGAACTAGAGTTTTATATTTATGAGATTAAAGTTAATGAATAGGATGATATTAATTTTTGAGATGATGAAGATTGTTGTTTATGAGCTCCAAAAAGTTTTCCTTCCATCTTTAGTGCAATCAAAATTTTGAGTGTATTTCATTGCAGAAATTGCCAGTTATATAAACTATTTTCGCATTCCTTCTCTAACTCTTTTTATATACAGAGCTTTAAAAGTAAGAAGACCATTTAAGAAGCAGAAAATTGAGCTAAATTTTAATTCTGATTGTGAAATGAGATTTATATTTTACTGGTAAAGAAATGATGATTAAATTGAAATGAAGCGGATTTTGCTGTCATTGAGATATATTGAATTAAAGTGGAATTAATTTATAAATGAAAAGGCATAGAAAGTATGTTTTTTTTCACATCAATTAAACTATATGGTTATTTTCCCATCAGCCAATATCTATATGGTCTTTGATATTTTTACAAGATCTAAAACTATGTTGCTATCTGTCACTTTGATGGAATATTCTGATGGGTAGCATGCAGCACCCATATGAACTTTGTTAGTTCTCTCTATCATTTTTGATTCCATTGTCTTCCTTGCTGAGCAATGAAATTCTTTTGCTCCACAGTATGTTAGTATTCTCTTCAGATTTCTACTGTTGATTCCACCCCCTGTGAATGCAATGATATCTGTTAGCCCCAGTGTTTTCAACAGTTTTTGAAGTAGGAATCATGCTTATTTGAGTAGGAGTTGCAAGGACCCAACACCACAAACAGTTAATGTATCATATAGTATACCTAAAGGAAAAAAGGCTTTGCAAATCAAAAAGTTGCTGTGATGTGTGACCCCCAATGGTAGATTTTGAAAACAGAGTTATACCAAATCTTTTCAACTGTGAGAGAGATTTATTTCATTCTAGTTATGAATGGCAAAGTCCTTCAAATCAAACAAAATCAACCAGTTTGTAAGCAGAACAAAAATATCCTGCTTTTATGTTTTGTACATTTTATATAGAAGACCATCTTCTTGGTTTGAATTGCTACTGACCTGGCATGATAATAATCCTGCTTTCAGCCTGTCAATGAAATTAAAAATTATGAAAATTCTTTTGATAGAGGTATTGCAAAATAAAGTACATTCTAGCTAGCATTTAGTGCCAAGAAGATAGATGTGTTTTACACATGTACTCTTGAGTACCAGATAATCATCCTCTCCTGATTATTTTTCTTTTAGAAGTTTTACAAACCCCCAGATTAATCCATCTATTCATAAATTCAGAGAATCTGAAATTGGAGACTTAATCAATGCAGTGTGTGGCCAATTATATACCACTTACAGAAGTGCAAGGAAAAGTTTGAAAAAAGTAAAAAAATGTAAATAAAAACCTTTTCAACTAGGGCCTTTAACATTTCCAGGCCTTCAAGAGCAGTAGATTCCAGTCCACTTGTAAGTAATCTTTCAAAACCAATTACTATTACATCCTCAAGAGCAGTGTGTGGGTCAGACACCATATCAAAAGCTGTTCAGGAAACAGAATTTTGCTTTGGTGAAATATGGAGTAAATTAGTAGTTTCAATGCTGAAATCAGTAGATCAAGGACACAGTTTATGATCAAGAATACATTCTTCAGAGGGAAAGTGGTTTTGTTTATTAAAACTTCACCTTTCTTTTAAGAGCTAATTGAAAAATATTTGAATACTGTTCAGCACCAGTGTAAAAATGCTACCAACCTCTGTGAAAAGTTACTTGAGCTGGTAAACACATGTCTAAAGAAGAATGTAAATGGTAATTGCATAAAGAGTCTTCAAATATATTTTTAGAAGCTTGCTTTTATGAGAGGGGGCAGAGGGGAGCAAGTGCCCCTGCTGCCTTTCACTTAGGGGACCAGGGGGAGCAAAAGTGCCTTTTTTGAAATGCATTAGAATCCTTTTTAGATACTGATATGATACAAAGGAGATCAAATAAGCTATACAAAAAAACAAGCAAATTTTATTGAAAGATAGAGGAATTTGTGTAATTATGTGAAATGTAGACCATGCTAAAAGATGGAATGAAACCATTTCCAGGAGGTGCCTTGGGTCCCAATAAGTTGCCTAGGCAAGGTGTTGTCCCAAAGAGGTCCCAATGCAAGTCAGTACCCTTTTGCTCCTGATGGCCCCCCTTGCCCCACTATTGTTCCAGTGTGCCTGAGTGCGCACTCTTAGGTTTTGAAGAAGCAGGTGGGTTGGATGGAAAATTCCCCAAGATGAAATAAGTGGGGGAAGTTGGAATTTGGGCTAACTACAACAACCAGCACAAATACAGAATGTCATTGTTAACATCACTGGAAGCATAAATCTCATTCATTGTTTGGGGAGCTTAACAAGAGTGCCATCTTTTAGCAGGTTTCTTCTAGAAAAAATGAAAGGTGGGGTCCTAGAAAAAGTGGGGGGATGGAAAATGTTTTGAAAAATAAGCGATGAGGGGTGCTTATTTGGGGCCTAAGAGTGTGTGTGTGTGTGTGGTGTGGTGTGTGTGTGTGTGTATTAACATTAACATTGTGTATACAACATTTTTAAGCATTCTTCATACAGAAGTACCTCTAAGACACTTGGACCTCGTTACATCAACTTTACCATCCCTGCAATAGGTTATTCGAAATTAGTAGAGTAAAATAATGCAACCATCAATTGAAAAACCCTATTCTTCAACAGAACTTGCAAAGATGCAAATTAAACAACATATATGTTTACTTTGTAAGTATCCCAAAGACAAATCCATCAGCCCCATGCTTTTTAAAAATCTCAACCTCCATTTTCATTACTTCATATTCCTCATCATTGTAAAGAAAATCACCACCTCTTGGCCTGATCATTACAAAAACAGGAATCTTCACTTTCTGTTTGATAATTATGTAAAGACCTTAAAAAAGAGAGGAACCCTTTCAGATGACTTCACAGTTTACCAATTCTTTTATTTTACACACATATATATATATATATATATATACATATATATATATACATATATATATATACATATATATATATATACATATATATATATATATACATATATATATACATATATATATATACATATATATATATATATATATATATATATATATATATATATATATATATATATATATATATATATATATATATATATATATATATATATATATATATATATATATATATATATATATCTATAAACTTTACAATTTTATATATATATATATACTCAATCTGCTAGTCAGATAGTACACAAAGAGACACGACAATATTTTTCAATTTGCAAGACATGTACAGGTCTGTTCATCAAACCATCATCAGTTGAATATAGTAAGATTTACCGTTAGAATAAATAACAACACAACACTATCAATCGAATATATCATATATACAGCCCATCTGATGATCGCAACCAGCGTGATACTCAGAGTTATGTGATTTCAATTGCAGTCAAACAACACTTTTATTTTGGTTTTCAAGGTTTTATTCTAAGTATATATATGTATATATATATATATATATATATATATATATATATATATATATATATATATATAT
>OLMO02000297.1:992853-1003278 GCA_900291935.2 Cassiopea xamachana
ATCAAAAAATGGAAAATTTTTAAACATCATCGCTCGCTTTCTCCCCGTGCATTTTCAGTTCCATGGACAGTTAATGAGATTAGGAATTATATAATATATTAAACTTTTCATAGTATCTATGAGTTGTTAGTGATGCAGAGCTATGTTATGCGAAATATTTTAATAAGAAGCTAGAAAATCACTGTTGATGTCTTTCTTTCTTAGGGAAGTCAAGCTGGGCCAACACGTGCTTGAAAGAACAGATCTTCCTAATGAACTTATCACGCAAGCATCAGGCACGACGATTTTTGCTCAGGAATTTCCACGTGTAAGTTTTCATTTTACTACCCAAGTGTTTTTCACCAAGAAGGTCTTTCTTGTGTCGAAGACTTTTATTTGGCATGACCTGAACAAATCTGAAATTTTGACGTGGCAAAACGAGACACTAGGCCTTTCCCAGTATTTGTATCGCCTTGGTGTAATATCAGAATATATACTTATTTGGTATTTAATGAAATTAAGCTATTTATGTATGAATCATGTGAAGGAAGAAAAGTAACAAATGCATTCATCGTTGTATCAACCAAGTGATGCCACGCCCCTTTTTGGTTACTCTTTTAATAGGTTGCTTCTCCAGTAAAGATAAGCTATTTCGAGATGACATCGCATGGGTATACCATGACTTGACTCTTTCCTTTTTATCAATACTTTCACTTCTTATTCTCCTTTTAATTTTCAGGTTTTCCCGCTGACCTCATTTTTCGAACCAGAGATCAACCAGGCCTCGGAAAATCTTATAAATACTCACGCTGGATTCTCGCAAACTGGAATATTACATTGCCAGGTATCACTGTGTTCTTACCTTCATTCACTCATTCTCTACACTCACTCATTCACTCACTCACTCACTAACTTCCTCACTCACTCATTCACTAACTCACGCATTCTCTCACTCACTCACCCGCTCACTCACTCATTCTCTCACTCACCCGCTCACTCACTCTTTCTTTTTCCTTCGTTCTTCCTACCTTCCCTTCTTTCTTTCCTTCTTTCTCATTTAGTTAGATACACTTATGTGTTATTACAGTTTCATTGTTACCCCGTACTTTAATTTTAAAAATAAGTACCAAAAGATTCGATCTAGCGAAATAGTTCCTAAATTTCTAATCCGTAAACTCACTAGCGTCTAAACTACCTAGTGTCTAGGTTCCCAGCTCAGGTCCTAACTATCCTAACTCAACAAAGCAAAATGATATCTATATCTAAATAGTCAAGCATTAACGCACGCAGCACGCTGTCTGCGTAAAATGTCACTCAAAAAGTTTTTTCTTTTCCAACACATGGTTTAGTCTTATCCAAATTTACAATCCGTTTACAATGCAGTTGATCCTTGTTACAGTTCATGGCGATTGGCCTTAGCAATCCATAGCAAAACTAGCACCGTTCTACTTTCTACCATCCATTTAGCGAGAGGATCGAAGGTGAACCGGACGACATAAAAGTGGCAATTTTAGTCCCCGTCTTCTCTGTTGCAGCGCTTTTTAACCCGTTTTAAACGTGGTACATAGCTGTGTAAATGAGGTCTAAGAGCTACCTTGTTAGTCTCTTGTCGTTGCTAGACTCGTCTTGCAATTTTTTACTTATCTTGTCTTTTCCAAGTGCTTTTTGCTATTTTTGTTAGCATTGTGTGTTCTTATCCTAAACTTCTCAACGACAAATTTTGCTTTTCTCATTATCATATACTTAAGCTGTGACAGATTTTGCCATACGCTTCAAGTTTTCTTGAGAATGTTGTTTTTCTTTCCATTAACAGAGACATGACCTGCGTTCAGTTCCAGTCAGTGAGATCCATTGCATTTGGAAAGACAAGTCGTATCGTTTCTGGGTATATGGCACAGAGCACAAAGTCCACTGCCCAGATTATCCTCAACAATGTTGTTGTGGCTGCGTTATTTTGTAAAAGCTTGGTCTGTCATCGCTTGCTGTTTTTATCTGATTAAATACAGCTTTTTTCTAATAGCCAATATTCAATGTAGTGTTTATGAGCCATTCAAAAAATATGTACGCTCAATTCCATCGATTTGTGGACCCCCTCCGCCAATGTACGCTTTTTTACGTGTTCGAGGTACCCCCTCCCCCCTGAGCTTATGTACTTTTATATCATCAAACCCCCCTAAAATGTGAATATATTATTTATCTCAGTAAGTTCAAATTTTGCGACATTTGATATACACAATGAACGTATCTAATGTTAATACACGATACCTCTAAAAATTAGAACATAATAATCGAGAGTGCGATCTTGCGTGTATTGTGTTCAAAAACCAGCTTTATTAATTTAGGATTCTTTATAAGTACTTACCTTTTGAAAATTACATGAGTGTACGTACGTTGTTTGAAGAGCCCCTCTCCGCCTATTGGGGGTTATCGTCTGTTTTCTCGGGTACCCCCTTCCCCCTTCCGAGCGTACGTACTTTGTGAATGTTCCCTTATTGTAAATATGAATTTTAACGCACTTAACTTATCATTCATTTTAACATGTAACGTCGTAGGTATTTATTATACAAAAGTTCCTTTCACAGGCTGTGCACAACCATACGTTATACTGCATTATCGTATTCCCTATGACCATGATTTTGGCGGCAAAATATAGATAAATGTGGTGGTGTGAGTTTTCAAGCATTGAAAATAACCTGAAGTTTTCTCCAAAATATATCAAATGAGTCAAACTGCTTCTTATGTTATCTGTAATATTCTTCAGTCATATACAAGATATAAGTTATATAACAAAAGTTGAGTTTCACAGTAACTATCGTCATTATCACTGTTTTTTACAGCTGAATGTAGATAATTATAGATTGATCTCACACAATGCTGCTGAACTGTGAGTAGTTGCCCAGGAACATGGTTATTACGTTTTCACATACGAGGAAAGGGGGCATGAAAGATTACAGCTGCAGAATGGAGGGGTCGTTAAAATTACCTGAGGGAATATTAGGGGGCACTAGAACGCTTGGCATCGATGAAAACACCTTCCAGCCCCCTACTTAGCATTAATGTTGACTGTCCCTAAACCGCTTTCTCAGACGTAAATAACAAACGTAAACCCAATCATGAATTGGCAAATGAATTGGTGGCAGTTCCCTAATACTACATAACCTTTTCACTGTCAATATAATAGAAGAGAATGTTGTTAATCTACTCGCTGTTTATTTTATAGTAGATATTTGTAGATATACCAAAGAACTTTTCAATTTGAAAAATTGTTATAGCTGTAAATAATCAAGAATTGGGAAGCTGGTTCCATTCATTTACAACCAAAACTCACATAGATACATTTATAAAGCTTCTTTTCTACCTTATTTGTGCTTTTAGTCTTGAGTTCCAGCCAAGATTAAAAATAAAATTAAGAATTTTGATGTTTCCTTGTGTCTGTACCACTTTTATGGCACTGCATTTTTAGTGAAAATTTAGTAACTACTAAATAATATTTTAATGCTAGAATTAGATAAAAAGAGCTCCAGAAATAGGCAGCTTCTAGATCTGGGCCTTGAGCAAGGTTCCTTGTAAAGTAAACAGTTTGTATTTTAATCGAAGCCCTATTGCTATTCGCCCACAATTAGTAAATATGATGAGCTGATTTACTGCTACGTAAGCAAAACTAAATTAAGTGAAGTCCGGTATTGTAAGCTAGATTAAACAAATCGATATAAATCCGTGGGTTTTGTAGAAGTGTACCTCGGTATGAATACCGGCCATTAGGAATCAGGATATTTCGATCATCAGGCACGACTGAAAGACATCGATATATGTAAGTAAATTAAAGCCTTGTTGAAAATAGGTGCAGTGTTTGATTCTTGTTTGGTTATATGTTTTACTGACTTGGATGCTGCCTAATTTAGAGTGATCTTCGCCCAGTGGTGTAGAAGCAAACTGGCACTATTACAGGTCTTGGAAGTTTGAGTTGTGGTCTTGGAACAAAAATCAGTGGGAGAAACAGGTCATTTTGATAAATTTCTTGGTCAAAAGACTCTTTCTTGTCCTACTGAGGATTTTGTTGTTTTTTCTGTTGGCTGAAAATTTCAATCAGTATCTTTAGATGTTGATGTAGATGTACTGAATTTGAATCCATAAACTGTCGGTGGATGGTATGAGCACTTATCAATGAATTTCCAACTAATTTATACGTAAGGGTCGAAGCTATGGAAAATTGTTGAGGGTGCACAAGCTACAATTTGTCGAGAAAGATGGCGATAGAAACAGGGGGGAGGACTAGAGGGCTATAACCCCCGTCGGAAGGTAAAAAACTATTTTTCGGGAAGAGTCAGTCAGTCCTCCCCTCGTAAAATTCCTACCACGTGGTCCAGCAAGTCTTCCCTACCACGTGGTACAGCAAGTCTTCCCTGCCACGTGGACCAGCACTGTTGATGTAATGCAAATTTGCCGACAAGCTAAATGTCGGGGGCGTGGTACCCCCACCTTCGCACCCCCAAGGGCTACTTCCTCGCGCAAAAGCAAAAGTCGAGCAATAGGACGTGATTGCTACCTGGTGCCATCAAGAACTGAATGTCTCTGAAAACTTGGGTAGTTTAAAGGCGGTTACAAGAATTTGGAAATTATGCACTATACTGAAGATGAAGTACTTAAGATAATTATAAGTTTGTAATTAGTGTTTTTCTTACTTGTGTAAAAAAGTGCCAAAAAGATGCAAAAATGCTACTGAGTTATTTTCCATTAGCAAGGTTAGAAAACCTCGAAGAAAATGAGATTTGCTGACGACAGATTAGGCTTGGGAGCTACAGGCACTTGAAAGGAAAGCGAACATTGGAGCAAGGAGGAAGAAAGGGGTTTTGAGACGGAGCCCTCAAGAAAGCTTTTAAAAGCCACGCGCTTAACGAAAATTGTGTTGATCAAGCATGAAAATGTAGTAAGTCTTGAAAATATGAAGAAAATATTTGTGGTTTTGCAAGCAGTAAACATTGTGTTGAAAGAAAGTAATTAATTAAAACTGGATGCTCATGCTCTCATAAAATGAGAATTATGTGCCAAAGCAAAAAGCCGTTACATTGCTACACAAATTGACTGTCAATGCAGTCAACAATAAGTATGGTGGCAGCTGAGTAAATTGCCGACGAGTTACAAAATATACTAAACAATTCAATGAAACTGTCTAAGTGATTGATGCTGCCATAAGAATGCTACACAACTATTTCAGCACATGATATGAGTTAAGTCAGGCTGAACAACTTTCCAAAAAAGCACACAATTCACCAAGAAATGGCAAGATTTGCCGACAGAGCTTTTCCAAGGGGGTGCGATGCCTCCACGCCCCCCTCGTGACGGCCTGTTCGTGATAAGGTGGTACACAATCTGTGACTGGGGATTCTCTTGTCTGCAAGAAGTTCTCAGGAAATTTAACGTTTACAAATCAGGTCTCAGGAAATCTCAGAAATTTCTGTGTCTTAAAATAGGACAGTGCTGACCCTGTGGAAACACTGGTGGCCAGAAAGCCTCAACGGCCGCCAAGCACAACAAAATGGTTTTGAGTATCTGTAAAGAAGTTTCGCTATGTACAGAGCAAAAAAACAGGATACGGGCTTCTGCGTCTTTCCAGAAGTAGTAGTGTTCGACACTGGAGGTGCAAGCTTCACTTCAAATGGTGCACACGTTTTCGCACGACATGTTTGCTAGACAATGAGGCCGCCCAGTAACTTCAGCATTCCTTTGCACATAGAATGTACAGAAAAAGTGAGAAGGAAAGGGCCTGACCAATGAAACAGTATGGATAGTCTTGACATGGTGAGGACTTACGTGGACTGAGTAAGCTATCTTGTAGAAAATACCCATGTTCCCACTAAGGTATTTTCCCACTTCCCCGCCAAAGCATATTTGAGTCACAGAATATATTCTGTGTTTGAGTGGGGGTTTGAGTGGGGGGGGGGCTAGGGACGAGTAGTAAGGTCCAATTGAAGCGGAGAAGTGGGGTGAGTGGCCAAGGCCATGAAAAATCTTCATAAGCATGCCTTCAGATTGCAAGAACACCTTTTTGAATATCTGATGTTCAGAATATTCAGCTGTGTTCTGATCCAATAATGAAGCAGTTTTTGCATATTTTAATATAGTCAAGATAGTATAAAACCAAATTGCTATTATTCACAAGATGTTTTAATCCTTGAATATGCAAAAGCTCCTCATTGTCAGATGATATTACTTGTGAATACCAAACATGTAGCAGGGCCATTAGCTTTTCCCAAAATTGAGCCTGAGATTTTGTAAATTTTACTGGAGTAAACTGGCTAAAATAGGTTACTGTAAATTTTCTTTTTAGCCCCCTCTCAATTAAGCCCCCTCTCTTTTATGGCCCCCTTTTGGAACGAGAAAGTTATTAAGCCTCCCTAGGAAATTTTGAATACTACCAAGTGTAAGCAAGCTTCATAGAAGTAAGTAAACTCAGCTAGATTGTGCTTTGAAGGCAATATCTATCTATCTATCTATCTATCTATCTATCTATCTATCTATCTATCTATCTATCTATCTATCTATCTATCTATCTATCTATCTATCTAATCTATCTATCTATCTATCTATCTATCTATCTATCTCCTCTCTCCTCTCTCTCTCTCTCTCTCTATAAAGTGTTGTGCAAAACCTAACAGTTAGGTATTACACACAAGTTGGCAATAGTTCTCATGCTAACAAGAATCAAAGTCATTCATAGACTTACTGTGGGTAGAAGTGTTCTACATCAATGGTTACTACACAATTTTTCAATTTTATTTGTTCTGCTGTGAACTAAAGATGTATAAACTAAACAATGTGAGCATTTCTCTATTTTGAAACAGCAAATATTTAGCTAACCATTGAAAATTTTCAAAAAAATTTATGAAGCCCCCCTCTCTTTTAAGCCCTCAATCTCAAATAAGCCCCCCTCTAAAGTGCTTGAAATTACTAGGCCCCCCAGGAGGCTTAATAGAGAATTTATGGTACTCTGTCTTTGTTGGGCTTGTAAGTTTGAATTTAACTTCTATCTTTCATCTTTTGAATGTAGTAATGACATTCTCTCATTTTCTTATAAAAAAACTAAGCTATGTCTTTAGTTGCATATGAAATATTGGTTTGTTACTTAAGATTAGCAGAGCTTGAGATTTTTTTAGCTTTTTTGCAAGAAAGTAGATTATTACAGAATGATATAGATTTTCATAGACTTTTTGCTGATTTCAGTTTTCAGGATTAAGTTTGACCTTGAAAACTGAAAACAGTGTTTGACTTTGTTCCCTATATATATTTGGTCTTGCAATGAGCATCACCATGGTTCTTGCCTTTCAGATCTCATTATGCCAACAGTTGCTCCAAGCACTAAAAAACAGCATCATTCTCAGAAAGTTGGATCTGCTCCACAGCATAGTGGAGCGCCTCCCCCACAACATGGCGGATTTTTCCCAGAACAAGGTGGAATTCATCCCCAGCAACAGGGCGGAGTTTCTCCCCCACAGAAAGGTGGAAACCCCCCACAACAAGGAAACCCCCCACATGAGGTGGTGCCTTCTCAAAGTGATATTAAAGGTATCTGCATTTTGATTATTAATATTTTTGTATAGTTAATATAGCTTTCTTTACTCTACTTTACTGTATTTTGTAATCTATGTACTAATACATTATGTTATCAATTTTTGCCTGGGTACTATTTAAGGCCATGGAAGGGCTATCTTTTGATATTGGTTGTTCTAAATCAGGATCTGTTCTTCAGCATTTACAGCTAGAGAATTGATGCTCTTTGTTAATTGATTTAATGCCCCATTTCAGAACCTAGTGACCCATCATTTGAAATAGTTGCTGGATATGAAAGCGCAGCTGGTTTGGATGCTGGTAATTTATTTTAGCTCTTTGACTTTATATATCACTTTTATACATCAGTTGTTTCTACAAAAGAACTGAACTTGTTTCAACCTGCTGACACATTAGCAAATTCCTCCTCAAGAACATCAAATTATTCCCACTGGACCCAGCCAAGGATATATAGCACTGCTTTGACAATAACTTCCAGCACATCTGATGATCACAACCAGTGTGAAACTCAGAGTTATGTGATTTTGATTGCAGTCAAACAACACTTTTATTTTGGTGTTTGAGGTTTTATCCTAAAGTATATCACTTTTATTTATAATCTGTTGTGCATTTGCTGATAATTTCTGTGTCTTGTGGCTTTTTGTGATATTTCTTTTTCACATTTAGTGCCTGCTGGTCCACCACCACCTTATTTGCCAAGTAACCAGCCACAAGTAAGGCCTGATGAGCATTTTGATAGGTAAGAAATCAAATGTCACAATTTGTATCAACAAGAACTCTTCAGATGTGTTCTTTAATATTTACCAAATACACAAACCCCCTTTTCTCTCTCTTTCCCTCCCTTGCATCTGTCTCTCCCCACACCCCTCCCTCTCTCACCTTTCCACACAATCTATCTCTGCTTAGGCCATGGATACCATATCATCAGGTAGTCGTCTACTTGACAAATGAAACAGGTGCGGAGAAAACCCCTACCCTAAATTCACCTTTTTTCATCAAAAATGGATCTTTTCATCAAATATGGATAAAAAATGATTCTGTTGTTGCTCAAAACCATTAGAAATGTGCCTTTCTGAGGTGGAATCAAATATTGATTAAAAAAAGATTCTGTTGTTGGCATGAGAAGCATGCCTTACTGAGGAAATGTTGTTTTCATAGGTAGCCTAAACATTCATAGGAAGCAGTTACACTTTAAAGCAAAATTTACACAAAGAAAGCAAAAACAAAGAAACAACATTCTTTCCAAATTTGGAGGTTACCTATTCATTAGGTGATGTAGTAAAAGCGTTCTTGCTAAATAGGAAAGCCCAAAGCTGATGAAAAGGAAACTTCCTCAAATTTTCAAAAAATACAGCTACAATTCCTGTTCAGAACAGTGTTCTAGTACATCATGTAATTAATAGTTACACTCAGAATGTGGAAAGAATGCTGCACGTTTTTTGTTTTTTTGTATAACATTTGCTTACTAGCATAACTGCTTCTTATGAAAGTTTGGGCTACCTGTGGAAACAACATGTGCTACCTCAGTAAGGCATGCTTCGTATGGTAATAACAGAATCTTTTTGGATCAATATTTGGTGGCCACCTTGGTAAGGAATACAGTATTTCTCATTGCTTTGAGAAACAACACATTCACTTTTGATGAATATTTGATGAAAATAGGTAAATTTAGAATTGGCCATAGGTAGGGTCATGGCCCAGCCTAGGTTTTCTAAACACACCCAAATGAAGCTGTCTTCTTGTTGGCGGATTATCAAATTATTATTGTTTATTATGGATTTTATGTAATTGTGTTACATTTGCTGACAATTGTTTCATTTCCCTGGCAGTTCAGCTCAGATAACACATTCCGAAGCCTGTGATGCTCTGATGGAATTTGTGAGCCAACATTGTTGTTATGGAAAGGGGGCAGCTAAAGAAATGGAAATTAAAGACATGAAACACTCAAGTGCTTATCACGTGAGTCAGTTGTGACCATAGATGCCATGATGTGCTTTCATTATGTTAGTTGAATTATGTCTTGAATTTACCACAAATCTCGTAGCAGCAATAACAACACAGAAGTGTGACTGCTAGTAATTTTTGAAAAACTCCCATTTTTTGAATATCAAAGGGTGGAATCTCTGCAATGGGAGAAAGAGGACTTATTGGTTGTCCAAATCACAGAAACCCAAGAACTGATGTTATATTGATCAATATCACATCAGTTCTTGGGTTGACACTTCATTTATATATATTATATATGTGTATATATATATATATATATATATATATATATATATATATATATATATATATATATATATATATATATATATATATATATATATAATTATGAATTAATCTTCATCAGTGCTACTTATACTTATGCTTAGGCTGTATATTTGTGTAAATTAAGCACTGATGAAGATTAATTCAAAACATATATATTTTTGATTTCTACCCTTTAAATTTGTATATATCAAATGTGAATGTGAACGTGGCTTTGAATAAGTAGTGTATATATATATATATATATTATTGTTCTTATCTGATCACATAGTATATAATTACAAAGTGTATTCTTGGTAGACAGTTTTCTAACATTTCTAATTTGAGCCCTCCCCCCAGGAGAATGAAATGTTGACACCTATGGCTGTGATCATTATCAATTACCTGATTGTTTTTTCAATAGAGCTGAATTATCTTGTATAGAATGAATATTCTTGTTGCAAGCTGCTACTTTTTGTCCTTATAGTCATGAGTAGTAATTTAGTCTGGTGCCATTGGCCCGCCATTTGCTCATGGGGAAAATTGGCCCGCCATTTACTCCCCGCCAATTGCTCCTGTTGTTGTTGTGGAAATCCAAGATGGCGGATCTGATGGAAGGGTAAAGGGTGA
>OLMO02000297.1:1044007-1063368 GCA_900291935.2 Cassiopea xamachana
TTACTATCTATATTCATAACTGCACATGAATATTTACCTTCACAGTACTTAAACAGACTTTCCTAACATGCTTAATTTTTTTGCTTTTTTTTGTGTACCACTTTGATGGCCTATTGCACATTGATAATACATAATTGTGCTTTTTGGCACCAAATATTAAGCACCACCCCCCTAACTAAGCAATTTTGAAGAAAATCCAACCCCTATTTCACTAACCTAAAGATTTCAACTTTTAAAAAGGATAAGTAAGTAAAACACATTGGCTTTGTGAATGCAAATCAATATTAGCAAGTAAGGAAATCAAAACAAACTTTATGCCTTATACTTGTACAGTGTTAACAACTAATTGCAATAATTTTGAAATGTTTGGATCCCCATACTGTCTATTGAACATTGACCCCCCCCCCCATCTATTAACAGCCTCCAATTTATGCTATTTTAGTAAAAATGTTCACACCCCACTGTATTGTACCCACAACTATTCAGTACCAAAGAATAATTGGTTAATATATTGTTGAAATGAAAGCTTGAAAAACTATACATTTTTGTTTAAACAATATATTTAGACACTCATGTATGCACTTTTTACTTTTCATATTATTCTACATCAGAGTTGATTGAACATTTATTGATAAAGATAAGCATGCTTTAGATTAATTGATATTTTACCCTATTTCAGAACCAAGTGCCCCCTCATTTGGAACAGTTGCTGGATATGAAGGTGCAGCTGGTTTGGATGCTGGTAATTTATTTTAGTTGTTTGACACTTTATATATCACTTTTATACATCAGTTGTTTCAACAAAGGAACTAAACTTGTTTCAATCTGCCAATGCATTAACAAATTCCTCCTCAAGAACATTAAAGTGTTCCCACTGGACCCAGCCAAGGATATGTAGCACTGCTTTGACAATAAATTCTAGCACATCTGATGATCACAACGAGTGTGAAACTCAAAGTTATGTGGTTTTAATTGGATTCAAACAACACTTTTATTTTGGTTTTTAAGGTTTTATTCTAAAGTATATCACTTTTATTTATAATCTGTTGTGAATTTGCTGATAATTTCTTTGTCTTGTGGCTTTTTGTGATATGTCTTTAAGTTATTTCATTGAACCAATCTCTATCATTTTTCAGTTTGGTGCTTTTGGGGTTATTTTGTAATGCTCTATGTTCATATTACTTGAAACTTGTTTGCTAACATTCTGGTTCATTTTTTAGTGCCTGCAGGTCCACCACCACCTTATGTGCCAAGTGGCCAGCCACAAGAAAGACCTGAAGAACACTTTGATAGGTAAGAAATCAAGTAGCACCAAGCTTTCTTACAGTAACACACACACGTACGCACACACCCCCACGCACTCCCTCTCTCCCACAACATGACTGTCTTGAGAGCTAAAAGTTTTGCTGTTGCTTTGAGCAGTATATGTGATGAGAATCTTAATTAACTTTTCCAAAATTAACAAAGGTGAGGTTATTTATTTTGTTTAGCACTGCTCAGATTACTGATTCACAAGCTCATGATGCTTTGATGGAATTTGTTGGCGAGCATTGTTGTTATGGAAAGGGAGCAGCTAGGGATATGGAAATTAAAGACATGAAGCACTCTAGTGCTTATCATGTGAGTTAATTCTCATCTTTGATGTTTTTGTAAAGTTTTATTTGTCATTGAAAAGTTTGTACTCTTTTGTTGTACTTGATAATAACTTCTACATGATATTCATCATGGCTATCTTTATCAGTATTTTTTTTTGAAACTTCATAGTATATTCATTTTTCTACATACAAATGTAAGCCTCACTATATTCAGGTAGCTTACAAATGGCTACTTATGGTTTACAAATCACAAAAAAGAAAGAAAAAGAAAATTGTAACAAAAAGCTAGACTGCTAATAAGCCTGGATTTGACCAATCTTGTCCTCTTCGGCTAGAGATATAACAAGTGGACCTGATGGTGATGGTGGATATCTTCCTTTGAATGTAGGTCAAATGTCGGATATCTATAGACAGCTTTTTGATCATAGCAGTAAATCAACAGAATGTGAAGAAAACACCCCTAGTGTGCTTATAAAAAGGTTAATGAATTTAATGTTATTGTAATGCTGCTGTAATGTCCTGGTCAGGTCCTGATATTTCCTGTCTTTACTAGCTATGTTACTAGTGAGATTAGTTTCATAACCAATAGTAAGCTCCAGAATATATAAGCATTTATTATGGACTTCTAGGAGTAGGTCTGGCCTTAGATTATCTCCAGTACTTAGTAAAGCTATGCTTTTGGAATATTGTTGTAGTACTCTCTATATGTAGTATTTCCACCATGAGCTCTAGAAGATATCTGATGAAAACTCATTAAAAGATGAACTTATGAATCACTTATGGAGTTGTTTTATCAACTTGAATCTCAAGTCATTGATGTAGCCATTGATGACTTAATTACTTGTATAAATTTAATCAATATGGACATTTTCCATTGGTTCAGTTGGTCATGTTTTGCCCTGTTGATATATTCACCAGTGAGAATTTCAAGTACATTGCAGTATAATTATGGAAGTTGCTTATCAGTTTGTCATTTTTTGTCATTAAATTGAAAAACCAGGCTGGTGCTGTTTTTAAAGGTATTTTAATGTATTGCTATGCTAAATTTGAATTTATTTTTAGTACAAGCTGGAATCCTTCACAGAGACTAGAACTTTCAATTGGCACCAGGAGCCTTACACAGGTTTAAATTTTCACATAATGCAATGTTACTCTTTGCTTCAGGATGCTTTGATACCACACAAATACTTACGTGGTTTGCAGTTATAACCACCTTTTGCAGTTATTACTTACTTAACTAAGCTAATATATTACTAACTACTTTGTATCAACTGTCTGCCTAACTAGAATCTATGTTGTACAAGAAATTTATAATTAGGGTGGTCAGATTTTGACTTTATTTTTCAACATTTTTGCCCTAAAAGTTTGAATTTTTGACCTAATTTTGACTTATATATCCTCAAGTCAAACCCTTCAATACAAGTTTGTGTTAACACTCATTCCTGCACTTAGGATCTCTTAAACATCATTCATTTGTAGCATTTCAGGTATATAGGCTTGAAATTGCACAGATCTTCCCCAGAGGAAAGTTTCTAAACTGCTGTCATAGTCTTCAAAATGGCACATTTGCTGGAGGATATTTTCTCCACCAGCTGCACCATATCCCAATAGCATGAGTAAATAACAGTTAGATCATGAAAGGACTCTTGTATAGGAATTAGCTGCCATGTAAATACAAGCTTGCCTGCCTCAACACTATAAAGTAAATATACATATACGAGTTTCACTCTGCTTTTGACTTTTTGACCATAAGTAATAGTTTTGATTTTATTCCAGAAAATTAAGATTTTTGACTTTATTTGGACCAAATATGACTTTTAGATGTTTTGACCACCTTACTTATAATATGAAATATGTTATTTACTTCAATTTGTATTGTGTAGATGGTAGATTTCATCCCCTCTTTTGATGGCTACTATTAAGCCTATATACTGACTCTGGTTTAATATATAGAGTTGATCTTCCAGTTTACATGAAATGACATTAGGGAGTGAACATTGTAATTAGGTTAGGCTTGGTGATGTGAATATTGTAATTAGGTGAGGCATAGTGACGGTGGGCTAAGTTATAACTTAGTCCATCTAACTTAGTCAGTAATCATGAAGTACAAAGCTGTAGTATCATGTCCTTGTAATTTTGTTATTTTTTAGGTCAAGTAATTGATGGACCAATGAATGGACGAGCACCTGGTCCATGGGAAATGCAAGTTCAACAGCCTGCCCCATTTGCACCAACTACTTTGTATCAAGAAATACCTC
Source organism: Cassiopea xamachana (assembly GCA_900291935.2). Classification (NCBI taxonomy): domain Eukaryota; kingdom Metazoa; phylum Cnidaria; class Scyphozoa; order Rhizostomeae; family Cassiopeidae; genus Cassiopea; species Cassiopea xamachana. Next base: position 1,047,861 of record OLMO02000297.1, read on the forward strand.
ACACAGCAAGTGTACAGGTAGATTTTGAATCTATTTTTGAATTTTTCATCCTTCTAGTATTACTTTATTATCTCTCTAGTATTCTAGTTATAGTAAGTGTTTGCTAAAAGTCTAGACAGCATTTCTAACTGCACCAGAATTTGCTTGTGAAAGCATAACATATCACTTAAATATTTTTAGGTGTCTTGAGCAAGGATAGGACATACTGGGAGCCACTGATGTTTAGACTGTTTGCCTCTTCAGCCTTTCTAAGCACTTAAATAGTTATTATTCACAGTGGCAGCTTGAGATTTTTTGAAGCACGTATAATGCTTAACACATTTATATACTACTGATTTATAATGATAATTTTAAATGAAACACGTCTTTTAGATTTTTAGCTTAGTCCCAGCTTCTTTTGTGTGAACCTTTTCGTTATTTATGATAATAAGTGAGCTTTCTTTCCTAGTTGTGTAATTACTGTCATGGGACTGGCCACAACAGATGCAAACAATGTCATGGAATGGGGAGGGTAAGTTTACTCATATCCCATATTATTACCATGTTACCCTTACAAATTGACAACCTTAGAAATATATACAAGTCATTAGGAGTAGTTCTCACACAGTTTAGAGCATCCCTCATGATTCACAATAGAACTCTTGTTTGCATCTAGAAAATGCTGACCCTTAACTATCAGAAGATAATACGCATGGCTATTGGTATATGTTATGATAAGTAATAACTCTCGGATGAGCAATTCTTTATTGTATGAGACTTACAGTTGTGTTAAGGTAATTACAAACATTCAATCCGCAATAGGCCATTCTCTATACGTTTGTGTGAATGTGTTCTTTAGTGGCCCTTTTTACGCGGGGTCCTTAATAGCGTTAATTTTCCCTAAGTGTTAAAAGGGCTCGGCGTAGAAAGGGCCGAAATTCACCATTTTTGACCAAGCAGCGGCGTTATTTTGTAGCTCTTATTATTGGAACCATTCAATTATCACGTCATCAGAGAAGGGGTTTTTGAAATGCTTGTGTTTGATTATTGGGGTTGGGAAGGAGAGAGGTAGAGATGCTGATATTTCCAAATAAGCTCGAATCAGAAACACAATTAATCGGTTCAGAAATAAGACTCAACGATCAACAGAACTGACAAAATTTGTGATGCACTCTTTTTTGTAAGAATAAAGTTCATAAGAGCAATGAGGCTCAACATCTCTGAAATTTATGAATAATGCAAGGGAGACCAAATTTCTTCCCTGGAGTTATAAGGGCCGGCGTTAAATTAGGATCGGCGTAAAAATGGCCAATATGGTAAATCTTGCTTTTGATCTCAATGCGTATACACTTTTTTTATAAGAAAATTGTCATTTTGCCTGAGCCTCAATTTTCTTAACTTTTTCCGAAATTGAGCCTGAAATGTTATTAAATTTTTCTTAACTGTTACTGAAATAAACTGGCTAAAATGGTTTACATTTTCGTTATTAATTTGTGTACTTGAACTTGAATTCCATCTTTAACATTTTGAATGTAATAATCATGTACTATCGATTTTTGGCCAATAAATTCTCTAAATTTTGGAAATTGAGCCTCATGATTTTTTTAAGATATTCTTAAGATTTTGACCATTTGGGCCTCATTTCCTTACAAACTTTTTTCTTATAAAAAACGTGTAGTTCAAGGGTGCCCTTGGAGAAAGTTGCTAAATGAGTGCATATTTTGCACTTAGGATGAAATATTTGTCATCCCTTAGAATGCTGGTCACCCCATAAGTGTAGAAGCGGGAGGGGGACTTAGGGTGTGGGGGTGAGTTATCCCCAGCCTTGAAAATTTGCCATTTTACAGAATAAAAACAGTAGTGCAATGTTTGTGCAGGGCAACTTAACAGGACCCTAGACCGTTAACCTTTGACCAAAGGTCAAAGGTTACTAGCAAGAGGTTACAGAAAACACTGGTCAACTCGCTGGCTATAGACTTCATTTTCACATTACAAAACCTCTGACGCCCCCCAAAAATATAAGTTGCGTCTCTATGTAAAGGAACTTTTTTTACTCACACAGTATTAGCAAATGCGGAATATATCATTCTATTCAACTTTGAGCTTTTTGTAAGAGAGATCAGCGCAAATTTTTAGGCATTCAGTGGATGACATCGTTTTATGTACAGCTTTTTCCTCTGAGACAATTTTTATGTTACATAGGATCACTGCACCAGCTGCTCAGGATCGGGTCACACCCATAACGCCGAAGGACAGCGTCAAACTTGCCTGTTTTGCAACGGATTAGGATACAAGAAGTATGGATAATATGATTTACTTTTTCATGATGAGAGATTTAGTTTTGAAAATTATCATTGATTTTTAACAACAAATATGATCTTTGTCGCAGCGATTAGGAAGCAAGAAGTATGGCTAACTTGATTTACTTTCATAATTAGTGTTGAAAATTATCATCGATATTTAACTACAAATGTGATCTTGATCGCAGCGATTGTTCATCCCTCGTGAGTTGCGAAGAGACAGTTAAATATTGACTTCATTGGAAATCTATACATATTTTTTGGAAATATCCCACTTAGATAGCTCGATGTTGTTTGATATTTTTTTCTCTGGCCCCTTTTTATAGTTGCTATAGTGCAATTTATATATGTAATATAATATAGTTTTATGTATAATTCAAAAATTTATTTAATCCCTCAATTTCCATCTTAAATCATTCAGCTGTATAACATGTCATGGTCGTGGAAGAGTAACGTGCCATACATGCAAAGGCCATGGGAAACTTAAAGTTTATTTGCGATTGAAAGTTGAATGGTATGTATATCCCAGATTGGATAATTTGCACTCACTCTCTGCTACTCAGCGATGTGACCTCTCCCATTCGCATGAAATATGAACTGTACTCGTACTTCAGCAAATTTTCGTCACATTTCATACCGTTTTTTTGAGGTGGTATCCTATTTCTTCTCCGAGGATACACTTTTTCTTCTCGTGCCCTTTTTCCAAAGACTGATTCACTGTTTGATGTTTATTCCAGTCTCTCGATTCATTTTCATGTGTTTCGAACAGGGCCGTTGTGAAGCGGCACCGTTTAGGTGGGGTGCATTGAAATTTAGCCAGGGGGGAGGTGTAGACAGGGAATTTGGGTGCGAAGTCCCCAAGAAATTGTTTGATAGCCACACCCTTTACTTTGGTTGTAAATTTGAGAAACGGCCTTTTTAGCGCCAAAAAGGTATCAGAAAAGACATGAAAATGTCGTGATTTCGATGTCTACATCTAAGACAGTGTTGGCAAGAGGTTTTGTAATTTAATCTCCTATGGAGTTATGTTGTTTCCAAAGGAAGAACTGCATTGGAATTGGAGATTCGTGTTTTGAATCAATGAAATCTCCTCCATTAAACAGCTGCACAGGCCCCTTCTATCACTGCACAAAGTGGCTACCAATGTACCGACAAGTTGGGACATTTATTGAAACGTCTTATGATATGCCGATGAAACTGTCCTTAGCTACTACTGATAATGCCGAAAGCATGCGCCTTTGGGCATATAGAATGGTCTAAGCGAGGCTGCATTTTGTCCCTACAAGTTGCAAACTTCCAAAAGATCATACGACTTGCTGATAGAGGACAAGGTTTGCCAACAAAACCTTTTCCATGGGAGGCACGACACCCCCACACCCTCCTTTGATACAACCCTGGGCTCAACTTTCAAATGATCGTTATAAGTAGCACTGCAGAGACACTTTACAAATACTGCATTGATTTCAATTTTAGTTCGCACCTCGCAGCTGACTGGCTCTTCTCGCAGCTCGCTCCTGATTTTGGATCTGCTCGCAGCTCGCATCTTAGCACATCAAGCCGCTCGCAGCTACGCGTAGGGAAAAACATACATGTTTTCCAACCTGGTTTACATCAACAGATTTCCAATTTCTATTTGATTCACGCATAAAAAAGTTACATTATTTTCAATGGTTAATTTCATAAAACAGTGTTTGATTGCCGTTTGCACCAGGCCCGTAGCCGTGGGGTGGCATGGGGTGACAACTGCCACCCCTGGAGGACAGGATTTCAGCTTTTTGCCACCCTTGGGAATTGTTTTGCAATTTCTTTTTGTTGCTTTATATTTGTAGATAAGGAGAGATCTCCTGAAATTTTGGTTCAGCTCAACCTTGGTCTTTGTGACATACTAGAAAGTTCAATCTTTTCCTTCACACACATTATCCATTTGATCGTGATAACATAAAGTATGAAATAAGCTCTCAGATTTTCTTCCACGTCATTCCTCCAGTACAATTTTGCCACCCCTGAAACACAATCTCTGCCAACAGTCCTTGGAACACCAATTAATTAATGCATAATTTCTGATAAACATGATTTTCTTATCCATGTGAAACGATAGAAATCCCCTTCCCCCCAAAAAATAATGTTGGATTAAGTGTTTATTTGTCAGAGATGCGTCTGCAAGCATAGCGGCTTTTTCTGTACCTTTCAACACTGTATTTAACAACATTGTTTTGAGGGGGAGAGGGGGATACTACGAAATGAGCAGCAGAAATAATGCAAGTGTTCCAAGACTTTTGGCAGATATTGCAGGCCTGGCTACGGGCTTGGTTTGCGCATGACAGGTGGTATTATCAATTGTTTGTGTTCAAATGCATTTTAGACTGAGAATGCTCAAGAGTCCGGGTTTTAGCTTCTCTGTGCTCTGTCTCTAGTTTTCATTTGACTGACCAATTTATCTGCAAACTATGTTGAACTGAATAAGATCTTCAGGACACGCTTTTTATTTTATAAGAAAAAAGTTTACGAGAAAATGAGGCTCAAATCGTCAAAATCTTAAGAAAATCGTAAGAAAATCACGAGGCTCAATTTCCAAAATTAAGCTTTTTTTGGCCAAAAATCGATATTCCGTCGTTATTGCATTCAAAATGTCAATGATGGAAATCAAATTCAAATATACAATATTATTAGCGAAAGTATAAAACACTCTAGCCAGTTAATTTCACTAAAAGTTAAGAAAAATTTAAGAAAATCTCAGGCTCAATTTCTGGAAATGTTGAGAAAATTGAAGCTCAGGCAAAATAATGAATTTTATGTTTCCGAGTTATTGAATGAGTAAATATCACACTGCAGTCTCTGTTAGTGTAGGAATTAGAAGGATGCAATTCTGATTTATTTTCATTTTTTAGGGAGATTAAATTAGGCCAACATGTTCTGGAAAGAACAGATCTTCCTGATGAGCTTATAACGCAAGTATCGGGCATCACAATTTTTGCACAGGAATTCCCTCGTGTAAGTTGATATTTACTTTACTTATACGTTGTTTATCTAGATGCCCTGTCTTGTATAGATTGCGTTTATTTCGCATGGCTTGAAATAACCTGAAACCTCGGAACGAGGCTTTTCCTTCGAAAATGCAGCACCCTGAAAAGATTCACCTCTCCTTAAACTCTAGGCCCATGCAGTCGGCTTTGAAATATGCCAAGTTTACTATCGGGTTCTTATCATCGACTCTGCCGTAATTTTTGCATCTACTCTTTCTCTCCTTTTATTAATACTTTGTGCTTGTTAATTTTTCCCTTGTAATTCTCAGGTTTTCCCACTGACCTCATTTTTCGAACCAGAGATCAACCAGGCCTCGCAAAATCTTGTAAATAATCACGCTGGATTTTCGCAAACTGGAATTTTGCATCGTCAGGTATTTTAAATGGGTTTTATTCCTCTCCCCTCTCTGTTATCTCTCTCGCCTCTCTTTTTCTCTCCCTCCCTACCACTCCCCCTCCCCTCCCTCCTTCCATTCTCCTTCCCTCCCTTCTTCCATTCTTCTTCCCTCCCCATCGTTATTCTGATTATCGTTGCCATGAAGATTTTTCATCAGTGAGACACAGAACGTTGCACGTTTCTGTTTCCTACCTTCAGAGCAATTTCTGTACGATTTAGTGAGATGCTGCAACAGTTGGCTTGCTTGAGTTTTGTTTGATACCATAACGGTAGACGATAATTTGACAAAACAACATCTATCAGATCTACTACCAATTAGTGAAACGGACAATTTGCAGCATTACTGTATAATGGATTGGAAATCAGCTAATTGGTTCATTTGCCATTTTCAGTAGTCTCATACAATATAGGTATATAAATTTGATATCTTGCGTTTCCAAAGTATTCCTTTTCGTGTTTTAAATTGTTTTCCCCTGAATTTCTTACTAAATAACGACTTGTGCCTTACAGTCGTATTGTTTAGTTGTGCCAGCAGATTTTGCTGTATGCTTCAGGCTTTCTTAGCAATTTTTTCTCTTTCCAATAACAGAGACATGATTTGCGTTCAGTTCCAGTCAATGAGATCCATTGCATTTGGAAAGACAAGCCGTATCGTTTCTGGGTATATGGCACAGATCACAGAGTGCACTGCCCAGATTATCCTCAGCAATGTTGTTGTGGCTGTGTTATTTTGTAGACTCGAGTTTGGTTCAGTATCCGTCGCTGTTAAAATTTGATTCAATATAATATTTTAAATGCAATATGATATATATTCATAGTTATATATTCATAGTTATATATATTTGTAGTTTATTATATGCATGAGTGTCACATTTGGAACCTTTAGCGGCCATTGCGTTTTGTTGTCATAATTGGGGAAATAGTCAATTATTTTATACCACCTTGCCCCTTGCAAATAAATATCACCAAGAGTTGGTAACTTGAGTCCTTTTAAAAACTCCATGAGCTCATTGTCAACATTCATACAACTGTATGTTACAGACATGAAGGCCTAACTGAGGGATAATAGATATTGGGAACTAGTTAGAGTTACATAATCAATAATATGTACCCTAAAGAATGGCCTAGACTGAACTCGCCGACAAGATATTCTTTCCATCTATGGCAGTCATAAGAGATGCAAATATATTAACATTTTGCGATAGAAACAGTATGTACCCTCAAATAATTTTATCGTGATATAAATTAATAGATTTAAATATATAATTTTACATTGTATTAATTAATTTTAAATATTTGTAATTGTTCTGTTATGATGCACTGATTTCATCAACAGATGACAGATGTTATTCATTCGTTTAAGAACCTAATGCTTTAGGTAGAATTTTTCGTTTGCATATCCGCACCCTCACCCCACGCCCCAATACTTAGCTTGTCGGCACATTTGCTGAACATCAAAAATGCTCATCAAAGCTGTATTGCTGATAAAACTCAAGGGAAGTCCTATTTTTCTACAAATGGGGCTCGAACAAAGTCTGTAAGCAAGTTGGGATTGTGGACCCCACCAACAATTTTCTTTAGCTTCACGCCTGGTGATAGTCCCCAACGTTTGTGTATTTAGTTTTTAGCTGTATATGAGCAACGAAGGTGCCTCACCAGAGAGATTGGGCTGCCCTTCCACCTCTCCCTCCTTTGACAACGACGACATGAATTTTACACTAAATCGTTCCTTCCTATGAATGTGCTTATTCTGTGGTTGGTCCGTGCTTTATAACACATGGGGTGACGCATCTCGAGGCTGAATCGATTTTTGTATCTCTTTGTGAAGTTGATAAGTTCATGTTGATTGGCGTTGACATAGACATCACAGTTCATCTTGAAAGACAAGCCAAAACTGCATAAACTATGATTTCATTTCAATTCGTTTTCGACCAGAGGGGTGCCTTAAAGGCCAGGGGGTAGTCATGATATTTTGCACCCCCTGGTATCGTCCTTGTAGTATTGTAAAGTAGTTTGTCAATTTGTAACTTGTTTAATGTAATTTCTTATATCTATAGAAGAAAAAAAAACAAGCCAAAAATCTTAGATGTCAAATTTTTATTTTCTGAGTCCACCCACCCCCCCAGACTTTGCAACTCTACTCCTTTGGCCGTACTCCGTGAATTGATATGGAGGCCTACCTTGATTTTAAATTTATTAGTTTTTATGTGGGTAGTTAATACACCCCCATTTTAGTGCTGTATGGTATTTTAATCAAATTGAAAGTGATTGTAATGCTGAAAGTTGTTCATTCACTGCCATTATTTGGCATATTTTACTCCTTTGTAACACATTTTTTGAAGTAAACAAATAATTTTATGGATAATCGTACAATTTACTTCCAACTTTGTATTTTTGTCTCTTTCACCACATGAATTACTCGCTGTTTTTAAATAATATACTGCACACTCTTTTATTACAAGAATACCAAGCTTTTTGCCATGCCTCAATATCCTTAGATTGTATGATTTTGAGCCTAGAATTATTGTAGTTGCTACAAGTAAAGGGTTTCTTCAAGGTTCATACTGAACCTGGAAAACCTGGAAAATAGGCAATTTTTACAAAAAATCAAGGAAAACCTGGAATAGTCAGGGAATTTTCTATAATTTTTATCCAAGTCAGGGAAAACAAATTATTCAGTCAGCATATCATTTTCATTAACTATTGACATAGCTTTGTGACAGTAGGTATGCATGTATTTCCTATTGATTAGGCTTCACTTTCTTCACTTCTTTTTGTAAATTTGTGAAATGGGGGTCAGGGAAAAAGTGGATATCTTTGACTGCCATTAAGAGAATAGTCTGGGAGTTTTGATTCACGTATTTGGTATGAACCCTGTTCTTTAATTTGATTATTTCATCGTATGGCCACAGCTACATAAGTGCAGAAGATGCTTATAATACTTTATCTTCAACTGAAAAAATATTCGATAAGCTGCCCTATTGTAATGTCCAGCAGATCCCAAAGCACACAAAGGACGCACGTATCACACTTTTACAAATTAAGCATAAAAACACGCAAAACGGGACTAGCCATGGAAACTTAATACGAAAATTTATATATATATATATATATATATATATATATATATATATATATATATATATATATATATATATATATATATATATATATATATATATATATATATATATATATATATAATTACGTAAATAAGCAAGCAAATAGCTAAATATCCGAGAAAACACAAAATTTGGGGACAATTATTCTTAAATTAATCTTAGATGCCAAATGTGCAACTTCGCCTAAATACACGTTTTTTTATCAGAAAGTTTTTTTGATCCAGTACTGAAACTTTCTTAACTTTGTCACAATTCCAGTATTAAACTTTCTTAAGACTTAAAGCGCTTGATGGAGAGTTGACTCATGCATAATGGGATGACAATGACAGTGAAAATTTTGTTGGTAGTGATGGAATAGCTCTGGAATAGTGTTGATAGTGATGGAAAACCCGCAGTTTGCTAAATTGGGGGTCACAATAAAATACTATAAGGGGGTGAAAAATTTCAAAAAGTGCAGCATGACCCCCTGAAATTAAGCACAAAAGAGTACATAATTATACTCCATTTATCCCCCAAGCCCCTCTGTTTCTCCATGGTAACCATACGAAGGAGCTACAGCCTCGCTTGGATTTGCAATCGACTTTTGACTTGGGTCCTTAACCTTCCCTCCTGCTTATCTTTCCTTGGAAGGCACATCTGGAGCAAGAGTGGATGCTGAGTAAACTGTAAAGGTACTGACTTATATAGAAACAGTGCTGATTATGCACATGGCAATCAAATAAATGCATTTTTATTGCATTGTCTTCACTTTCGCAGACGCCGGCTTAATTGTTTGGCGTTTTCGCAGTTTTGCAAGAAAAGCATCAGTCACGGAATGCGGCTTATTTTATCTCTTCAGTTCGAAATGATTAGAGTTAAACTAGACCAAGCACTGCTTTTATTTTAAGCTAATCCAACTAAATGATACCCCAGAGCTATTCCATCCTTCAGTAGGTTTTTTATATATGTTCAATTGAACAGTTTATCACGCCCCCATTCCCCATTTGAAAAATAGGCACTTTTCCTTGAGATCTCGGGTGTGCAGCGGTAAATTTCCAGGTTTGCGCAAAATCACCAAATACCGTAGGCGTGCAAATGCTATAGTTTCTGGAAAGGCGCCCATTGGAACAAATTGATCAGTCAAATAGCGATGTACTGTATTTGCAGTGATCAGGTTTGACATATGCAACCCTCCTAGATAGCATAAAGTAAAAGAAAAGTGTGAAATGTCAGATTTTGCAGATATTGTCTTAGAGTAGTATAAAATGTAGTGACTGAGTATAAATTGGCATAAATTGTTATAAATGTTTGAATCACAAATATTTTTCTCTTTATTTTTCACTCAGTGGGTTTGTAGCAGAGTAGCAACTGCAAAACCATACTTATATTATATTTAACATTCTCATATTCACATTCAGATCTCATTTCACATTTTGGTAGCTGCAGATTTGAAGGATGATAATGCTAATATTGGTAGTCCGGTTTGCATTCTTTGATTTCTGTACAGGGAAATGTCACCAAACTATGGCTTGCGCACAGGTGGAAGCTGCAAAAATGGCACCACAAGTAGGGATTGTGTGGGTGCAAGCTACAAAAATCGCACCACAATTAAGGATTGTGCAGGTGGAAGCTGCAAAAATAGCACCACAATTAGGGCTTTCACCAAAGTTTGATCACAGAATACTCCTTATTCTGAGATTAGGCACATGTATGGATGGAGGTAGTAAAAATAGTGCCATAGATAGGGCTGTCACCAAATTTTGGTACGTGCGCAGGTGGATTCCCCATGCACTACAAAGAGTGTAGTCTGGTTGATAGTGCACAAATTGATCAACATAAAATTGCACAAAATTTGAAAAGGTAGCATAAAATCATACAAATGTAATGAGATCATGAAATAGTATGAGATGCAAAGTGGCATAATTTAATAGAAAGAATTTTGTTGTTGACAGGGAAGCTTGCATATGCTTGATTCAGGCTTCTCCATAAAGATTTTAGCAGGCATGTGAATATTTGTGCACCTCATAGCAAAAGTTTTGCATTGAGGGATGTGACATAACTGTAGAGGAGCATGACATGATCTGGTTAAATTTTCAAAAGAAGAAATGTGTGATGAAACACACCAAATATCATCCCCTCCCAATTATTAATTATTTGAGCCAACTCCCCGCTTTTATTGAATATAGAGAATCTGAAATCAGTTCTCAGAGAATCAATTCACTACAGTGTGCAAAAATGAAACTGTGTACCAAAGTACAAGGAACAGTTTAGAAAAGCATATTGCACACAAATAGATATTTAAAATATCTGCTTCAGCAATCTATGTTTTCTATTTTCTGTCCCATCCATTTTCCACCCCCAAATTACTCCCACCACCCCCTGGTAGTCGGTACTCTAGGGTAATTGAAGTGCATCCCAAGTTATGTCTTAAATGGAGAAGGCCTGGCTTGATTGTAGGCATCTTGGTTTTCTGACAGTTGAGTGATTTTAATGCAATGTTGATTGGCGTTACAGATTCCACTGTTACACTACTGGAGCATGCCCAAAATTCAGCTGACAGGGCTACCCTTCAGCTCCTTATTTTGAAGACACCACCTGTGTTAAAGAACTTGCATTGGTTGTGTATTATAAACCGAAATAGGCTACAAGTTCTGAATATGGTTTTGAAATCATTGCATAGTCCAGTGCTTAGATTTGCTAGTGTCCTGCACAAGGTGAAGAAACCAGAGTGCACACTGCAGCTTATAAATGGCATCAATATGCAAGGACAAATGAATAAGCTGAATTATTTTGGAGATAGATTGCTGTCCACTTGTGTCCCCAGACTTTGGATTGCATCACCAAACAATGCTTGCAGTTCATCTGCAGTGGATGATTTTAAGAAAAATTTCAAAATGTATCGACACATGCTCATGCATACATCTCAGTGAGTTTGCAAACAGGCTTGCTTTTTCCCTAGTAGAGAGACTAGAAGCCTCTGATAGGAGCAACATAGCCTCCTTGTCATACCTTTGTTGACATTTTATTGAATATGACAAAGCATGGAGATGTAGGTTTAGGAGTGCATTGAAGTTCTATCCTGTAGTCTTAGCATTATCATGACATATTTGAGCAAAGAAAACATGTTGTGCTGCAGCTTGACTTGAACCTTTTGTTAAGCATTGTTAAAGTTTAAAGTGTGTTACAATTAGCCTATCTTAGTCAATATGCTCTGCAGTATTTCAGTTTTCTTTGAGATAATATTCAATAACATCCCTTTTTCACAACATTTGTGTTTATTGATGAAGAATACCATATTCATTTTAGGACTTGAGTTGTTAATGGGTTGTACATTTGGAATCATTTCTAATTTTTTCTATTTATTTTTTATGTCCTCAAAATGCAATTTTTGCCAAGGAAAATTTCCTATGACACTATGTACAGAATACTTTGCTAAACTACAGAGACATTACCATGAGAAGCAACATATTCTGACTAGTCTGGGCCTATCTTCACCTATTGGTATGCAAACACAACCTCAAATTTAGACATAACTTCTCTTTCCTTTCATACATTTTATTATTTTTAACTTCCTTTTTAGACAGAAAAACACCAATATGAATGGACAGAAAGTCTGTCTCATTGTCATTGATGGGTGGGGAGTGTGTGAAAAGCAGGAAGGTTTGAGTTTACTTGTGTCTTTTGTCATTTTGAGTTCATGAATTTTTTATCTATCTGATGGTTTACCTTCTAAGTAGAAATGGGTTTGGCTGTTCAAGCTGCTGTAGAAATTAAGTATAAATATAGATTTAGAACCTTTTCAGGGGTCGGTTTCTTGTCCACAAACATTTTAGGTTGTTAGCTCTAGCGAGGTTCTTACAACAATGTTGATTGTTGCTATCAATTTCCTCAGTCCATCAATGAACCTATTATTATAGCTTATTAGCTGAAATTAGTTTTGGCTTCAGCTGTTTTTTAAAGAGAATATTAATGGAGTTTTGGCATTTGGTAATGTCAGCATGCTTCATCATACCAGTTTCATTTTAAGAACTCAAATGTTGTTTTCAAAAACAACCTCTTCACAATAGGAACTGATATCTTTAGGCAAGAGTAATCTTCACAAGTACTTTGAATAGTTGTCTAATCATGTTTCATTTCAATTTTACAATGATTATTTTTCCTCATCAGGGTAGACCACTTTAAAGATATTTAGTAGCTAAGGATAACTTATCAACCCATAAGTTGAAAAAGTGTGAAATTTGGATTAACATGATGTGGTGCACAAACATCATGAAAATAATTAGTTTTTTTAACTTTGCAGCCCAGAAAGTAACCTTAAGGCTAACATGCTGTAGTATGTTATCTGCTTTGTGTTTTCTAACTCAATGAAGTTGCTGCAGCCAGTTTCAACCAATGATTATGTTTTTCCTAGGAAATGCTATCTATCATGCCAAGACTCCAGTCATGGATGCATTGTGCCAAGGAGATGGCTACACAACACTAGATGCTTCTGGGCTCTCAGTTGGCCTTCCTGCAGGATTGATGGGCAATAGCGAAGTTGGCCATTTAAATATTGGTGCGGGTCGAGTTCTTTACCAAGATATTGTCAGAATTAACATGACCTCTGATAACAAGGAATTTCATAAGAATGAATATTTTGAAAAGGCATGCAGTGCTGCTAAAAATGGTAATGGTCGTTTGCACTTTCTAGGACTGGTATGTATTTTGAAAAGTTAAATTGCCTCTGGTTGTGCCAAATCACCATTGATCATGGCTCAGATTTTTGATTTCAAAGGATCAAGTAGGCAGTACAGGATTTAGTTTTGATTGAAAGCATACTGATTTACTAGTTTCAAAGGAAAGATGTGGGTAGAAGCTTATCAATCATAATATTATACCAAATCAATAAAAGCTTATTTTTGTTTAGTAAGCTACTTGTGTAAGTCATTGTGTTAACTTATTGTTAAACTTGACCTTGTTTATGAAAGCTGAGGTTATGTTTTCCCATTTATCCGACTTTTCATGCCATTAAAATATTTGCTAATCAAAACACCATTCATGGAGCCTTGGTTTTGTTGTTGCTTGTTGAGATAATAAATCATGCTAACATTATTCATTTAGAATGTCAGCCTAAAGTATGAACTATTTATATGCCTCCCAATATAAGCCAAATCAGGCAATCTTTTAGCCTGTAGCAATTGATAGTACAATTTATCAATCTTAGATAGCTTTGCAATAAAGTGTTTATATGGCTCTCTCTCAAAACTCAGAACAACTGTGTGGTTAGAGGTTTTCTTAATAGGGGGGTGCGCTTTCATCACTGACGAGAATAGTGCCCCCAAATATGGACTCATATCTGCAAGAAGATGCCCCAAAATATAGTGAAAAATCACTTTGGTGCTCCTTAAAAATATTGTCAAAGGGCACACTTGCCCTGGCCCCATTTAGCATGCCACCTACTTGGAATATATTGCATAAATCTATTACTATTCAACTTGGGTTTTGATTTCTGACTTGCTTTTTTCAATATTTTTGCTGCACATATTTACAATTACTTCTATAACTATTGTTGTTTACGTTATTTTGAGTAGGCTGTTATACCTAGCTTTTTCAGCTAATTCAGGCCTGCTATGCATGCCACATTCAAGCATGGAGCCCCTAGTTTAACATCCCGTCTAAAGGATGGTGTAGTGAGTTGTTTTGGTCATTTACCTGGAAGGTTGCCCATCAAGTGTCTGATCTTACACAGCCATGCTTAACTTCAGTTAAGCTAATGGGACTGGCTGGGCCGCTTTGCCACTCACTGCACTCTTTAATTTTAAGTTCATTTACAGTTTGCGAAGCCATGGTATATTTCTCATAGCATTAGTATATCACAAATACAGTATACTCTTGAGATCTGTGATCCTGGTTAATTGAGACCCCCCAGAGTGCGACTAATTTTCTGGGTCCCAGCAGCAACTTTGCTCTGCTGGGACTGATGTCAAAATACTGAATAACTGTTCTTTTTGAGCAAGTGTTGATTTGTTAAAATATGATTCCCTACACAAAATTGAATGATTTTGTAAAGCATAAGATGTAAAGGGGAAAGTACTTTTGGTGGACATATGCCTATACAAGTAATGATAAAGTGTAATTTCAAAGTGAATGTGTACTTGAGAAGTCATGAGGTGACATGTGGCTACTTTCATGGTCCTTCATTTAAGTAGGGCTACACCTATATTTTATCACAAGTCCCAGATATCAAGAGCTCCCCCTTACTGGGACAGATTTTAGATTCCCTTTGTATTGTAAGTCCTATAATTGCATTGTTTTTTAAGGTGAGTGATGGTGGTGTCCATTCACACATCAATCATCTCTTCTCAATGATTGAGGCTGCTAAGCAACTGCAAGTACCAAAGTGTTTTGTTCAATTTTTCTCAGATGGTCGTGACACCAGGCCTGTCAGCGGAGGTATTTCTTCTCATCTCAGAATGAAATTCACATTTTAGATTGTGACAGTTGTTTTTGAAATATTTTTCATGTGATGATAAAACTTTAATCATCTTGATAAACCTTTTTGGCAGCAGTAGGAATTATAGTTGCTATGAAGCTTTAGTATAGTATAAAGTTATTGCTGGTTAAAATTATAATTTGCAACAATCAGAGTAATGAGAGAATGGTAACAGGGTACAAATAAAGATGTTAATCATATTTTCACAACATACATTGAATGACTTGACTTGATAC
>OLMO02000297.1:1063408-1088589 GCA_900291935.2 Cassiopea xamachana
ATATATATATATATATATATATATATATATATATATATATATATATATATATATATATATATATGCCATGATTATTCATAAAGAGTATAAATTTGTAATAGAATAAATGAGTGAATGAATGAAAAACTTTATCAATTAGTTGAAAATTCATTGGAATTTTAGATGGAAAAGTAGTTGGTATATTTTATACCAAACTTGAATGAGTAGAAACTTTAGGTGACAGTACTAGTAGAATGTAGTGTTATACAATCTAAAATAATTGGATATGAAGCTGGTCCTGAAGTGAGGGGGATCAATCAAGTGTATGTTACATTAATGCAAAGGTTTTATGGCCAGTTGGGAATCCGGGAAAATCCCCATTGGATCTCTTCCAGGTGACTTACTCCTTAGGTGATAAGGTAAAGGCTCTCATTTCTCTGAACAGAGAAGAATAGTCTAGGGGCTTAACTAACTGCCTACATAAATTGAGAAGTGTGATCAATGAATTTACTACGTTCGCTCATTTCAAGACCTGATATGATGTAGAAATATGTTTAATATTTGAGTAAGGCAAAATTAGCTTTTGAGATGTGTGATATTTGCAGTTAAGAGAACTGTGATCACTTGCTGTATTTGTATTTCTTCACAATTATCTGTGCTGTTTTAAAGAAGCAGAGTGAATCTTAACAATTATCTGTACTATTTAAGAAGGAGCGTGAATCTTAGCAATTATCTGTACTATTTAAGAAGGAGCGTGAATCTTAGCAATTATCTGTAGTATTTTTAAGAGGCAGAGTGAATCTTGACAATGANATCTGTACAATTTTTAAGAAGCCAAGCAAATCTTGACATCAAAATTCCATTTCAGTTGGATACGTGCAACAACTGATTGATAAACTGAACGAGTTGCAGTATGGATCCCTTGCTACGATAACTGGTCGATATTATGCCATGGATCGAGACAAGAGACGTGAGAGAAATAAGATTGCTTATGAAGGTCTTGTACAAGGTATTGGTGAAGAGACCACTGTTGATGATGTAATAAAGGTAAGGTTTCCTAATAGCAACAGCAACACATATGCTTCGTTCTATCATCAATGAAGCAGCAAGTACCCAAGAAAAGATGCTAATTTATAGAAACAAAATGATGGTTTATCAGTCTGGGATCACTCAAAAAGTGTGCAAGGGAAGAAATTGTCTTTTTGACCCCCTCTACCCCATATGTAACATCTCGTCAGCTGACACCCCCTCTTTGTTACGTATTATTCTGGCATGAGACCTTTCCCCAGCACCAGCCTCTATTTACAAGCATAGTACAACTTGATGCAGTATAGCAAAAGACAGTTGCTCAAAACTGCTGAATTTAGAGAATTATTAAGAATAGTACAACAAGACTCAAACTTGACAAGGTCTTAAACTCTTTGCTTATTTAAATATTTTTTGGAAACACTTGTCAGAAAGCGGAAAAGTAGAACTATTGCGCACAAGTTTTGGTGTTGCGTAGCAGAAAAATATAACCCCCACCACCCCCTATATTTTGCGTAACAGTTTGTCTCAAGTGTAGTGCATACCCACTCACACCCTCCCAGTACATACTTTTTGAGTGAACCCAATGAGAAATGTAACTGATTAAATGGTAGTCATTTTGATCAGAAAAGAATCAACATTTGTGTTGTAGACGATGCAAGCAAGGTATGCAAATAATGAAACTGATGAATTCCTTAAGCCAATCATTGTCAACAAAGAAGGAATTATTAAAGGTAGGAAGAACATGCTTTTTCCTTTAAAGATTTTTTGCCTGAGGAATTGAATTTGCAAGAGTTCTCAATTATTCTACATTAGGTGACTGAAGACAAGTTCTCTATTGGTAAGAATAGCTTTGGCACCATTATAACTATTGACATACAGGGCTTGTTTTCTATGAAACTGATGTTCATGCAAGCCACAGATGTCAAGCGTCTGTACCATGGTATTATTGCCTTCTAGATATATTGCCCTTATGAATAATCTTAGTTGAAATTCTTTAAGAATTCCTTAAAATATCTACATAACTTTCAAGAGTACAAGAGTAGTAGAGCTTATAAGTTTGGAGTTACTTGCAGTACTAAAGCACGTTCTACCAAGTTTTATTTTCAAGCAGTCCTCAAATAGTGAGGGCATCGGTTGCTTTTCCCAAGAGGGCGAAACANATAAAAATGATTGAGAAACACTATTTTAAAACTGTGCAGTGAGGAGCTCACATTTTTCCCTCAAAGAGCATTCCAGCTTATGATTTTAAAAAATTTCCCTTATTGATGTATTAATAATATTGTTGTTCAATTTTGTATTTTAAATTGTATGTAATGCATTAATTTTGATATATTTGCAATATTTTATGATTAATTCGTTAGTTCCTTTTACATGTTCATTCGATACCATATCTCTTTATATATTGATTTGAAGAGATTTAGGATCGAATCGTCATTTTCCAAAATGCCTCTTTGGAGCCTAAGTTAATGTACTCATAAAGTGCATTACAAGTGTAATTCCATTCGTGAGAGAGCTCCTCCGTTTTCTTATCCCACAAGTAGTTAATTTTGCATTTAAACTCTGCTACACACAGCAATTCTTTTGCAATCTCCTAAGACTCTTGAATCCTATTACTTTTGATGAGATTGGAACAGATAAACATAGATCTGGCCTATTTTGTGAAGTCAGCTTGATCAGCCTTACTGCAAGATGTATATCTTAATACTAAGAGAGTCTTTAACTCTTTGCATTTAAATCTTTCGTGTGGCTTTTGGTTGATTCTTAATAATTCTTTATCGTTTGAAAGCTGTATTTTCATTATTGCTTTTAAAACCTGAGCTACGTCTTTCCCAAGGAAGCAGCCACAATTGCCTGTTAGAACTTGTTCCTGCAATATTTTTTTGCTAAGGGGACATTCACAAAGAACGTCTAAGCCCATGGGGGGAGGGAATCTGGTGAAATAGGGACAAGTTCGGACAAAGGGGGTCCAAAAGTAGTTTTTGGTATGAAATAAGTGGACGTCCAGGGGGGAGGGGGTACCTGAATATGGACAAGGCTGGAAAAAGGGGGGAAGGGATCTAAAAATTCACGTTTTTGTCGGATGTCGTTTGTGAACGGCTCCTATGCAAAGATATGCTGCAGGGATAAGTTCTAACAGGCAATTGTGTATGCTTGGTTCTAGGTTTAATGCCTTTCTGTTAACTACCTAGTTAGCAATGACAGAAGTTGTTGTATGATATACTGGATAAAGGAGACACCAACTTGCACTTTGAAGCTCTTTACTGTCACGAGGAGTAAACCTAGAATTTCTTCTGCCACATCTGTAATGCAAATATTCATAATTTATAGCATAAAATTAGGTACCAGCAAGTTGTTGCATTTTTACAAGCCTTTTTGGTTTTAATTTAAACTTACAGTTAATGTTTTCTCGAGGAGTCATTTGAATTCCCCCGTTCCTTTCAGATGGTGATACCCTCATTTTCATCGACTTCAGAGCTGATAGAATGCGTCAAATCGTCGAAGCTTTTGGAATCCGCCAACACTTTGAAACTGACGTCGTTGCTAAGAATTTAGTAAGTACCATATTACAGCTTTATATTCTAGCTTTATGATTGTTTTTCTATTTTTTGTTGATTTGATTCATGGAAATAAGCTACTTTACCAAGGACTAATTTTGCTTGAATGATTCATGATTTATGATCCATTTACGATTCATGATTTGTAATCCATGATTTACGATTCATGTTTCGTAATCCATGATTTGTAATTCCTTATTTTTAATCCATTATTTACGCTTCATGATTTTGAATCCATGATTTTTAATCCACGAGTTGCGATTCATGATTTGTAATCCATGATTTACGATCCATGTTCTGTAATCCATGATTTATGATCCATGATTTGTAATTCCTGATTTTTAATTCATGATTTACTATTCATGTTTGTAATCCATGATTTATATGTCATGATTTATGATCTATGATTTGCAATCCATGACTTATGATCCATGAGTTATGATCAATGATGTATGATCCATGATTTGTAATTCCTGATTTTGAGTCCATGATTTACGGTTCATGATTTATAATCCATGATTTGTGTTTCGTGATTTATGATCTATGATTTGCAATCCATGACTTATGAGCCATGAGTTATGATCAATGAGATGTGATCCATGATTTGTAATTCCTGATTTTTAATCCATGATTTACGGTTCATGATTTGTAATCTATGATTTGTGTTGCATGATTTATGATCCATGATTTGCAATCCATGACTTATGATCCATGAGTTATGATCAATGAGCTATGATCCATGATTTATGATTCTAGAATATATTTTGTATGACACAATACAAAGCAGAATTCCCATTTGATGTCCTGTTTCCCCCTGTTACGCCCAAAAACGTTCTGGCGGAATGGCTTGCCTCCAAAAAGATGCCACAATTTCACACGGCTGGTATGTTAAGTCTAAGCCATATTTCATGTATCTTGGTTTTGCAACTGCATTCGCCAACAAAATTTTACATGGCCTAAGATTGTTTACATTTTAAAGATACGCTATCTCACCTTGCGGGCAACAATCTCCTGCAATCGGAGGACAGTTTAGGAAAATGTATGTTTCCTGCTCACTCTTTATTTTAGTTTTCTGTTTTATTTCTTGCTGTTTTTACTTTCTTCTCATATCTTTCTATTTTGAATTCGGAACAGAAACAGAAAAGTATGCGCACGTAACGTTCTTCTTCAACGGTGGTGTTGAACATCAGTTTGAACTCGAAGACAGAAAGCTGATACCCTCACCAAAAGTTGCGACTTATGATTTGGAGCCAAAAATGAGCTGCTTGGATGTTGCAGACGAGGTATCATTTGTGCAGTTTATGCTGAACCTGGAAAACCGGGAAAATAAGCCATTTTTATGAAAAGTCAGGGAAAACCTGGAATAGTCAGGGAAATTTCTGTAACATTTATCCAAGTCAGGGAAAAGTCAGGGAAAAACAAATTTTTTAGCTCATATTTTCATTGACTCATGCATGATTGCTCGCAAAGTGGTTGTTTCATTTGCTGTCAGTCAATGAAACTTTATCACTTTGCATAATGCTATTGTAAGTATATATAGATTAACTATTTATTAGGTTCCATTTTCTTTGCCTATTTTCGTAAATATGTGAAATGGGGGTCAGGGAAAAAGTGAATGTTTTTAGCTTTCAGTCAGGACATAGTCAGAGAATTTTGATTTGCAAATTATGTATAAACCCCGTATAGAAACAAAGATTTAGAGGCCCAATGGATATTAGGATCATTGTAGAGGTAGAAAATTTGTTCGCTGTTGCACGAATGATCCAAATTTATGCTTAGCTACTTTCCCCTGTCTTCTTCTTCATGATGCTCTTTTTGATCCATTTTTCCTTCTCTTCTTTGTCTCTTTCCTGTCCTCCCTCCCTCTTTCTTGACCCCTTGTACTCTATTTCTTTCTCTCCTTCTTCCCATCTATACATTATGATATGTAACTAGGATTGTTATCCCCTAATCAAACAGAATAGTTGTTTGCATACACGGGTTTTTTATAAGAAACCCATCATTTTGCTTGAGCCTCAATTTTCTTAACTTTTCCCGAAATTTAGCCTGAGATTCTCTTAAATTTTCTTAACTTTTGCTGAAATAAACTGATGACTAAAATGGGTTAAAAATTCTTTGTTTATCGTGTATACTCAAATTTGAATTCCATATTTAGCATTTTGAATGCAATAATGATATAATATCGATTTTGGCCAACAAAAACATTTAATCTTAGAAACTGAGCCTTATGATTTTCTTTAGATTTGGGCCTAATTTTCTTACAGAGTTTTTTTTTATGAAGAGAACGTGTATTTTCCTGCCACAGCATTGTTAACAGGGGGAGTAATATGAGTGTCTGTGCTTTTTAGATGGCAAAAACCATAGCAACTGAGAAGTATCCATTCGCGATGTTAAACTTTGCTCCACCGGATATGGTCGGCCACACTGGTGTTTATGAAGCTGCTGTGAAGGCGTGTGAAGCAACTGGTAATACGTTTACTAAGATTTTCATTAATTTTCATAGATGCGCAGGGTTTATACTGAATCTGGAAAACCTAGAAAATATGACATCTTTACGAAAAGTCAGGGAAAATCTGAAAAAGCCAGGGAATTTTCTATGATTTTTATCCAAGTCAGGGAAAAGTCAGGGAAAACAAATTATTTAGTCCACATATCGTTTTCATTAACTCTGCATTTATTTATTTATTTCAATATTTCAAATAACTATAGAAGATAAAAATTTCAGCTATGTTGCTGTTTTACAAACTGTCCAGTTCCAACAATAATTAAAAAGCTTCTAAGATCCAGAAAAAAATCTAGAAATAAGTACCAAATGTGAAATGGTTGTTTGCAAAGTGGTTGTGCCATTTGTTGTCAGAAAATGTGAACTTTATCACTTTTTATAGTGCTATAGGAAGTATATTTAGATTACTTATCTTTTAGGCTTCATTTTCTTTACCTATTTTAGTAAATGTGTGAAATAAGGGTCAGGGAAAAAGTGGGTGTTTTTCAGTATCAGTCAGGGAAAAGTCAGAGAATAGTCGGGGAATTTCGATTCGTGCATTGGGTGTGTCTGAATTTCTGATAAATATAAACATTTTAGATGATGCTATTGGTAGAGTGAAGGATACTTGTGACAAACATGGGTATGTGATGATGGTAACCGCAGACCATGGTAACGCAGAACAGATGATAAGTGAAAAAGGCGGACCACATACTGCTCATACTACTTATAGAGGTAAGTTATGTTTGCAGTTCTATGAATATTCAGTAGGGACTTTATTAGTGTTATAGGAGATTCTTGATTATTCTCAGTCTGGGTTTTTACGCTTACAGAAACTGTCCTGCCTTTGATTTAATCATAGCTTAAGGGCTGCAAGTCTCAATACAGGCTATTTTTGGAATCCTTGTGGTAAAATATGGCTCGATTGATACTCCATAGTGGCTTGAACAGTGCTGGATGATTTTTGCTTACAATACTGGACGTGGCAGATTGAATCCTTTACGGTAAATAATGGAAAATTCAATAAAGTTTGGTTTTAACTGTTTGAAACAAGAAGGTTCCTCCCACTTGGGAGAAATATAGAAATATTTTGTAGTGAGGAGGCGTTGCCATTGTTCTGTTTTGTTTTGACTTTTGTATCGAAAAGAACAGAATGCGATGAGGTCTGAAAGGCAGCAAATTTTTAAGCCTTCATAATCTAATTTATTTCTGGAACTTTTCTTTTAGAAAAATTCCAGAGCAATTCCTAATAAAGATACGTTGTTTCTAGTGCTTTAATGAACTTAATCAGTTATATGACTATCAGAGGTTTTTTTATCATCAACTTCATTTAAAACAAACCTGACATTAAATTTACAGTACAATGTACCCCCGTGGTCAAAAAGACATTGGGTCACCGAGTTCTGGCTGTGGGTGGTACCTACATTATAACAGCAATTTATAATACATAGAACAGAACGAAATGAGCACAAAAGACTGGGAAAAAATACAAACAAAACGTACAAGAATTTTGTCTCAAGATAGATGCCAGAAAGTCCCATGAAAGCAAAATATTTATATATATTTATATAATTTATATATATATATATATATATATATATATATATATATATATATATATATATATATATATATATATATATATATATATATATATATATATATATATATATATATATATATATATATATATATATATATATATAAGTGATGATCGTGATTGATTGATTTTGTAATATTCATATATAATTTCAAAAGTAGATGTTTGTTAATTGTGTTTTTTCTACATTTAAAAACAAATAAAACAGATACAAGCTACAAAACTACAAAAACATTTTATTGTAGCACCTGCAGCGAGAAAAGACAGACAGTCACTGGGTTCTCACTGCAGATGCCACTTACAATTTCTCTTTAATAACTCCAATGTATCCCTTTGTGGAATCCATCTAAGCCTCACATCAAATGTGAAGCAGAGAACAATGACTGTTTTTTGGGAAGCTAAGCGTTTCTAAGCTCGCTAGGAATGACAGATAGAAAAATCTACACCAGAGATATCTGTTAATTGTGTCACAGAATTTCGTACGACAATGATTGGGACCTGCACAATTTGATCTCTTCAAAAGGCCTACCCCTTTCACACACCTTTCATTCATTAAGCATTTTGGCTGTTAAGGCTGTTATTGTACTTGTTTCACAGCACGAAACTGCACGTTGGTACTACACATGTTGGTACTACACGTTCTGTAGTACCAACAGACTANACATACATACATACATACATACATACATACATACATACATACATACATACATATATACATATATACATATATACATACATACATACATATGGAAGAGATATATTCAAATCTTGATTGAGGTACACGCTTTTTTTATAAGAAAACCGTTATTTTCCTGAACCTCAATTTTCTTAACTTTTCTCGAAATTGAGCCTGAGATTTTCTTACAATTTCTTAACTTTTACTGAAATAAACTGATGACTAAAATGGATTAAAAATTCTTTGTTTATCGTGTATACTCAAATTTGAATTCCATATTTAGCATTTTGAATGCAATAATGATATAATATCGATTTTTGTCCAACAAAAACACTTAATATTAGAAATTGAGCCACGTGATTTTCTTTAGATTTGGGCCTAATTTTCTTATAGAGTTATTTTATGAAGAGAACGTGTATTCTCCTGCCACAGAATTGTTAATAGAATATTTGGCTTGAAGAACAGGGGGAGTAATATGAGTGTCTGTGCTTTTTAGATGGCAAAAACCATAGCAACTGAGAAGTATCCATTCGCGATGTTAAACTTTGCTCCACCGGATATGGTCGGCCACACTGGTGTTTATGAAGCTGCTGTGAAGGCGTGTGAAGCAACTGGTAATACGTTTACTGAGATTTTCATTAATTGTCACTCCAGGGTTTATACTGAACCTGGAAAACCTGGAAAATATGACATCTTTACGAAAAGTCAGGGAAAACCTGAAAAGCCAGTGAATTTTCTATGTTTTTTATCCAAATCAGGGAAAAGTCAGGGAAACCAAATTATTTAGTCCACATTTCGTTTTCATTAACTCTGCATTTATTTATTTATTTCAATATTTCAAATAATTATAGAAGATAAAAATTTCAGCTATGTTGCTGTTTTACAAACTGTCCAGTTCCAACAATAATTAAAATGCCTCTAAGATCTAGAAAGAAATCCAAAAATAAGTACCAAGTGTGAAAAGGTTGTTTGGAGAATGGTTGTTCCATTTGTTGTCAGAAAATTTGAACTTTATGACTTTTTATAGTGCTATAGGAAGTATATGTACATTACCTATCTTTTAGGCTTCATTTTCTTTACTTATTTTTGTAAATATGTGAAATGAGGGTCAGGGAAAAAGTGGGTGTTTTTCACTATCAATCAGGGAAAAGTCAGAGAATAGTCGGAGAATTTTGATTCGTGCATTGGGTGTGTCTGAATTTCTGATAAATATAAACATTTTAGATGATGCTATTGGTAGAGTAAAGGATGCTTGTGACAAACATGGTTATGTGATGATGGTAACCGCAGACCATGGTAACGCAGAACAGATGATAAGTGAAAAAGGCGGACCACATACTGCTCATACTACTTATAGAGGTAAGTTATGTTTGCAGTTCTATGAATATTCAGTAGGGACTTTATTAGTGTTATAGGAGATTCTTGATTATTCTCAGTTTGGGTTTTTACGCTTACAGAAACTGCCCTGCCTTTGATTTAATCATAGCTTAAGGGCTGCAAGTCTCAACACAGGCTATTTTTGGAATCCTTGTGGTAAAATATGGCTCGATTGATACTCCATAGTGGCTTGAACAGTGCTGGATGATTTTTGCTTACAATGCTGGACGTGGCAGATTGAATCCTTTACGGTAAATAATGGACAATTCAATAAAATTTGGTTTCAACTGTTTGAAACAAGAAGGTTCCTCCCACTTGGGAGAAATATAGAAATATTTTGTAGTGAGGAGGCGTTGCCATTGTTCTGTTTTGTTTTGACTTTTGTATCGAAAAGAACAGAATACGATGAGGTCTGAAAGGCAGCAAATTTTTAAGCCTTCATAATCTAATTTATTTCTGGAACTTTTCTTTTGGAAAATTTCCGGAGCAAATCCTAGTAAAGCTACGTTTTTTCTAATGCTTTAATGAACTTAACCAGTTAGATGACTATCAGAGGTTTTTTTATCATCAACTTCATTTAAAACAAACCTGACATTAAATTTACAGTACAATGTACCCCCGTGGTCAAAAAGACATTGGGTCACCGAGTTCTGGCTGTGGGTGGTACCTACATTGTAACAGCAATTTATAATACATAGAACAGAACGAAATGAACACAAAAGACTGGGAAAAAATACAAACAAAACGTACAAGAATTTTGTCTCAAGATAGATGCCAGAAAGTCCCATGAAAGCAAAATATTTATATATATGTATATAATTTATATATATACATGCATATATATATATATATATATATATATATATATATATATATATATATATATATATATATATATATATATATATATATATATATATATATATATATATATATATATATATAAGTGATGATCGTGATTGATTGATTAATTGTATTATTCATATATAATTTCAAAAGCAGAGCTTTGTTAATTGTGTTTTTTCTACAATTAAAAACAAACAAAACAGATACAAGCTACAAAACTACAATAACACTTTATTGTAGCACCTGCAGCGAGAAAAGACAGACAGTCACTGGGTTCTCACTGCAGATGCCACTTACAATTTCTCTTTAATAACTCCGATGTATCCCTGTGGGGAATCCGTGTAAGCCTCACATCAAATGGGAAGCAGAGAACAATGAATATTTTTTGGGAAGCTAAGCGTTTCTAAGCACGCTAGGAATGACAGAGAAAAATGTACACCAGAGATATCTGTTAATTGTGTCACAGAATTTCGTACGACAATGATTGGGACCTGCACAATTTGATCTCTTCAAAAGGCCTACCCCTTTCACACACCTTTCATTCATTAAGCATTTTGGCTGTTAAGACTGTTATTGTACTTGTTTCACAGCACGAAACTGCACGTTGGTACTACACATGTTGGTACTACACGTTCTGTAGTACCAACAGACTANATTTACGTACTTGTCTCACTTCCACCTAATCTTTATTGAAACAGCAAGCAGACTACGAGCCATCTAATGTCAGTAATCGTCTTACCCTTTGAACAGCATTAACAGACAATGTTGTGTTGGCCTTTTCATTGGAGAAAAGTCAGTCAATATTATGGTTGATCGTTTTAATTCTAATAATCTTACATGGCCTAATACATTTAGGTGAAGGTAATTGTTTATATAGGCGTAATTTTGAAACAGTTACTCGGGTTTTTTGGCTTTTGAATGAGACTTCACTTCAAAATGCATTTAAAGCGATTTATTAAAGTACTTTATTAGGATATATTAGAAAGGAAAGTAGATCGTAATTAATATGGACATAAGTTGTAGAACGAGTAGTTTCGTGGGATTTATAAATTGATCATTAGATGAGTTAATACACGAGTTTGAAGTTCAGTCTGAACAGTAATGTTTGCAGAAGCTGAAGAAACCCGAGCAAGCTTATGTAGGTAAATTGCCAAAATAATTGGTACCCACAGGCTGAATTTATCCACACTATGAGCTGTCCAACGTGTTTCTAGAAACCAGACTTTCCAGAGGAGCTGTCTGATTATTTTGGGGGATAACAGAGAATCATCATACCNCATATCGTATCAACAATTTATTTATAGTAGGCAAAAGAAATTTAGATAGCAAAATTGCTGCTAATTAAGGCCTACTGGCTTAGAAAATTAAAGTATATTTTAATATATTTGAATGCCCAATTTGGAAATGGGCAAATGAAACTGTCAATGACAGAGGCTGGAATTGCATTGAATGAATTAAGTTTTTCACATCAGAGTCTCGTACTCTCGTTGATGAATACGGTAGAAGTTTTTCCTAGTTGTCGCATTTTGATTATTATTTTTTTTTTAATTTGTTTTTAATTTATTAGTGTCATAGAGAACACCTTTATGCAGAGACATATGGTAAACTGTTGTTTGAGGTGCAGTAATACACAAAGCCAATTTCCTGTTTGTCCGAATTTTTGTTTTTGCTTTTGCATAGATTAAGTTTAGATGAACCTTACTCTTAATGGTCCAACTTTTGTGTTAGAAAAGACAAAGCATCTTTTCGGGACTGATTTTTTAGCTTTGGGAATATTGCACCCCCAAACCCCTTAGACGTGCGCCCCCGTCTTTATGCCAATTATATTAGCATCTTTTACAATTAATTTTTAATCTCTTTTCGCTTTTAGTCCCTTTTTGCATTACAAAAGGTGTGAAATTTCGCAGTTTTACGCACAATGCTGCGCTGTGCGATGTTGCACCCACAGTATTGGCCGTTATGGGGCTAGATAAGCCATCGGAAATGACAGGACAATCCTTGGTATGAAAGAGAGCCTTGAAATATGGACGCTTTTAGGAATTAATTATTTCATCTGCTGAGTGGTTTCCAGTGAGACTGGTAACTTGTGTGAATTTACTATTTATTTGATTCTGATTTCAGTTTAATGGTGATTATTATTTTTCATCACATTCGTAAATATATGAATTCAATGCTTAAAAGTAAACGCTTACAAGACTTGTTTGCATCTGTTCTCTTTCCTCTTGCATGAACGTGGAAGAATTCTGATTTCATACATGAATAAATTAATTGATTTTTATCCATTCTTTCATGTATTGATTCATCCAACTGTTCTTTTATTCACTCCTATATTGGTTCACTTATCAATTCGCTCATTTATTGACTCATACATGCATTCGTTTTCTCATTTTTTAATTCATTCATTTACGAAATCATAAGCTTACTTGTTGCATTCTATACTTTCCTTCTCTCCTTTCGTCACCATAATTATCCTTCCTTCTTCCATTCTTCGTGATGTTTTACATCTTTTTGTCGACCTCATCTTGATTTTTTTCTACAACAGATAGCTCATCAGACCGGCCTAATGTCACATTGTGCCATCCCATTGATATTTAACTTATAGTTTAATTTTGTTAGACATACCTCAACATCTATACTGAGAAACGCAGATAATTTTTAGAAGCTTTGTTTCATCAGGGTTCCACGGGTTCTGGAAAGTTTTGGAATGCTATGGAATTAATAATTCCATTTTCCAGAACCTGAAAAGTTTTTGAAAGAGAAGTTTTTCAAATTGGTTATGGCAAGGTTTTGGATCTTTGTTTGGGAAAATTCTACAGTATCCTAAAATGGATATAATTTAAGGTCTTTTCATTTACCGTAGATATGCTTGTTCATTTTAGTATTTATAATATAAACCATGGTACACTAAGAAAATCATAAAATATAGCATTGAAAATATCGTTTATATATTTTTTGGGCTGCCAAAATGGAACGAAAATATTTTTCATGGTTTTGGAAATTTGGTAATTTGCCTTTGGAAAATTTTTCGAAATATTTCAAAAGTATTTTGTATGAACCCTGTTTGATAGATCCTTACAGGCAGTTCCTTGTCAGCTGGCTTTCCTAATTCAGTTCCTTGTTTTTGGTCCTAGCCTTATATTGGCTGCATTAAGCTTCGTTTGTTGTGAAACTGTGGTCAATTGATGGGTTGTAGCGCGATTGTTGTTCAAAAGAGAAATACTTTGTCCTATTGTCGCCTTATATCAATCTATGCATAAACTTTCGGCTTTACTGAGATAGTCAGAGGTTTACTTTTAAAAGTTTTTTGAAAAGAGAAGGGTTGTGAATGTTTACCGATGCTCTATCCTTTCAGCGTGTTATGTCTTGGTATTTTTGCAGCTTATCAAAATGCGGTTGGAGACAAACTATTAATTTCGAATATGCTGAATACGTGTAAAATTTTGTTGGTGGGAAGTCTGTTAGAAATTGCAGTTTACATATGAACTTAACAGCCAGATGAACTGTGACTGAATTGCACCCTAGTTGGGGATTTCAGCCAAATCAGTATTCTGTGAGAATTTTGAAGACTGTCTCCATGGCCAATTAATCCTATGTCTAAATCCCCTAAGCTGTTTGTTAATTTCTAGGTCTGATGTCATAGACTAATTGTGCACCTAGATACCAGCAACAATTCCCAATGGCAAATCAGATAAAGAGATTAGTTTTTAAGAGAAAACTGTTTTACTCCTTGGACATTACATACAGATAATGTATAAATATTTTTAACATCTTACTAAGTTAGCTCTTCAACGATCAGAAAAGCGCTTGCCCTGTTTTAAGTATCCATGGCAACGATGTAGCTGGTGCTTTTGTTTTGGAGAAGCAGCACCTTCATCTTACATGGAACAAGAATTTATGCATGAAAGTTTATATAGTGTAGGTTTTACAAAACCTTTTTTCGACAACCGTGCTACCCTACTGCTTCGTGTCTGATCTAGAGGACCTTGTTATACTGACCACACAGGGCTCCAACTGCTACTGGGAGGGAACATATATGAACGATTTTCTTTCCAGCATTTGACACCAGAGAGTAATTTTTGATGTACATGCAATGTTTTTTTCGTCAAACAATGTCATTAATACTCGGTTGATAAGATATTTTTTGACATTGAACCCTCAAAAACTACAGCATCTTCGATTCGTGAAGTTCTTCTTTTTTACTTTAACCGTGAGACTGCTCAGTTTTATAAGCAAATCTTTTGATGTTTATGATAGTTTTGTCAGAGTTTAGTAAACAAACGCGACACAGACAAAGAAGGTTGAATATTAAAGAAAAAGAGCGCAATGGCGTGCTTGTGCAAACACTTACTGTGAGTGGAAATATGTCTTTTTAAGGACAAACCATAATCTAGGCGTAGTTCTACGATGAATCTAGCATTGTAAACATTGTTTCACCATGAAACCTGTTCTCTTACTTTCTTCTTCTATCTGAAGGCTTCATATAACCTCTACTACTTAGATTCGAGCATTGGTGAATGCAAAGTTCCCAACATTTGTAATCAATTTATCAGATTTGGGAGAGAGTTGTAAGGTGCACTTCAGAAGGAATTCATTTCTCATATCACTTTAATTCTCCAAAACGTACACTTATTTTCTGAAATTTCTTGTATACACCATACTATATCTTTCTTCACCACCAATAATCATGACATTACTTCGTGTAGACCATATATTGATAGTTTTATCACTGCGGGATTTCTTTGTCATTATTTTTACACGTTAAAGAACAACCCTTTTTCAGACAATAACATTTTTCAGCCTATTCACATTGGAACTTCCAATGTATTTGAAATCTGCCTTTCTGATTTCACTTCAAGCAAGTGTCCATGTGCAAAAAATCACTGTTTTGCTGAATTTAGTAGCCTATCTTTGTTTTGGTCCTTGAATTCTAGTTTTATGCTCTACTAATCAGCGGTCTATGGCGATTTATTCACCTTAATTTTATGCAGTGTTCAGCTCAAACTAGACTACCGTTGTAGACATGTTTTCCTGTAGAGAAAAATCTTTCCTATTCAATGGCCCCATTTTATTGCGCCGTGTGATCACGATAGGAAAGCATTTACGGCTGAGTTGTAAAGAGCGTGTTTTAATTATGAAGGGATGTAGGCAATTTAAACCCGGAGAATTTCATTATACATTTTCAAAATTGAAATATTTTTGTGTAAATGCTGTAGAGTTTTCTGTGTCACCCGTGCAATTTGATCCAGCTTTTCAGTTATGATTTAATCTCTTAATACATCGTATACCTCCACCCAGCAGCTAGAAGCAAATTCTTGTTCTAAAGCAAATATTCGCTTCTGTCATCGTAAGCCTTTGGGGGTGATTTCGTGAACGAAACCATTCCAAGCTGTTGAAGAAGGTTTGACCAATGATTCCAACGTGGAGGGGCCTGGTCGCCAAAGTCGGGATAAGCTCAAATAAAGTAATCAAATTTGCTATTGTATGAAAAAGTGGGGGTCAATGCCCCTTGCCCCCCCGGTTTTCACGCTTCTGTAATATGAGAGGATACAATTTTACAAAAGCCTAAACAAAATCCATTTCTGGATATATGACAAACTCAACTAGCATTAAAAAGTCAAATTTTCTTGGCCTTTTTTGCCTCTGACAACCTTATGTATAAATAGTTTCCCCTAAATGCTTCCATGTATTTTCCCTCATTCAGATACATGGAATTTGCGCCTTTCCTCTCCTGGTAGGACAATATTTTCACTGGAAAGTGTGATTGAAGTATTTTCAAATTCCTTGTTACATCAATCTCGATGCCCCCTCGCATCTGATTGCGTGAAAACTTTACTCTTCTTCCTGCTACTGATGATCAGTCAGTTGCAGAGATGTGCCAAGACACTTTCCGTGTGGGGGGGGGGCGTTTTGACCATTTGACCAACTACTGTTACTAACAAAAATGGTTAAGGAAAACACCGTGGCTTTTTTGACCGACTTTCTTGCAATTTCAAAAATATTGGGGAGCGTGATGCCCCTCTCCCCACGCCCCCAAAACACACATCGTTGGTCAGTTGTATGCTCTGTAAACACGTGACTTGAGTATATTTCTTTCAAGGAAGCCGTCTTCATGAATCCAGACATTATCTTATCGCCACTACCCTCGAAGACTTTTCAAATTCAAATTGACAACCGCTCACCAAAATGACCTCTGTGACATGCTTTTGTCTCTTTGAGCTTTCTATAAATATTTAAATTCACTGTTTGCTTATTTTATGAATAATTCTTTCAACTTTCATTCTCATAGTACATACATTATTAAGCTCTGTATAAGTTTTTCATAGAGATAACTTCCTAGATAGCTTTCAGTACAGTCCATCGCTTGGTAACGTGCAACCGTGCGAGTAAAAATGAGTTATTTCTTATCCAGTTGGGTCATTTTTCTACTCTCGTTAACTCTTGTAAGGTAAAGATTTCTTTTGACGCCCTGCGAAGGAGTTCAGTTTCGTTGGATCCACTATAACTTAGTGCCTGGTTTTTTTCGCTTTGTCTTTGCAAGTGATGTAACAGCTGCGCTAGTGTTTGTACCTTTAGAATGAAAGTATCGAAGATTTTGTGTAAAACATATCCAAGGTAGGTTCTACTTTTGCTTGACCGTCATTTAAATTCCTGATAAACTGACCTTTTATGTGTTTTTAGAATTGATGTTTACATGTTTTTTTCATAAGAAAGTAGTTTATAACAAAGTGGTAGCCGCTCAAGAAGTTAAGAAAGTTCAGTACTGGATTTGAGATTCACGAAAGTTTTTTGTGTCTATGTATTTAAAGTTCTATTTATCATTGTTCAAAATGTCATGTATGTGATGTTGGCTATGCTGTTAACAGTTTAGCTTCTGTTGTTTAATAAGATTTATCATCATTTCAAGTGTACATGGGGGTTTTCACTTTCCATTAATGTGTATGCGCAAAAAATATATGAAGTCAAGAATTTTTGCTAAGAACGTCTTCAGAAAGTTTTGATACTGGAATCGTTAAAATGTTAAGGAAGTTTCAGTCTAGGCCAAAAACTGTCTTATGAAAAAACCTGTACTTCGTTTTGATCAATGTGGAATGTTTGAACTCTTTGGTTTTGACCAGTCTTTCTTATTTGTGAGTCTCTGTGTAGTGATAAAATGTTCTTTTTAGGTAGTGCTATTGGTAATAATCCTCAAATTTTACTTGTATAGGCTTGACTATCTCATTTCTGCTTGCTTGGAACGTTCAACTGTTGCTAGATTCATTTCTCATTGGAATGTCTCATTTGTGAGAACGATTCAACACCATAAATCTAGTCAATGACCAAAACAAGAACCAGCTACGAGATCCAGAATAAGCTTGGTTTTCTCATAAAAAAGTATTGAAAGGGGGAAGGTGGTCAGAGGGAGGGAAGGACTTAGATATTTATGAACCTTTGCTTTTTTTTATTGGTCAATTCACCATGTACGAAATTATCATCTGTAATCAGTGCATGTAATGTTAACTATTTTTTTTCTCATGGTGCCTATGACTCTGCGTTTTCAAATAATACTATCATAAATCTTTATTGGTTTTCTCTTTTAGAATTTTGGTCATTCATTTTAGTTTGAAAATGGAGCTGATATTGAAGCCAAACTGCATATCATCCATCGAAGTACCTTCACGTGTATTACTTTAACCACAGTTTCCCCCTTACTTGCATCTATTTCGTAATAGGAAATGAAGTATTCTTAGAATAGAGGGCATGCGCAGTTGGTCTACATGAGGAATCCGTAAAGCAACAAAGTTCTGGGTCTAGTCCGATATTGATTGTTGAATTGCGCGTCATATTCAGTCAGACTGATGATATCACAGTTTTCATTGCGCAGTCATATAGGGACTCATGACTTGTCCTCCAGGATCTACTGTAAGCACTGCTTTTTGCCTCACAGTAAACATGCTATCCATTTCTGCTACTGATAATCTTCTCATCTGTTATGCATCTGGGATAAACAGCCTACTAGTATCCAGCTAAGCCGTTTGATCATGAGCAAATACAACTGGCCTAAATTAGTCTATTTGCTTCATTTTGCTAGAGTTGCGTAGCTTGACACCGTATTTCATGAGAATCACAACAGCTGTATAAGGTGGCACCTTTACTCAAACAACATTTTGGGTGGAATAGGAATGAGTTAAACAACCTTTCGTTGACGAGAATTTTTCATATCATGACGCAAAACTTGAGTTTTCAATCATGCAACTCCCACACATTTACGACATTGCTTAAGCCGATTTTCTTCTGATTTCTTCTGAATCATTTGTCTTTAAAGCAGCTTTTTTTATTTGTCGTTATTCCCCTTGATATATCTTCTTAGTAAATTCAGTTGATTTCTTGCATGCGTTCTGTTTAACTAAACTTTGCTGGAAAACCGGAAAAATTAGTCAACGATAGAACGCATTATCGAAGAATCGAAAGCAGATTTTACCTCCTCCAGTTTATCTTTCTCATATGAAGTCACTTCGCTTATAAGCTCCATCTTTGCTTTTACAGGTCACTGTCTCATTGCTGCGAAGACTGGTTCTCTTCTCTACGGTAAGTATTTCGTGTCACTTTCTTCTTACTCGTTAGAATTACCATCATAATAGACGGCATATAGCATGAACGAAAATTGCATCTTTCAAAGACACGAATTGACCTTAATTTTTCCACCTTAATGCGCAGGGGTTACTTATCGCATGCCCAGGCTGTGCCGGGTATATGATCCACGTTTTTCCAAGTGGGCAATGAGAAGCTTGTACAGAATAAAGCCTCGATTACATTGTCTGTTACGAGACCCAGTATTGTCCTTATTTCTTGTCCTATGAATTCTTTCATTAATTCATTAATTCAATTTTATACTTTCGTTTATGCTATATATCTTATATTATGGTATTCCATAAGTGGAAAGAAGCTTGATGCCATTTACTTTAGAACCCATTTAAGTGGAAAGAAGTTTGATAGCATTTGCATTTTGAGCCATTTTGTTGGTTATACACCCCCTTTCCTAAATTGAATTGAATTGAATTGAATTGAAGCTAAATTGAAAAATTCAAGTTCAGTTCAGTTTCATTTTAAATTCCACAACATATAAATAATTTGATATACATACAATAAAGCTAGGATAGCAAACTACAACAGATGATAAATAATGACAAATATTACAAAGAGGGTACAAAGAATTTTGGTATGGAGGAGAATTTATGTAGGAGCTCTCTCAATAGGTTAACTAATCGAGGAGAGAGCACCCCCGATGCAAAAATCTTACATTTAAATTAGGAAATCCTTTGATGTTTAAAATTCAAAATATACTAAACTTATCAAGGAACTCAAGATTAGTACTTAGTTGAGAAAATGTGTAACTGTAGATCCCGAGGTTCTTATACTTGGGCTATTATTGTATGTCTTATATTGTGGTATGTCATAAGTGGAAAGAAGTTTGATAGCATTTGCATTTTGAGCCATTTTGTTGGTTATACACCCCCTTTCCCTTCGTAAAATAATTATGTAGATCTAAGGACGCGTGGTCTAACAATTGGCTACATGTTAAGAACCTTATTCGCTTTGATCGATCCATTTTAGTCTGAAAGCTTCTCAATAAGCTATGCCCTGAAAGCCTATGGAATATGTTCCAATTTAGATCATCTCTATCTAATTGCAATACTAGAAATGATAAAAACCTGCAAATTCCAAAAGTAAAGCTTGAATTCTCCAAGAAAGGATTTCAATATGCTGGCATTAGGGCCTGGAATGATATTCCAAATAATATAAGAGAACTGTCAACGCTAAGTCTGTTAAAAAGTCATCTACGAAGACATGAAAAAGGGATTGGAAACATTAGAAAAAGTTAATAAGAAGCTAGGAAGTTGAAGGTCGGAATAAGCGGGGCGGTAGGGTAGAAAAAATGCTTTGAATTCTAGGATAATACTGCTATGAAGCACTGTATGTTCATAAATCTGGTGTCTATGGTCGTAAGAATGTAAGCAGCACAAGAGCATTGCTAACATATAAGAAGATTTGTTCAAAACATCTGTTTGGAACACATTTTGAGGAATATTAATTAGCAGGAGGGATGGTAATTAGGCACTTGATAGTATGATAAAAGTACCTTGCAAATGAAAGTATTGTAGGAAAAAAGGAACTTCTTTCGTACACACTTGGGTGTGTCAACTCCTCCTCCCTCGACTCCCCTCCCCCCCAGTAGTGCATACATACTAGATGAATGACCCCTTTGGTAACTAGTTTGGATGCGGTCCACCGGTTATTGATTCAGTAGCATACCGATAATGGGCGACGTGGCCTAATGGTTAGAGCACATGCTTCCCGTGCGGAAGGCGTGCGGTTCGAGTCCCTCCCTTCATAGTGCGGAATAATAATAACTGAAAACACGACCCCCTGGAAGAGCAGCAATATTAGTACTACTCGCCAATATGCCTCTTAATTTTTTTCTTAATATATTATTTAAAGTTTATATATGTATATGTAATATTTTAGTTGCTGAAGGGCTATTTTTCGTGTATAAATAATCGATTACATTACATTACGTTACAGTCCGACTCGATACCCTAACTGAATCCTCGCTCACTGTTCACCCAGCAGCGAAGGGGTACCCGGTGGCAACACTGGGGAGATAAAGGAGGCGAGGAAAGGAATTGGCCACCTTACCTCACTTGCCGATGGCTCAGGATAAGTGTCCTCTCTTACAAGCACTCTCCCACGTACGAAAGTATACGGGACTACCTTTACTTTTAGCATACCGATTATTAGAAAGTAGTGTAATAATATCTGCATTTTGAAGCCATCTTGTTTATGTACTTTCCCTTTCCCTTCTTAAAATAATAATCTAGATAATATTAACGGAATGTGATCAAAAGTAAGAAAAGTATGTTTACAAATAAATCCTTAAGGTTTAGCAAAGGTTGTTTATACATATCCTTTAAGCATGTTAATCTTTTGATGGGGAATCGGCTTTACTTGCATAGATCCGTAAAGCTTAGCTTGCTCCATTACTTTTTGGTGTTCTCTAATGACTTTTTCTGTTCATTTCACGGTGGCAGTTTTCAGATGCAAATGTATTGGTGACTAGCACCGTAGCTCAACGTGATTGACTCATTCTGAAACTTGAAGAAGTCCTGTTTTATACAAATAGATACTGCATAGCATGGCCTCTCTAATGCCCTGTGATTCCAACTGAGGCTTTTCGAAATTCCTACCTCTATACCTCTCTACGCGATGCCTCAGCGCTTTTTCTGCTGATTCTTCTACAGTTTTCCGACTATAGAAAATTCGTATTGAATAGCATTTACTTACGCAACAGAAGCTCAAAGTATGTTTTTTAGAAGACGCACAGCACAAATAGAACCTTCTTGTGGTTCTTTTCCAGTCCTGCTGACATCATAAGAGGATTAAACGAACATTTTGTTTCGTATGGAGCCAAAACTATTCAATTTAAAAAAGTTCTTAGTCTGAGGATTGATTTTATGGCTTATTAAGCGATCTTTCTAAATCCTGTTTGGTTAAACGTTTTCCTTAAGAGCTTTCTTGCTTAACCCCCTCCCTAATGACAGCCCCCGATTCTGGCTTACCGTGAGTGATAAGACAGGCGGATCTCTTAAGGCTTGTTTTTCATGAAACGTGCTATCAAAACGGTCGCACGGTAGTTCTGTTGCCCTGGAAACGTTACTGTCCTTTTCTCGTTTCCTGCAACGTTCACAGATAAACATCTTAGAAAAATGATGGAAATTTTCATCGTATGCTTGTGTTAAAAGAAACTCCGGGCAGCCGATTACTTAGCGTTGTTGCTCCAGCACGATGTCAATTATGTTAAACGAACACGTTTATCTTTTCTTTCTTCTATAGGATTGATAATTGGCTTAGAATCGAAGGTAGGATCGCAGAAGTTGCAGAACTACCAGCGTGTTCTTACTGGGGTCGGAAATTTGCATAAGAATAGCGCTGGAGTAAACTTGTTTGTAAGTCAAAGGTTTCATCCATTGCACTCTTAGCATGAACAGCTCTGTGTAGGAAATACATTTACTGTTAACATTCGTACTGGATGAATTGAAAGTTGTAATTCTCGCCAATACAGTGGAAATTATTGCTCGTTGTACACTGCGCAGTAGCTAATAAAATTTGGCCGGACTTAAGTTTACATTGTGCTCAGGCGTATTGTGAGCAACTGTGTGGTTCGCCCATATGAACTGTTGTCATTTACCTTAAATATTCTGCAACAGAAGAATCGATAGCATTCAGGTTGGTGTTCAAGACAAAAGTCGTGTATTTTCTATGATTTTTCAGGCTATGTGTAACATGAAAACACTTGAAAGTTTTAAGCTGAGAACGCAACTCCATTCGATGACTTATTGAAATTTGCTATCTGTAGCAAACTGGGTTGGTGAAAGCTTTCAGCCATCCTCTACCAAGGTGAGTATTTTCAAGTTGTATAGATATTTTTTATACAGTAGAAAGAAATAGCCGAAACAGTACCATCCAGAGAATACTTTTTCAGTGGACGCGCGTCAGATTCTGTAGCGCGAAACGTTTAACTCTTACGAGTACCGAAGGGGAATGCACTTCACTTTCATACATCAAAATATTTCGCCATTTCGTACTATCATCAAATCTTGTGTTACGCAACGTCACTTCAAATTTAAGTTTGAGATTTTTAAATATACAGTAGACATGTTTATATGAATAAACATAAATACATATTTCTATTTTCGTCAATACAAACATATGTTCATGTAAAGATGTATTGTTTGCATTTATTTGTTAGACTTTATTGTTGAGTTTGACGAATTTGATAGTGATTTGGAAACAGCACGGAAATAATACCTGCGCGTACGTTGTATGGCTTTTGTCTTTGCTTTCCCAAGATTTTTGGGGTCTTTTTCTTGTGCTGTTTGCTGTATCAGCAGGTTTTATGTCTGGATAGTAAAGTTAACTATAGTCATTTTCCTGCCAGCTTGAAATAGAAGGCTACGGACTTCAACACATACTAATGTGATATAGATTGAGATTTGGATCAGAGAAATATTGAATGATACTAGGTTTACACACTTGTCATTAAATACTTTCCCTTTGCATCAAATTGAACAAATATCCTGTAAAGATTTTGTAGAGCTAATGGTCTTTTCTGCAGAATGTATGGCTTTTTTGTAAGTGAATTTCGTTGGGCTTGATTGCTGTTCATAAATAATATATTCGCTCTTCTTTCTTCTTGGCTAAATTGTGCCTTATTCATTTATTTCCATTGCTCTATCAAGCCCAAACTTCTTGTCTTTCCCAAGACCTGTCTAGCAATTGTTCTTTTGCTGTACTGGCTTTTCCCTATCGATTCACATTTGTTTTCGCTTGTTCAGGTTTTCGTTTGTGCTATGTAAATGCTACAAATCGCTATTGAGTGCAGAGCTGTCAGGATTACGTAGTTCTTTCTTTGGCTTTCTTTCCCTATTTGCGCTAAAAACTGCAGGAAATCTTATCCTTTCTAAGATTACATTAGATTGATACACGAAAGCCAAGGAATCAGTATTATGCACATGGTTAATGCATCTATGAAGAAAGTATATCTCTTTACCTATGGCAGTCGAGTGCTTCTATCAATAAGCTACGTCTTGTTCAACTTGTAGTGCTAAATTCTGAAGCTAGGTATCTGACCAAATACCTTTGATCAAATTTGTATGATTTTGATCTTTGGAGAAAGTAAATTTTTGGTGGTCGAACAGGACCTGGAGCTCTTTAGATGAGATCATTGAGAGAGCTGAAAGGTTGAGAGAGTTTTTGATATATTTTAAGGGTGATTATTGTTGAATAAGCTGAAAGAAGAACTTCTCCAATCAAATTCCTCGGATTCTTTACTGAGTTATTACTCTTGCTGCTGTTTTTAGCTATTTTTCCACCACTGTTGCTAAATCTCGCAACTGCTATTAGTTCACGCCACTGTATATGCAATAGTTCGATTTACTATAACTTCTAACACCCCGTTCACCCAAGCAACTTTAAATGCTCTTTAAATTTTGTTGAGGCATTGAAATGCTTATTGATCTTATAAAACTTCCATTACTACGGTGCGACTGCAAAGGCTAGGATATTGTATGTTAGGAATCCACAGTTTCTTAACTATTCTTATAGTTTATACGCTTATTTATGCTAACAACAGGCAATGTTATGATTCTTCCATGGCTAACTTTCATACTTATAAATCCACCGAAATCTTTAACTTATTTGCAGCTGCCCAGCGGCATGTCTGACGTACACCTCTGTGAATTCTGAGCCGCAGTGAACATTCAAATCGGCTTCTCATATAATCCAACTACATTGATTTTTTACAGTGAGTCTTCTTCGCTATTCACCAGGCTCAGTTTGGCTTTAACGAACACAATCTAGTATCTGGGTTTGTGACTCAAAGATGTTTGCTTGATGCGTTATCTAATCCATTTGAATCACTAATTAGGCTATTCTCTTTTATGACGATGATAATAATGGAATTGATTTTCCAGAGTGTTTCTCGTCATAGATACTTTGAACAAGATGATATGGAATGTTATTGAAGTAGAAAGTGAAAAAACAAGCTATTGAATTTGATTCACGCAAATGAAATTCCTATCTTAGCTTTATTACTCTAAA